>CAJQUW010011349.1:0-523505 GCA_907163375.1 Prostheceraeus crozeri | reverse complement strand
AAAACCTATTAAGTACCTGGTACTCGTAGGATTGCTAGGTAACCCAGAAAAACCCACTGGGATCCTCCTACCTAGTAGTAATGTAATGTAAGCCTAGAAAACCTACGAGGCAAGTACATGCCTAGGAAACCTTGAAGGCATCGATAAAATGTTATTGCATCGCAATACTTTCAATTGAAGACTACTGAATTACTTCTTTCTCATCGTTGTATCAATCAACGTTGTTGAAAATGAAATACATGTAAACAATAATGGTTTCGAATTGATTATTCTCAGCTGATGATAATCCATAAATCCATAAATATCTTTTAACTCTTTTAACAACCTTTCACAATCACATGTATTTTGTGGTTCTGCTACATATCAGTCTCTTATTGGTATATCAGCGTGGGAATAACATCAGACAACAGATTAAACTAATCTCGCGATTTTCAGCGTGAGAATATCAACGAAGTGTTGATGACTTTTAGAATTTTGTCTAGTCTACAGAGCGACAGCAAAATTCCTGTAATATTTATTCAGTGTCGCTGATTTTATCAAAGGGAAAAGTGACACGTCTAATAGTACAACTGTGTATTGCTACTTAACTACGAATTGGTCCAAAAATTACTTCATACATTGATTGCATGACAGCACTTAATCGAGTTGGATGCAATAAAAAAACGCTGCAAAGTCAACATCAATGCAGGCATGTGATGGCACCATCAGGGTTTGCATTAATTTCATGGTAAACTGCTAAACATCTGTATGCACAGATAATACATACAGAAACTTGTACATGTAGAAGACATCACTTCATTCAACTCACTGAATCTCATTCAACTCACTGAATCTCATTCAACTTTAACGAGGTAGTTGCTCAATGTCTACGCCAAAATTGCCTGTCATTAAATGGCGAATGAAATCAGTATCAATTTTAGGCACAGACATTCAATTTTTTTTCGCACAACCAGGCAGTAGTACAGCTGTTAGTTGATTTATTGCGATGGACACAACTTTTTTATATGGATCAATATTAAAACAAAGCAATTTCCAAAGTCTGCATGAAAGTCGCGATGCGATGCTGCATCTTTGATTTTCAAAGCAACCCACATTACGAGGCCAAGCTGCAGTGTTGCTTCGCGGCTTACATGACCTAAATACCTGAAGTACTGCATCCCATTGTGTTGGTATCAGATGCGTTTCTGCGATGATTTCTTCGCAGATGAAGATATTCTAAAGGACCTCCTTGAATAAGCAGAATTCATGATTGGCTGCAAACAAGGTCTTCAAACCCCCCATGTCAACCCTGCTATTGAAATACTTGTCTCACTTGCGCAGTTGTAAATGCACTAAAGCGCGACCAATGCACTATTCCATCGTAGTGAACAGGCCCCTTCCAGCAACACTTCAACGTCTTTGACTGACTAGTAAATAATTGCCCAGAGTCAAGCTCACATGAAATACAGATACCCATCATGATAACCTCTAAGCCCATTTTTTATTTTTCTCAATTTTCCGAGCTGAATGCATCATTCAAGAAATTCACAGCACTAGTGATTGTAGATATCAATCGACTTGACTGCAAAGTCTCCAAAAGGCTGAGAGATCAATGCTCTGTTGTACTTATGGGAGCTATCTCTCTGTTGTCTCTATAGGAGTAGCAGGCGGAAAACCAGCATCCATAGAAATCAGATTGATTTGCTGCAATACAGTGAAACAATCTGATTTCTATTCTGACATTGCTGTCCAGCTCCTCCGTCTTTTTTTCTGACGTGAACTGAAGTTTTCGTGGATGCACAATGATTTGCGTCATTGAATGCTAACATTCACGGACTACGATGGTGATTTTAACTAGGTACATTAGGTTTCGACTAAAAATATTGCGACTGATTACTTTAGTCGATCTTTGTTTAAACGTTCTCAAGATGAAATTACTGCACAGTTTCACCTGCCATATTTTCTGCAAGATCAGCTGTGAATCCGCTTTCGTGTGAAGTTATGTCGTCCTCTGATCACAATGAATTTTTGTCTACGAAGGTGAGTTGGGTTTACTGGAATTCATCACCATGGGATAGGGTGATGCATATCCAATTTCTAGTAGCAAACTCCAGTTTCTTTATGTAATCAATGGTGAACATTTATAGATATACGCATTAACTGCAGTTTTGGGCGAGTATCAGATAACAATAGCACTACTCTATCGCTGCGGACGACCACCATGTAGTGTTAGTAGCATCTTGGTTTAGAGGAATTATGAACAATCCTATAGAAGCAACTGAGGATCGTTAGCATGTGCCGCCATTGCGGTACGGGCTTAAGAGAATCTTGTCATCTAATGTGCAACCCTTATATCAACTTACCTATGTACTCACTGAACCTCACCAACAGGTTTTCTTTAATTCTCAATTTGGCATTAGCTTGCTCACTCTAAAACATTCACTGCACTTGTTAGATGTTTTGTATTCCATCATGCTTCCTGATGCAGGAAGCGGCCCATGCACATCACAATCGGAAAAAGCAGGCAATTAACAATACATGAGTGAGTGCAAGACTCACCTAGCCTGAAGAACAAATATTGTAAATATAGTGTTTTGACTGAATTGTCTGTTTCCTCTGCTCAGTGCTCATTAGACATCCGTTTTCTGCAATTAGTTTTCTGACTGATGTGTAGTGTAGTCCTAATTATAGACGCCATGTTATTGAAGAATGCATATCTTAAAGTCCATCTATCACATGCATTCATTTAGACATCTGTAGGCACATTCTACAATGGCGAATATAAACAGCATCAGGATCTCGAGCAGCAATTGATCGATGCTGGATTATTTCATGCATGAATTGAGCCCGGATTACGATCAGCAAGTGATGAGTCGATGGTGGACTTAGTTCTGTATCAGCGTACTTAGTTGAATGATTTTCATTATGAAATCACACGATGTTTAAAACAGTGAAACAATGGTCACTTTTTATCTTGTGTCATGAATTGACCGGCACTGCAATGATTCTCGGTGAAAATGCATTTCATGCACTACTGAATCAGCTGTTTCAGCCCACTAAAAATGGGCCCACTTTCTAAATATTGATCAGTGATATTGCAGTCTTTGTGTAGCCAATATTTCCACACCTGCGCGCGACGGGGCGGTTTTTGCTTTCAAAGTGGTTCCGGGGTGGCCATGTACGCAGAATTCGTTATGTACGCGTGTTGTGCGCGCAATCCGTTGAGCACGCATATTGTACGCGCTCTTGAAAAATGTGGACACACGCATCGAGCCGTGTAAATTATCTGGCTCAGTGTGGGACAACTATTCGCACGTCGAAATGCGTTCGATTTGCGAAGCCAGTATGAAATGTTATTTATTTGCACGCACCAAATAGGATGCATTTTTACCATTTTCGAATGACTAATGAAAATGAAAGAAAGTCAATGTCGGATTTCCTAAAGCATTTGTACTTCATTGTAGGTCTCAACTGCTACGAGGTCTGTAAAGCCAGTTTCTAAGTTTCCACCCGCCACCGAAAACAGCGATGGGTTCTTATTGGTTTTTTTTAGGATGACCAGACATACGACGTGCTGTCCTCAAGTTCTGCGCTGTTTCCGGCTAGCTTTTCCTACCTGGATTGCGTGGTCAGGGACAGGGTGTCACTCAAGTGCGGGGTGACTGCTCGCGTGATCGCTAAGTCTCACCTCAAAAAGGACATGGAAGTCTACAAAATCAGGTTGGAGAGAAAGCTGGAGAATGTGAAGAGGAGTGAGGAACAGCAGCTGAACGTCACAACTGATTCGCTGCAGTTTCTGGATCGTTCTGTATGTAGCCGGGAGGCCTCGGTAGAGGAAGCAGCAGCTCCGTTGTATGAAGATGATCCCCTTCATATAGTCGAACCACAGACTAGTCGTGCGAGTGTGGAAAAAGGAGAGGATGCATACTCTCCATTTGAGAAGAGGATGCTGGAGTTGATGGAAACCATCGTGAAGGAGATCGGAAGTTGCGAAAGCAGTTGACTACCCGCGAGGATCCTCTCACACGCAATCTTCAGCCGCAATCTGTGTTCCACAATGGAGTTGATTTGGTTTCTTTA
The DNA here is from genome assembly GCA_907163375.1 of Prostheceraeus crozeri. Classification (NCBI taxonomy): domain Eukaryota; kingdom Metazoa; phylum Platyhelminthes; order Polycladida; family Euryleptidae; genus Prostheceraeus; species Prostheceraeus crozeri. The sequence goes on along the minus strand of CAJQUW010011349.1, from coordinate 519,446 downwards.
GTAAACAACAACATGGAACCGACGAGATACGCTGGAAAGTTGGGACGTGAATTGTTTTCAGACAGTGAACTGAAGGAAGGAATGCTATTTCCCAAGCGAGCTACTGGTAGACCACCACTTTCTCCTACCAGGTCTAGCATCTTCAGGAGAGCATTTCTTGAGAGATTTCCGGATGCTGAAGACTTTGATGCTGCAGTGCAGGCCGTTAACTATCTTGGGAATGACATTAAAAAAGGGAAACGATTTCGTCAGAACTGATATCTCAACTGTAGTTGCAATATATTAGCCACCGAAGTAATTATGGTGGATAAGAAAGGAACTTATAGCTTTCATTATCGGTTTACGAGAATCCTGGAAATGGATGGTTTTATTTTAATAGAATCTAGCAAAAGTGAATTATATAATCTTAACTTATACTTTCTGTGAACAAAGTTTTCTGATATCATTGCACTAGAAAACGCCGCGAATTTGTTCGGCTGATGATACTGAAATATCTTCAGACAAAACTTGTGATTGTGACGTATCGAAAATAAATGGAAATATTAATCAATCAGGAATTTCAAATTTTGCTATTAAGCATTTCAAAGACCTTTTTTGTACTCTTGAATATAACTAAGGTTAAGTCTAGCATCATGAATTTCATTAGAGTTCTGTCCAGGAACCCAACCTTCGGTGAAACCCTAGTCTTAGCAATATGGGTAAGTGTGTCAGACAATTTCTTCAATTTTCTATGCTTGATGTTATGATTCAATGTTCTCAATTTTGTTCCAAAAATTCGTTGATTATTTTTGCATGCCTGGCGTCGTTTGGTCATATTGCATGTTGTTTGGTATTACATGTTTCCTGTATCTTTGCATGCCTTGCGTTGATAGGTCACTATGTGTTGCGTGGCATTATATGCTTCATGGATTTAGGATCTACAATTGTAATATTTTGATTACAGAGGAAACGGAAATATAATCGAAAAAAAGGAGCGCGGAGGGTTCGCCGAAATCAACCTCATGTATCATCAAGCAGCTATGGATCCGGAAGCGAGGATGATGAAGTCTCTTTTATTAGTAAGTATGTCTTACATATACAGGTATACACTTGTGCTTACGGATAATTAAGCGAAGGGTCATAAATATATACTAATCTATCCTGGAACAGCCATACTGAACGTGTATCATGCATCATCTGTACTAGCTCAGTCTCTCGCGTTTTTGCTAGAATATAGGTCAACACGTAGGCTACATGTGCATTTACTTGTGTACGTAAATGTAATGTGCTAATGCAGTCATGAAGTACATGTAGTTCATCTATAGACCTAGGCCTACTCTGCACAAATGACTTTTTGTATTTTGATTTTGGATCAAAATAACAAGCTGTCCACATTGCATATCCATTGTACATTAAATCTTCGTTAATCATGGGTGACCATGACCAAATCCGTGAAATTAGAACGACAGTCGAATTATGTAGAACTTGAAAATTGATTTCAGAGTTAGTTTTATCCAAACGTTTTTTTTTTTTGTAGAAAGTATAAATTGAAGGTTAGATAGGTGAATTGGAAGGGAAGTTTTATGAGGTGAACTATCTTTTATGAAGTTCAATATAGTTACATGGAGTATATTCCGGGAATTTGGAGATAAAGAGCTTGTTTTTTTCGGTGATGACATGGGATTTGTACCTCAGACTTGCTAGTTATGTGATCCGTTCGTGGGGTGATGATGCCTCAGTCTATACGAACTTGCCAACATACTTCGACAACTTAGCAGGTATAATCAAAAATCGCTGCTGAGTTGCAGGTATGCATGAAGTGTGGTATATGCTTTCAATAAAGTGATTGAAAATCATACTTAATGACATATTCTTAGAAATATCTTTTAGTTGTAATGTTTGAGTTACATATGCTATGCCATAATATGATACTGACATCGTTGGGCTTTCAGATTCGACAAACCAGCACGACGATTTGCACGGCTGGTTCCGACCATTAATAGCTTCATCACCTATACCTTTTGACGAGGAGAGCTCTTGTCAATCTACTGATAGTATGTCATCTGATGATGAGTCTGTTTATCTATACAACGGATGTCCTGTATCACGAACAGCATTTGTGGATAAGTTTAATGCAATAGGAAGCAAACATCAGTTCTCCGATGCAGCAAAGGCTGATTTACTGAACTTGATCGCAGCGATTCTTCGTTGTCCCAACAAATGTCCGACCTTCTATCAATTTCAAGAAAAAGATACACCTTATTCCAAGCATCCCGTTGATGGTGGTGACATATACATAATGTCTTTGGAGAATCAAGTGAAAAGTGTTTTACGAAGGCATCCACATTGTTTCTCTTTGAGGAAGTGTCAACACAACAGTGATTTATTTTGTGATATGATGGATGGAGCAATGTTCCCTGAAATCAAGCGAAATACTATATATCTTCTCATGAATACGATGGTTTGAGTCCTGTACTATCAAAGCGCTTCCAAGTTTGGCCTATTGTCTTCTCAATTGTGAATCTCCCGCTAAGAGAGCGAAGAAAATTTCACAATCTGCTTGTTGGAGGTAAGAATTCTCATGTAGAAAATCTATTCTAAGAATGGCTTCATTATAAGTGCTCGACTAGCTTTTGGATTGATTTTGCCTGAGCAATAAAAGCACCACTGTCCATAACAGACGGTCAAAAGTTTTGCATCAAATTCATGATTTCGAAATTCAAGTCAAACCTTAATCATTAGGTGGTTCAGTTTGGGACCGAAAAATAACTTTACAAACTAGATTTGAATGTCATAGATCACTTATCTTCAAGCAAATAAAAGTGGCATGTAGAATATTTCAATTCCCTTCATCATAGTCATTTTTGTCTCGATAATTCCGAAATCGTCCGCGATATCTGCGTTCATTAGTTTTAACTATTTAACCCGGTTTTCGTCAATCTGTTGGTGATACTGAAGCAAGCGATATCGACAAAAACTATTTCCTTGTTTCTGATGTTTGCTGTATATTGATGTATTAAAAGTTCCCAGCTTACGTTTTTGAAAAATCACAGTTTTTGATGTCATCTTGTGGTTGCAGGAATTTTCGTCGGTGATGCCAAACCAGAGTGGACCCCGTTCATAAATCTAATTTCTCATCAACTGAAAAATGGTTTCAAAATACTAGACGATCTGGTGATGTTTCATGTGGTTGCACTGACTGCAGATATGCCAGCAAAATCGAGCATCTCGAATACACAGGCCTTCAATGCAAAGTGAGTTAAACATCTAAAGCATGCAGTATCTAGAGCAGTATTTTAGTTTCAGAAATATCGACAAAAATTTGATAGTATCCAGAATAGATTATTAGACTGACGCACAGCTACGAAAGAAAAAGAAGACTTGACAATTTTCTGAAGACTCAAACTAACAAGTATTGTAGAATAGCTTTGATCTAAACTATCAAAGAGAGATAACAATTATTGTCTACTACTGACTTCAATAAAATTCATGAGCTTCAAGGGCAGTCTGTTATATTCCGTTAAAATGAAAAACGCCATGGCAATGTTAGCATAGGTGTTTTTCACCCAGCTATAATAACCAGCGTAATTTCTACTATCGTGACATAGTTATTATTTTCAGCCATCGTATTTCTGGTAACTCATGATTCCGACTTTTTTAGTAATTTTCTTTATTTCCAATTTCCACCCTTGCACGGTATGCATTTCTCATGACTTACGTCATTTTAAATCCCATATCTGATCTTTGCATTTTCTACCACGTTATTTTCTGACAGGTTGTTGACTGCACATGTCCTTTCCGGAAACTGCTGCATAATTACTTTATGTCGTAACTCCTTTATCATCCCACATTTCAATCTCTGTTTTACTTACTTGACTTAGATATTTTTGCTGTGCAAGAATTTCCTGCTAGAATGTAGCCAGTTCAGTGACCAGACATCCGATGAACATAAATTGTCAGCGCTTGATTTGTTGACAATTAATTTGATTTCAAGCATTGATTTTGAAGTGTCTTTGCAATGTTAGTAACATAATCTACATAATTAACCAAATGGGATATCTTAGCTTATAAACTCACACAGATGTTTCATTTATTCTAAAACAAGGAAGTTGCTTGTGCAAGCTATGAAATACAAATGCTTCACAAAGGAAGTTATATTAATTCATAACATAGATTTTTGATTCACTGGGAGGCGTAGCGCTAGGTCGCGGTCATCCGTAGCGTCAATGCTGCTCTGCCTTAACTCTGTCAACCGTGTATAAGCTTGTTAAAAAGCCGTAAACTTGGATCGATCAAGTTAAAATTTATAAATTGTTGATCAGCACAGACAATCCATAGCTATGGTTATTTGTGTTTCATGTTGAATCTCTCAAGATCGGTGAGACCCATGCTTCTATTATTTCAGTTATATCTATATACGACATCTATAAAAATCCATGGCTTGAAATTAGCTTAGCTATAGACAAGAAGAAAATAATCACGCGTGAGCAACGTGCTAGGGGTCATCCTTTATCACGCATGAGTTTGTGTTGCACTTTCGCTAGTGAGCCCTTAAGAGGAATTTATATTTGGAAAGCTTTCTGTTGCTATATTTTTGATTGATATTGTTTTCTATGATCCTACAAAATTAATCGTTTTTTACTTTGAATTCCAGGTACGGATGCAGTTTGTGTTTGGTCGAAGGAAATTATCATTCAACTTATCGGAAAATGGTTTATCCTATCAAAAATACTCATGAGTTGCGAACACCTACTATCCATGCCATCAATCAGAAGAGAGCTACCCCTGCAAATCCTATCATGGGAGTGAAAGGAGAAACGGAACTGGCAAACATAATTCGATTACCAGTTTCACTTGCGTTCGATGTAATGCATTTGGTATATCATGGTGTCGCTAGATCCTTGCTGGCAGTACTGTTAAACAAAAGATTAGTTGATGCTTCCAAATTATCTGAAAATATCGAAGCGGTTAAAGTGCCTCATGACTTTCGTCGAAAACCACGAAATTTGAGTGAGGTTAACTTGTGGAAGGCTCAAGAACATAAGCATTTCCTTCTTTACATTGCTCCCTCTGTTGTAGCTGAACTACTGACTGCTGGGGCTATTACTCCTGAAGCGGCATCACTGTACCAACTACTTAGTTCAGCAATATTTTCGCTGTCATCAGAGCTTGTCAGTGAAGAACAAATTTGCTTGTGCAAAGAACTCATTACTATTTTTCAAAAATTATCGTGTGAATACTTCGGGCCTAGTGTTTGTACCATGTCACTCCATGCCCTGTACCATCTACCAGACCAAGTGAAGCAGTTTGGACCATTATCCGTCACCTCCTGTGCTACTTTCGAGAATCTGAATCGGCAGCTGAAGAAGTCAGTCACAGGGACGAAAGGCCAAGCACACCAGATGTTGACAAGGTTCGTTATCTCGCAAAAGATCTTTTCGGCTTCAACTGGGGCGGAGGTGAAATCACTTGGTTGTGTCAAGAATGTCACCGATGAAATGCGACAACTTTCCGCTGATCCTCCTGTTCCCTTGAACTTCTACATCGATCGGTTTTGTGCAAATGGGAAAACATTTCATTCCTACAAGTACGGTCGTAATTTCCGATGTTCTTCTTATTTCGCGTTCATTAACACTCTGAATGCTTTCGTAAAGATAAAGTGCATAGTAGTATGTGGCACTAATATTCATTGCATATGTCGCCGTTACGATATAATTAAAAAGGTTCATCATGATGCTTTCTTCACCTTGTCTCAACGAGTAATTGATCTGCTGAATTCTGTTTCCCCATATTATGTTGTTTCTAAAAGTGTTTTGCAGTATTTCAATGCCTCTCTGTTTACTCATCATGCTTTGTTTAGAAAGATTTCTAACAATACTTTTCATGCTGTTCGCATTTTGAATAATCATGAACATGAATAAAAAAGTAATCAACCCAGCTCTCCGAATTCTGGAAGCCTTCAACGAATTTTGTATGTAGCAACTTTTTCAGGAGTGACCAATATCTTGTGCATGCATTTGGAATTGATGTGTGTAACTGCCTACTAACTGGTGTTTATAACATGAATGCATTAATGCAGTCATCCCAATTAAAGTATGGTCGAACCAGCGTTGATTTCTTCGTATTCATGTTCATGTTTCAAGTGATGTGTTTAATTGAGTCTTGCTACTTCGCATGAAAATGTGTTGAAGATGAATTGAATGTCTATGTATGCCGTGACGATTGTTGATAGATTTGTTTGTACTCAATAAAGATCTCGATCTGAACAGTCTTGTTTACTTAGAAAACCAAGAGCGTCCTAATGGCAATATCAACCTAAGGTAGATGAAGAGCGTCCTAATAGGTACCTAATACATGACCAGTTAATCCTGCTAGGTTGGACGAAAACCTAAGGCGTCCTATTAAGTACCTAACATAAACCATAAAAACCTATTAGGTAAATGAATTACCAGAGAGCCCTATTAGGTACCTAGCATCTGGCCCAGCAAACCTGCTAGGTCGGGCGAAAACCTAGTAGGTACTTGCAAGGCGCCCAGCAGGGTTTTCTAGGCCGACCTACTAGGTTTGAGGGGATTTTTTTACTCGGGTAGTTGCCTAAGAGTATTTTTTTGGTGATAGTGATACAGGCAGATTTTTTAATTTGCCATAATAGTCCGGCAGCCAAAACCAGTTTCTGCAGGGAGCGAGGCCGAAAGTGAGACTTTCACAGAATGATGTGCACCCTACGCCTACTGCGAATCGGCACGTCTGCCGAGTTCTAGTGAGTTCCTCTTCTTGTCAGAGAAGATTAAAGAAAAACAAAAAATCCAATGGGATGCAGATTGCAGTTTTTTCGTTAAAATGAAAATTTGTATGTTTTCTCTGATTAAACGAAAAGTACTAAGCCCAGAATCTTAATTTTTGGCATGGAATGTCTTCAGGTCATTTCCTTTCATTTTCATGTATCCCTGTCTATAAAGCTAAACACATTTCGATTTGGCGAGCCTCTTAATGTCGGCAAACACAAACATTTTGAGCAACATTATCCACATTCAACCACATTCTCACATACATTGCTGATTAGATGCATGATAAAAGCACATGCACATCATAGAAAATTACCTGAAGACATTCCATGCCAAAAACTATGACTCTGGGGTTAGTACTTTTCGTTTAATCAGAAAAAACATACAAATTTTTATTTCAGCCAAAAAATGCAATCTGCATCCCATTGGATTTACATGTGTTTTTCTTTGATTCTATCTGACAAGAATAGGAACTCACTAGAACTCGACAGACGTGACGATTTGCAGTAGTCATAGGGTGTGCATCATTCTGTGAAAGTCTCACTTTCGGCCTCGTTCCCTGCAGAAACTCGTTCTGGCTGCCGGACTATAAATATATTTGCATTGATTTAAGTTCATGTGTACTTTAGAATGTGTATTGGATGATAAGTGCTCGTAAATGCGTTTTTAATAGAGATTCTTGAATTTCTATATATATTCACATGAGAATTTTTGCAAAAAAACCTCGCTTATTGATGGAAAAAATGAAAAATTGCGTCCTAACTGATACAAATCTTCATCAATTTGCATCCGAATGGTACCTAGAAAATTATCTGCAAGACAAGGGTGCGCAACCGCGTTTTCGACCTAGCGGCTTGAACAGCCATGCGTTTTCAGAAGACGGTAGTTGCAAAAAGTAATCGTTTATGATGGTAAAACTCACAGATTTGTGGCTTAACTTGTGCAAATCTGCATCAGCTTGCATCTGCAGATTGTACAAGTATTGTTGAACTAATGACTAAGAAATCTAACCGATTGGAAAGGAAATAATTCAGAAAACATAGCTGATATTGTTGAGAGCCATGTGGAAGGTAAATGCAGCTAGTGAGAGAAAGCTGCAGCGCTTCATTCTGATTGGCTATTGCTATCTAACTGTGCGATTTCATTGGAGTAAGCGTGTTTTTATATTTCAAACAGGGTCGTGACTTAAAGTGGAAAGTTAAGGGTGTTCCACTGGCTTGATTTTCCTAGATTTTTGATATGTTGACAAGGGATTTTTTCTCTACAAAATAAGCCTCTTGAAACTATTGCAATTTGTGGCGGGTTGATGTGTAATTCGTTATAGATTGCCTGTAAGCTCACTATAAAGCAAGAAACATGTTGCCGACAGCTGGTGTGTAGACCGTCCGCAGACTGTTAGGATAGGCGAGAGGATGAGTAGTTATCTTTGATCATTCTGCTGCCTTGTGCTGAATACCTGATCTACATTGCGAAGAATCGCAGGAAAGTGCTAGGAAATCTAAACGCCTCAGCCACATTGCGAGCTTTTCCAAGCGTTTTGCAGCAAATATAGACTCATCATTGCAGCAGTTCCACACATCATCAGTGCCACATAGGAAGCAAAGCCACAGAATTAGATTGTTTAATCGTATCACTTTGCTAGAAGTGCAAACTGATTCAAACAGATGGCACATGCAGGAACTTAATAAGTGATCAAAAAGAAATTTTTAATACCTTGCAGAGATAGGAAAAATAGTCGTGCGCCACTTATGGATTGCTCAGAATTCCTTCAAAATGCTCCGATTGCCATGACTCCTTCAGATTCGAAGAATTCAGATCATTGCGCAAAAGTTTTCTCGATAATGTTGGGTCCTCTGATCATTTTGAAAAAGTTAGCAGGCGCATGAAAAAACGTTCACAAACTTCTCTGTAGAACTTGACATCGTCTGTCTCTTTGCTGTGCATAGAAATTGACAACAATAAAATCTCTAGAATGGAAATTAAGCTTCATACAATGCACAGTAACCTCACATAAATCGCACGCATTTTCACTTAGATGCACCTGCCAACGTCTGTATCATTGGTTTGGAATCAGTCACATGAGTAAATCGAAGGTTTTAATTGGTTCTCTATGCCCCAACTTAGTTCCCCCGGATGTGCCGCGACCTTGAGTCAATTTCCATTCTAGCGAACTTCAGATAAAGTTTATTTCTATGTTGCTGTGTGATTCGGTTGATAACTTTCACTGAAACTTTGCACATTTTGGCGTGTTTAATGTTGAACTGGATGCTCATTGTTCGATTGCTATGGTATTTAGTCAGGAGATTGTGCCATTTCAATAACGTTACATGTTCCAATGCTTCCCTTCTAGTCAAACGGAAGAAGAGACGACCGGTCTAATTCTGTTAGCAAAGCAAAGCAGAGCGATTGATAGCATGTGGAAATACGTTTGCTCGGGACGCAGGTGTTTGCTTTGCTTTCAGTGTGACTGAGGCCTAATACATTAATGAAAAGCTTAAACCACGAATCTAAAAATCATGCGCTGAAAATTCGTAAATTTGCGGTGAAATGAATGAAACGCAGAACCGGTCAGGTTATCATTCCCATAGCGTCAAATAACCACATCAGGTATGTGTAGAGGTGGGTAGCGAGTAATTGACAAAACAAAGCATGTAGCAATGTCACACTGAGTCACACTCAGAAACTGCGATACCGCATTTTATCTAATGGCAACGTAAGCATAAATTCATTTCGACTTTAACAGTAGGAGAATTGCACTGAATAAGAAAATGAAATGTACTAGTGAAATAGCGACGAGGTATCAGAGTTGCCATGGAGGGGAAATTTCAAATCCATATCCACGAAAATAGTGAAATGTGGATGAACCGCATATAACTAATATAATACGTGTGTTAACATACATTCAGTGGCATTGCATCGATACTCAAAGATTAAGCTACACACACTTAATAAGTTTTCCTCGGCTAAGAATGAAAAAATAACCAGCGCACACTGTAAATGTACAAAATAGCGACGTATTGCTTTTTCCTAAGCTAGGTCTAGTGTCTACACACAAGAGATTTAACATTCAATTCTATAACAGAAAGTGCTCCGCCCTGAAGTGAAGTCTATAGATCCAGATGTTGGTTTACCTTTCATACAAAGCTACATGTACATGCATCCAAAGCAATTTACGTGGTCACGTCAATAAAGCCCCGGACTCGTCACTTCTAAAAGTTCTATCCAGAGATCTAAAAAGAACTGCTATCAAAATTCAATGCTACGAATCATCTAGGCATGATGTGTAATTAATCGCTAACTAGTATTTTCTTCACTCTTAAAAATTATAAGACAAAAACATACCAATTTTTGTAATTTTTGAAATTAACGGATAATGCCAGATATATTTATCTGAAAGTGGTTCCTCGTCTGCATGCACACTAACTCGCGCTTCGCGCTCGTGTAATCGCTCGTGGTGTAACCCTTAATTGTCGCACATCCCCCGAGAAGGTCGTTTAAGGGATAAAAAAACGAGCGCTTAGAAACTTGCATAGTCTTAATCTATGATGTCTATGAATGACTCCTATGGGTGTCTGCAAAATCAGATCGTAGCTTCTTGTGAAATATACATAGATATAGGAACGGTAGGCCTATTAGAAACTAAGTTTTTACGAAGGTCTCGTATGTAAGCTATTATGATGTCGCCGAGCATAGTGTGATAACACAATTGATGAATTACAGTCCCTAGCATAGAATATACCACATTGAAGTGATGAAACACACTATGTGTGTCTTTTTAAGCAATAAATAGGGGTAATAGTGCTCAGTAGAGCGCTTTTTATACTACTTGAACTTCAAAATACAACAAAATTGAAGGTATCTGTTGTTTCTTCTCTGTTGCAGAATTCTTTTTTCCCGTGGTCGTGTGCTCTTTCAAATGATATTCGAAATTAAACTGCATGGAATCAACGATCTTTCTTGAATGTGATTTTTATTCATTTTTACTTGATGACTTAGTGAATTTTTATATTAAATTACGTGTAGTTAACTTTGTGAATATCACGCATATGTGCACCATCTGATTATCTGTTTTTCTTGCTTACGATGTCGATGTTATTATATGATAAAGTTGTGATTTTCATTCATTCTAAATATACGTTTCTCTCTCTCTCTCTTCCATTTATTTCTATGCTGCAATTTTGTCACGCATTAGGTTTGAAGTATACTACTGACAAGAGATATCACACAAGCTCTTTAATAGTTATGCTAATGTAGATCCATTCAAACCAGTAAATGATCATGTTTCTATTTTTGGATTATAACCAGTGTTGGATTTGAGGGGAGGGAAAGTGGGGAAGTTCCCCTGCACTGCCTTGTCTCATCCCTGGTACTGAAGATGTGTCTTCCTTCCCTGAGGGGGAAGAATATTTCCGGTAGAAATGCCTTATATTGCCGCAACCAGATCGATTGAGCATCAATATATTATTTCTGTGAATATCAGCAACATTGACAGGTGTAGGCCTAATTTCCTCACAATTCTTCATATACTTAATTGTCTAATCAACAATAGTTAACTTTCTTTGTTCAGAAAGATGAAAAATGAACTCGGGAAGTAGAAAATGCTTATTGGAATAATTAATCGAAACCATCACAAACGAGTGGAATCCAGAATGGTATATTGTTTCTTTCCGGATGTTGTCGACAACACATGGTATTTAATTCATATTAATGTGATAAAATTCTTCATCATCCAGAAAATCAGGTTTAGGAGCATCGTTTACCTTTCACTCTGTGAATATTGAAAAAAGCCTGATCTTTGTGAATTCATTATAGGTTTAATTGCAATAAATTGCAGAATTGCCATCTGAGGAATATTTATTAGGATCATCACATGCGTAGAACTACCATAAATTTCTGATTTACAAGGGTATTTACGGACCTCATTTGAAGCATCATTTGATGAATACGGGTTCTACCAAATGCATGCATTGGAGAGGGACTATCATATCTCCTCATGCATCCCTCTTTACAGGCATATCCTCCTTGCATTTATGGTTCAACTACTTTCGAAATTATTCGCGGGCGTTCTATGTGGGAGGATGAGAATGGTGCTGCAAGAATCGATGTCCTCTTCCTTTCTTTTTTCCGGCTTTGGTTACGACTTTGACCCAACAACTTCCGGTCGAAAACTTCCCCCCTACTGCTATCATACTCAAATCCAACACTGATTATAACACCATTACTGATAAAATTAATTTATCTAAGAGCTCTTACGTTGATATCGCGCCAAACAATTTCTTAAGAGAGATTAGTGTTTTCTATTTGTTTAGCATGTACTAAGTACCCTTAATGTTGGGCATGAAGACGCGAACGCTTCATTCAATTACAGTTAGTTGCGATTTGACGATATACCACTGATTTCACAACCAACTAGATAATATACAAATTGAAATGACCTAGTTGATGGTCAGACTATCCTTTGATAATTGAGAAAAAAAAATCTCATGCTGAAATGAAAATGGTCATGTCCTCTAAATTAGCAGACAACATATTGGAGGTTCATTCTTGAAGGTTCAACCTCTCTGAAGTAAAGACGTGAGTGTAGAAATACGTGCCTACATGTACTTAAAATCATCCTACATACAGTTCGCGATTCAATTCTTGTTTCATTACTTTATCTTCCGATTGACCAGAATATAATGGAATCTCAAGCCACAGTTCAAGATACAATTCAAACACCTTTGCCAAACAATGAAATGCAGACTGAACCAAGGGATCATGACACCAGGCATACTAGAGGATTTGGAAGAAATTCAACAAATGTTCCCTTAAGTATAAGCTTACCGAGCGTGGTTTGATTGCGAAAGTATTATGGGTCACATTGAATGCTGCCTGTGGATGTGGCTTTCTCATCAATGTCTATTACATAACGGAAAGAGATTTTGAACGCCCAATTACCTCTATATCTGAGCATGATTCCGATAAATTTCGCTGGCCGGATATTATTGTTTGCAACTCAAGTTGTTCAATCCCATTTTCAAAATGTAAAGATTTGATACCCAAAAGGGAATATTACAGATCAACGGTTGAAAAGCCTATCGATGCCAGAGTATTTCATGATGAGAGCAGTGTTATCCACCATCAATCCTGAAGAATTTCGATTAACTAAAATTAAAGTAATTAAGTAAAATTAAAGGCACTTCTTTTGGATCCTGTAAGCAAAGCTACTTTTAGATTGGAATACAATGTCATCTCTCGAAACAGTTTCATCTTTTTGTGAACAAGCCACTTATATTCTACGTCTTCGGGAAGTGTTTGCTTCACAATCAATATAGCATACATAAAAGAAAGGGCGCAAAGAAAGTGGAAGGATATTTTGCAGTTAATTAAGTTAAGTTTATTCATCGGAATTCGTCAAGAAGACTGTCTGTTATTCAACTCTGAAGAATATATGAAAGTTTTTCTATTTACCACTTCTGAAGGAGAAAGTACTACTGGCTTCCTGGACATTGTATCCTGGACTTGTATCCTGCCGAAAGCACGTACTCAACCGTATCTCAAACGCATCTGAATAGGATATACAAGAAAAAGAAGTGCTCTAAAACTGCTTTCGGGTGTTATCAATATGACATCACACTTACTAAAGTGAGGAGATATCATGGAGATTGTTTGCCTTATTACCAGCAAAAATACGAGAATATAGTGAACAAATTTGGTTGCTATTCAATTGATCTGCCTGTTAACAAGTTCGGTTACACGAAGGTGCCAAGATTTTGTCCAAATTGGAGTGATCTAAAAATCACATATAGAGAATATTTCGAAATACGATCTTTGCCACTCCATCACAAAAATCATACAATTGTTTCTGAATGTTTTCATTATTCTATTCAATCCTGTAATTTGACGAAGTATACAAATGACTATCAAAAACGTAAAAAGCAATCATCAGATTCTCTCAGGTCAGCAGATGAGACAAACATTGAATTTCTAGCAGACGAGAAGGTTGAATTCATACATAAAGAATATCAGATTCCTCTCTCTTAATTGATCTCAAATATTGGTGGACGTTTTGGACTGTGGGTTGGCCTTAGCGCCCTGAGTCTATTTGAAATGATTGAAATACCATTTCGAAGTTTCGTACATATGGTAAGACACCTGAGGAATCGAAGAGCAGAGCAAAATTTTTAACTTGGAATTATAAATTACAGACTACAATGATTGAAAAATAAAATCGCCTCCAAGGCATTTTTTCAGTACGCAAAGGTTCTATGATCGAAATCGTCTCGAAATCATTGGCTTTACTATTCGTTATCTGGGTTCGACGCACTATTTATTGCATGGGCTTCACAAGAAATTGCAACATTTTGACTCAATCTGATGCTTATCGACTTTATGCCTAATCGAATGATCAAAGCATGCAGTCCTGGAGAGAAAGCGAATCCTCCATCAGCGTCGAGGATCGTAAAGCTGATTTCTGGGGACCGCATTATTTTATGGACGCAGCCATCCATAAATAGACCAAACGCGACCAAGAAGCAGCTAGCTATTTGAAGTTTTTAATGCATGCATTATATCCGCAATTTTGTATGCATCTCCAGTATTTGACAAGCTCTCAAGTTCTATTGTACATAAGGTTGAAAGATGAAGGAGCAGAGCTTAACCCAAAATTGCGGGGAATGCTGCTCATGCGCTGAGATTCCGGACTTTACTCAGTCGCGTAATAAAATGGCCTGCAAATGCTTGCAGAAATGCAAAGATCCTACACACCCCTTCATGATCGAGTTGCACCAATCATGTCTCGTTCAGGACACTATTTTTTGCCTTGCTGCTCAACATCGAGACGGCATTTTTTCCATTGGCCATATATTTTAAGTAACGGTGATTTCTTGTAATTTCTATTCCTGTTCATTCGATTATTTTATATCTGCTATTAACTTGTTGACTTGACATGAGACTTTGAGTGTAGTAGAAAAACATGTTTAGAAAAACTTTTTACAAAGATTTTAAATGAAAGACTGAATACATGGTTGGATAATAATCAAATTATTCACCCAAGTCAAACGGGATTTAGAAAAGGTAATTCAACATTGGATAATTTATTTATACTGAAAGAATCGATTCAAATATATAAGAACAAAAAGATGCCGCTATATATATGCTTTGTAGATTTGTCCAAGGCATTCGATTCAATACCGAAGAAATTGCTGATTAACAAACTGAATTATGTTTTACCTGACAGCAAAATTTTAACCACGATAACTAATTTACTGACAGTAAAACAATTTCAAGTATTATATAAAGGAAAAGAGACAAATCCATTTCAATTACAAAATGGTATACCTCAAGGAGATAGTCTCTCTCCAACTCTTTTTTGCATATATATGAATGACCTACTCATCAAATAAATGTTGATAGTGATTTCACACGACCCATTAAGATAGGTAATATTCAAATCGCATGTCTTACGTACGCAGACGATATTCTCCTGTTGAGTGAAAGTGATACAGGGTTGATGCATCAACTGAAATTAGTTGGAAACTTTTGTACAGAAAATGGATTAACAATTAATTTCGATAAAACAAAAGCAATGATATTTAACAAGTTTCATAGCAATGTTCATAGCATAGTTTCATCGAAATAAAAATTGATAATATGAAATACGATATAAATATAATTGATGAATTTAAATACCTTGGAATGTGGATATCTAAAAACAATAAAAAACATATTGAATACTTGGTAAAAAAGGTAAACGTGCTTCATATGTGACTGAAAAGAAGTTAAGAGAATTCGGCCATGTAAATAGAAGTATAGTGAAGAACACTTTTGAAATATAAACATTGTCTAAAATGAAATACTGTGCTGAATTTTGTTGTCACAACAAACTAAATTGTATGAATAAGATTCAGTACCAATTTTATAAGAATCACTATCATTTGGCAAAATCAACCCCAAACTATTGTTTGATCGGAGAATTCGGACTTTTTCCAATAGAATTCTATTTCTATAAGGCGGCGATTACTTTCTGGATAAAATTAATAAATAGTAAAGACAATAATTTGGCTAGAGAAATATATACTGAAACTTATAACCAAATGAATGACTCTCAATATTCCTACACATGGACATCCAAAGTGAAGATGTTACTGAAAGAAGTCAACCTATTACACTTATGGCAAAATCAAAATGCTGTAGATAAAAAAATGATGGAGAAATGTACACGTAGTACTCTGTTTGAATACTTTTGCACTCAATGGATCGATAGTGCCAAAGAGAGTAATACTGGCAGAAATTATTTGGAATTAGCAAGATTCGAAATGAATTTGAAGCCTTATCTAGATTTAGACGTACCAATGGAAATAAATACGTTGATAAAATATAGAGCTAATAACCATGACCTTATGGTAAGGACTGGTATATACAAAAGTAAGAAATTATATGATGAACGTTTATGCGAAACCTGTAACAATCAAAAAGTTGAAACAATATATCATTTCTTTGTTGAATGTCCTGCATATGACCAAATTAGAAAGAAATTTGCACCATTCTTGAGAAACATAAGTTGTAAAGAAGAATTCTACTATAAAATAACTGCTCCCAGTATCGCCGAAATGAAAGGTATCTACAAATATCAAAATAATTCAAATAAAGTTAGGAAGAAAGACAAATCATAATAAATTGTCAAGTACATGCAGCTTTAGATAAATCAGGTCACCAATCTCATTTAAATTAATAGCTTGATTCCATCCCAAGCAGTCGCACAGATTTCTATGAAAAATCAAGGTCTGCCTTGATATTTCATGCTCTTTATTGTTTGATTTCTATGCTGAACCGTATTGAACAATACTGAGAATATCTACGAAACTTCTGACCCTGCCCCTATCTTCTAACAATGGAAGTACCAACAAAAGCAAGCAAAATCGATTCGATATTAAGAGTATTCATGCCGATTGATAAAATAGATTGAAAACCAAATCTCTACCCAGTCAATACATAGCTAACGGACGAAATACACGGAGAGCCGGTCATTGCTACGGAATATTAAAAATATCTCTCAATCATTGTCAATTTGATTACAGGTGAGTTGCTTGATAACTTCATTTTTTATCTGATTAAATGCTTGCTACTGTATATCTGTCCTTGCATTATATATTGACTGGCTCTCTAAAACTTACTAATAAAACTTATAAACAAATTGTGGTTATTATATAAAACAAGAAATTAATCCAGAAAAGATACAAAATCACAGCTAAGATTTATTCATTCATAAGAATACTAAGACGTGAGATAATGTTAATATTATTGAACATGCATGTTTTTCAATATACAAATAATTCATGATCAATTTTGACATTTGAGTTGTAATGCATGTAATGATTTACGCATGGACTTTTCTTCCGATCCGTATCATCATTTCACTTACTTGTACATCTCATCCGCCATCCATCACTCAATGTATATGGACATTTTTATCATCTCATGACTCATCACATCAATGTTATGTATATTTGTACTACGTTTTCCAAGTTGGAAATAAACGTTTTGACTTTTGACTTTTAGATAAGAGAGTGTACCTTCGTGTTATGGTAACTTTGTACTATGTACACGTATGTGCATGTGGCAGAAAGTGCATAACGGCATAACGTATTACGTGATTTTCATTATTTTCCAATAAACACTTCATTATTATTATAATTATCCAACAGTTCTATCATGACATAGGCCTACAAATTTTACCGACAGGTTGCTTCTGCTAGATATAATGCAATAGAAGATATGATAACAAATTTGAATGCGTGTATAGCCTACGCGTCGTCTGCATATGCCTTCATATGTCCACATGTCCATATGTCTGCATATGGCATATGTCTGCATATGACTAGGGCAGAATTTCTACATAGGCCTACATGTAGGCATGCAAAATTCTAATCACACAAAGAAATAGGGGAAATGAAAAAGATATCTCACGGAGTAGATTGTATTACTATAATACAATAGCTATACTATTACAATATATTATAGCTACAATACTATACAATTACTATAGCAGTATTTGTTTCATTAAATGAGTAGCCCTTGATAAGCTAGCAGGAAGCTAGTGAAACCGGTCGGGCAATTTCAACGCCTAGTTTTTCTTGATTGGAAGCGGGACTGTTTTATTATTATTTTTTATCCATCTCTGTTACTTTTATATTGCTATATATATATATATATATATACATATATATATATACATATATATATATATATATATGCATATGTATAGTTGAGTTTTTTGTTTAACCAATTTCTTTTTCGTAGATGAACCGCCGATTTGATTCAGCGATAAAATGCAGAAATACATCATTTGAAACAGACCGTTGCTTTTTCCTTATTAAATTATTATAGAGCTATAAGAACGAAAGTTTGAAAACAAATAACTCGTATTTTTGTCACGCTGAAGTAAATATCACACGTCACCTAAAATTTGTTTGAATGAAAAAGTTCAAAATGCATGTGTGAAGAAATAGCGATCAGAAAAAGAAAGTTCCTTTAAATTGATACAAAAAAGTTCCAAACCGCAAGATGTCTTGGAATTGATTCAATTATTATTATCAACCGAAAACACAAACTTTAATTTACGGCTTAATAATAGTAGATGCTTATAACTTATAAGCATTTACTATCATTAAGCCTCAAATTAAAGTTTCTGTTTTCGCATGATGTTAGTAATTGAATCATACCGGAACATGCACAAAACTTGTATACACTGTAAACTGTCACCTCCTAAAATCGAAGAAATCTGCATCCTAAAGCGCGACACACTAGAATTCCCAGTGCGCTAACCTCCTAAAACGGTGTCTCGCTTCAGTGTATGATTTAGGAGGTGCTGGTTTAGAGTGTATTCAAAAGGTGGCATTGACGTTGCGATATTGTCACCATCATTACAAACATGGACTTGGATGAAGTTGTGCAAGAATAGATGCTCACCCTCCTTGGGTTTATCATTCATCTACAACTTTGGCTCCCATATCACTCGTTCAAAGCAGAATATTCGCTGATGTATATTGCAACCTTAATCAGAGTCAAATGGATCTGGAGCTTTAACCCTGAAGTTGAATAGCAAACATACAACCTAGGTACCTAGGTAGGTACTCATTTATGCATCATGAAAGAAGGTAGACCTACAGGCATAGTTCATCATTTTTATAAGGGTCAGTTTGAGGTTCACTTGTCACCAATTTGGTCAATGGCATTTGCAATTTAGACCCCGTCAGCGACTTGTCGTGACTCGCTGCCAGTTCAACCAGTAAGTTGATGCCCCATTCCAATGGAAAACAAAATTGTGGAACATTAATGAGCCATGATGCGAGTATCTATGTCTGACATACGCATGTAAAGTGATCTGAAGTCATTCTGAATATGTCACTTCAAATAAATTCTTAAATATTCGGTGCATCTGTTAATCGTCTTAATTATTCCAAACTAGCAGCGTGGACAAAACTCGTGCAGTCGCAGCGAAAACCATGTTGTATGTATTTAAAACATCGACGGTAATGCAATCAGACAAACAACACAAATTAATATTATTTATTGTTCACAAATTCAATAGATACCACAGCATCTTCCATTGATTCTTAGACTCAAGCATACGCACAGAGTACGAACAATACTTTATCCACATCCATGTAACAATTTACTCGAACCTTCGTTTTGTAGTTCAGCCAATATTGATGAAGTGGAAATAGATAATCAAATAGATAGAGTAGAACATCATTCGCTTAGATACATTGAATTTATGTCACTTCGCAAAAGGAAGCACTGCGCTGCGAAAGCTTGCAAAAAATTTAATTGATAAGTGAGATGATAATGAGACATCTGAAGTCGAGGTCTTTCAGTTACCCGTTTCAAATTTCATCATAAGGAATAATATTAGCATACAGCAAACCGCTCATTACGAAACACATGCGAAGGATGGATGCTAAAATATTTTCAGTAATTTGTTTTTAATCAGCTAATGCCAAAAAGAGTTGTTCGCATCGTTATATACCTAACACATACAAATACACAGTTGGCAATAAAATATGGCCGCGTATTTTCTAACCCTTTTCTTTCTTCAATTTGGAGACACTTCCTGTTCGAGTGCAGTCACGAAATATTGACTACCTTTGGGCAATGCCCTGAAGTTGACTTCTAAATCTTCTAATTTGCATCAAAATTTACAATGATGGAAGTTGAACTCAAAAAATTACCTGCAATCAATATGAAAGTGTTCTTTGGCTATTCATCGCTCCAAAATGACTTTGCATATTATGACACAGCCGGAAATTTCCTCTCTTCACATAGGGGGCCTAATAAAATCATTCTTAGTGTAAACACAGTTTAACGACAGCAGCCCGTTAAAAATGTACATGTTTTCACTGATTTGGGCCCACCAAGTCCAAGAAACATTATTTTTGAAAAGTGAATCCTGAAATGACAACTTCAGGGTATTGCCCAAGGGCAGGCAAGATTTCGTGAGTGTACTCGAACAGATAGTGTCTCTAAATTCAACAAAGAGTTAGAAAATACGCAGCCATCTTTTGTGGCCAACTGTGTATATGCGAAAGAAGGACACTAACCGCATGCAAAACATGCCAATTCTCTGGAAATATACGAGAATCTCGCATCAACTGTTAGTTTCTTAGTGTATGTGAATGTGGTGTCAATTTGCATGAAATTTTCGTATCCAGCAATTTACGTGCATATTAGTGAACTTTCGACGGGTTTACTTAAAAACCACTTTTAACTACTTGATAACTCCGACTTGTGTCGATATTGAGAGACAGGTGAAATTCTGATGCTGAATGAAACTGCGGCTTCTATTCCCATTTTTCAATTAAAAGCTGAATATTTACTTATTCTATTTAGAAGAATAATATTCAAAAAGAAACTTTTGCATCTTGAATTGAATTTTGAATTTTCTGTAACATTCTATGTTTTCATGAATTTTTTAGATCAAGCTCGAATATAGTCCGGCTCAATTATTCAATTACATGCTTGCATGACATTTAAAGTCGCGTTTACATTAAGATATGCTAAAATTTCCTAAGAATTCTACTGTCGTTGTATATATAACAATCGGTCCTACACTGTAAATCGCTCAATACTAATCACATACGAAGGATGCATACCAAAATATTTTTTGGTATACTTCTGTATTCTCTTGGTATATATTTGTATGCTTTTCGTATGTTTTTTCAAATGTGGTATGCTTTACATACCAAAGCCATACCAGCACAATGTTAAAAGAAAGCATAAATCATGTCCAAAGTATGTTGATTTAAGGACTTTTGTCAATAAAGATCACACTAATGTTACTACTGTTCTGTAAGTAGTTAGATAATGACATTCAAGATTGATACTTTTAATACTGAATTCGATTTTAATACACGTAAGTCTAAGGTAATTCATGAATAGTCAATAAGTATTCAACCATCAACAATTATGCATCATGTAATTTTGAAATAAGGCATATTATCAATCGGAAGTAAAAACACATTATAATTCATTAAACGTAAAAATAGTTATGTTTGAGATATATAAATCAACATGATTGCACGAAAGATATCGTTTGAATGAATTGACGTTAATCAACTTGGCTCATAAAGTAGAGCTAACTAAACGTCATGTTAATGTTGCTAGACAAGTAGCAACAACGACAATTCACAATAAATCTTATCTAGTTAAATATCACTCTATCAAGCAAAAAATATTCGCGACTGGTATTACTGAAACAAGCTATTTGACAGTAGTATGTAATACACATATTTTTTTGCTATGTGACTTAAAGCTGCACATACCAAATACATACCAGAGGCATACGAATAAGGATGAATTTGCATCGGGTCTCGTATGTAAGACATACCAACAATTCGTATTTCAGTGTAAAACATCCAATCACAGATAGAATAGTTCGTATCGCTACATACCAATCACATACGAAGGTAAATGAGATTTGGTATGAAAAACATACCAGATCTCTGTAAACATACGAGAATCTCGTATCAGATGTTAGTTTCGAATTGTATGTAATTTTGGTATATGTTTGTATGTAATTTTCGTATCCAGCGATTTACAGTGTATGAAGTCACAAAATAAAGAAATAAGACATCAATTGTCTCACATGCCTCACTTGTGCAGATATACCTACATCGTCATTTTTAACATGTTCTCAAGTAGCATAGTCGGAATCGAAAAATCAATTCAGTAGAATATGTGTTTGTTATTTTTTGCTGTTTTTTCATTCCATTGGGGAATCTAGTCAAAACTGCATGTTTGTCAATCGAATTTATTCATGCAAGCACTCTCAAACACCACAGGTGTCCGTCGTCAGGTAAGATGGACACGATGGTGCACGAATAAAGTCGATTGACAAACATGCAGTTTTGCCGGGATTTCCCAATGGAAAGTAATACATCAAGCCCGCTATTTGAAACAATATGCTGTTATTTGTTACAAGAAGATAATTTAAGAGTTTTCAAGTCATTGTTTTCTGAGTTCTAGTTGATTCACGTACTGCACAGCATTAATTTCAGCAATACTCCATAAATAAACGGCAAAAGTAGACTCTGCTTGTTTTCCATAAAAATGAAGTTCTTCTTTTTCATTTTATTTCATCACTGGGACCACACACGTCTAGTAAATGAAACGCTTTGTGTTAAGTGGTAAAAGAAATCATTTTTAGGGTTGTGATGGAAAAGATGATTTGCAAAGATTCCTAAGTAATGTTAGAAGCTATTAATCATTGCAAGATAAATTTATCGTCGAGATAAATGAAATGATAAAATCGAGAAATTAAGCAGAACATTAATCTATATACAACGATTAGATAGCAACATTCCCATAAAATGGTGTCTTTCTGATTGCTCGCTGAAATTTAAATTAAGAACAGCTACAAATTTCGGATTTAGTGCTACTATATTTATCGGCTGTCAAATAAGGCAGATTAATTAATTACATCAATTATTGCATTAATTAATTACAGACAGTAAATTAATTCACAAAACTCCATTATTCACTGTCATCTACTTTTCTATGAAAGCAAACATTTCATCATTCATTCATTCATTATTCATTTAGGGATATACATGTACATGTAGCAAAGGAATATGATCAACAAATGAGAGAAGGAAGAGAGAGAGAGTCTAGTCTAGACATTGTCTCTTGATCACAGATGTCTGCATCGAGAATGTAATGAAAAATTTATTGTCTTAGTCAATTTTCTCAATTTTTGTGAAGTTTGAGAAATCATTCTACGAGAAGAACTGAATGTGGAAAAGGAAGCTTTACATGTAGTTCAAAATATCAATTGCAAACTGAATGCAATTTGATATGTCAATCAACAGCTATGCTGCTGAGAAACGACTTAAATTAGCACAGTAGTTTGGGGAATACTTCTTATCCTATCAATTTCATTAAAAAATCTTGAAAAATAGAGCTCATTATTCACCTGAAGTAATAATTTACTTCCATTTTTAATTCCACGAAATATCGAATGACAGACTACTTGTTCCTAGACTGAGTACGCACTGTGCTCAAAATACTATTGAAATGACTTCAAAGCACTTATTCTACATTATAGCAGAATACACAGTCTGCTATATAAGCTACATTATAACAGTCTGTGGAAAAAAAGTGACAGATAAGCTTAATGGAGCAAACTATCAAACTAATATTGCAATATTGTTATATCTATGCCCTCAGCCATAGATATTATAATAATATTGCTTTCTTACGCGTGATCATATCACAACCTGCTACTGAAAGATCAAAACATAATCAAAGAAAATGATCACAATGAACGTTAGAAGATGTAAATGGCCCACATTACTTTTCAGATTGAAGAAATGACGCCTTGTGAATCATGAAATCATGCCGCTGAAAATTGAATTAAAAGCATGACATCTCAGCCAAGAAGCGCAATAAGATCTCAACTCTTCCTTGAAGACTTGCAGGGCCTTGCATTATAATGTAGTTCATGAAATTTCTTTGGTCATCAGCTTAACTTCCACTTAATTAAGATGCTTGCTAGCAAACATTCGCTACTTTTGATATCCAACATGCTACATACTACTTATAACGTGGCTTCATGTCGGTAGTATATAAGCACAGAAATAAGTTGCAAAAATTAACCTTTTTAAAAACTGCTCGAATAGCTTTTTGGACCGCAGGAGCGCAATATCCGCAAAGAACTAAATCTTTTCATATAAAAATTTCCACTGAGTAGAGACACTTTTTTGAGTGGACACTCTACCGACTATATACAATGTACTTGCTCCATTGTGTGAGCAATGTTGATATAATATTAGTGCTATTTACATGTATATGCAATGATTGGATGCATTTTTGATTGAATGCTGTTAATTACAGCTTCATATGCTTGTTAACTATCTATAAGTCATTTGAATTGATTAGCCTTTTGAGGAAGAATGACGAGCACTTCTTTTCCTTGTTCAACTCAACTGCCGATTAGTGCAAACGATAAACAGCCCAAGTACCAATGACGAGCTGTGACCGTCAATTATACATTGAATCTTCACCAATTTGGCAGATACGCTGTTTATGAACAAGCGCAGGACGAGCAGCGCTCGGGAATTGAGACAATGATAAGAGCTAATGATGAACTAAAGAAGCGTTATCTGCTAGAGATTTGAACAAAACAGATATTGACGATTCAAAACTCAGCTGCATCTTTTCCCACTCGTATAATTCTGTCTGTTTCATTTTCAAACAATTTAAACAAAAACTTCGACAACAGAATGAAAAGATTCTCAATTTTGAGTTATTTTCTAACAACTTCTTCATGACTGCGTTGAAAAAAGTTCGCTCGATCCTCTGTCCAGATAATCAACTATTGAATAATTGAAAGAGTTTCTGATATCATCTCACGATTATTCTGAGTGAACAGTCATGACAAAAAAGAGCACTCGAATGAGCAGTGAAGTTATGAAGTTATACTTGAAATTTACTGAAATGTTGAAAAGAGTGTCTGAGAGAAGTCTTCTACTTTCTCCATCAGTAACTGAGAGTGCTCTCGGTCTGTCATTACTAAAGTCGGAATCGAGACACATTTTGTGGCCCAATTAGACATAGCCCTGGACCAGTGCGTGGTTCATTTACAATATACTTTATATAGGTTAACTGCTAAATATAATTATTTATTACATTTTGCAATGTAATTGTTATGTAATTGCAATCAATCGATGGTAAATAATGAATACACTGAAATCCGTGTGCAACGAGATTCAAAAGGATCGCAAAAATTTGCTCGTTATAGCTGACACCTGTTTTATCCGATGACAGACATATATATCAAACTGACAAATTTTTATGCCAAAAAGAACACAAAAACAAGTCAAGCATTCAACAATTTTAGAAGTTGTATGATTGTACATGCATAAGTCCGTATGAGCTATCGAAAGTACCGGTACGCATGTATTTTCCTTGTTTAATTAAACATGCTCTTTACTACTGGACGACGTAATAATGTGGATCGGATTCCATTTATCATGCCTGCCTATTAATGAAAATTGTTTTTTAGAAAGCTTACTGTATAATATTCGACTTGTATATTTGACATGGGGAATCATGGATGCACCGCTATATGGTTTCGTATGATCAAGGCATAACTAATCACTTTGAACTTCTTCTGTAAATCATTTCTAAAGTATGATTTTGCTGAAGTCTAAATGGTCTTGGCAGATATTGGCACATCGATTACCTAAATCAAAATGTCTCACAATGAAACCTCGCCTGATATACGAACAATGTACGTTGTCTAATAAATGGCAATCAATAGGTTTATAATTGCACATGACAATGATTACTGAATATGAATTATGTCTAACTCCTTAAGACAAAAAATACACTTAACAATTTATAGACATGACATTACGCTTTAATCACAATATTGAACTTTCCAACCATCAGTTGTGTATTATACTTAAACTCGTTTCTCGTCCTCTTATACAGTATGTCCGTAGTATTTGTATGAAGTTTGGTAGTTATAGCATGCTTCATTGCATCTGTAGTCCACTCGTCCTTTTATGTCTTCCCAAATACGCTCTTAAAGCCACCCACTGACTGAATAAGTGCATAAAACAATCTCTGTAGGGTTGATGACATCAATTACTTCTCCGTAGCATTTTGTAACGAATAGGGACTAGAAAATTAAGTTATTAAAACCGGAGTGTTCCTTATATCCGTGCTCGCAGTAAGCAAAGCTGATTTTCTATGCAGTGCAGGCCTATATAAATTTTCATTTGAAATTTGAGTCACACTCGCTCTTAGTGAGTTGTTACTAAAATCGAGCTTGTTTTATTGTAAGTGGGTTAAGCTGCATGTGTTAAGAGGGAAAGAGACTTAGAACTTCGCCGAGAGGGCGATGTAATCGAGAAAATCAGTGCCGCTTCATTCTGCCTTGCATAGTGCGCAAGAGTTTCCGGAAATTGGCGTAATTCTGTCTGCCTGTAATGACCTTAAGTCAAGATAAACTTGAGAGTTATAAATAAAAGGTCTAAAGTTGCTCTTAATCAGATATTGGATGATGCAAATATCATTCACAAATAATCATCAATCGACAATATTCGAAGACAGAGGTCATTGAGTATTCAATCTAAATTTTTGATAACGAATATTGAGACAATTCTCAATACGGAGATTTAAGTATTGATATCGAATACTCCAAGCATTGAGAATACCAGAATACAATATCAGCAGCATTGATTGCACACTTTTTTTTACAGTAAATCAGGATGCAACTGTGAATAGGCGCAGTCCCTCTATGCATTACATGCAAGTTATCAGCAACCACGGTTATCAGCAAGACTCATCCCCGAGATCTTCATCAATCAATTTACAAGTATCGGTAGATTCTAAATTTTAGAATAATTTAGAGGTGAAATATCGCATTTACTCGAACATAACCGGACACCCGTGCTTGACCCTTTCTCAAAGCCAAATGTTTGTCGTATGTCGGGGAAACATATAAGAACGATGAAAATGCGATTGAAAGAACATTTGACAATTCCATCGTCACATGTACATCATTACCTGTCGTTGAATCACGTGTCTCTGGGGTATGGGAGCAATCCGTTGGTCTGACTTGCACTTTGTCCTGCATCACGCGCAGACCAGGGGCCCATTGCACCAAACGTGAAGAGTGAAGGTTGATGTTGTTGCACCAGAAGTTGGAAAGTAATGTGTGAAGAGTGAAGGGTAAGAGTGGAATTTTATGTTAATCTTCAATATAGTGTTGCACCAAATAGACTGAAGATCAGGAATTCCCTTCTTTGAAGAGTATCTCCGTAATAGTGCTGGAGAACGGTTATATCTCTATTCAACACTGCTAATACATTCGACTAACATCGATGCGGCAGCTTCTACAATGTCGTTGGCCCACAGTAGGGCGGAAACACGATTAGGATAAAAAAATTGTCCATCTACATATTATACACCAATCGAGAGCTGAGATCATGAGGAATTCGAATATGTAAGTTAAAAAATCGAATCTCATTGTCCTTTTTGTACAGAGAGCAAAATTCAAAATGGCCGCCAAAATACTATATTTTGATACCTATGTTAACAGGAAATGATAATCTGTCTACGTATTTGGCAATTAGAGACCATTTGTATAGTCCGTATTATGCAGTGGATACACGAAAATAAATTCAGACAGCAGAAACATTGATTACGCTTTTTTAATAGTAGTATGTGATGAGTATTAAACTATAATGTAATTATGTGATGTAAAAATCACCAAAAATTACTATCCAATTTTGCTTCTTTTATAAATGCACCAATATGAAATTATGGAATACGTTTTTCATACATCAACCCAAACTTTCGCACTATAGCTTGTAGCAGCTGCTTTCTACGCGCTTTACAATTCATTCGCGAAAAACAAACGTTGCTCAAATCATTATTCAATATTCCATTGAAAAAAGGAAAAAATTACACAAAATCAGAAGATACGCAAATGCTTTGCGTTGTAATCGTTAACTGCCTTCAACAACTGCTCCGGATAACGCGGGTTCACTTCATGGACCTTGTATTTGGCCCAAGTAGATCTAAAGTCAGCATGAATTGCCTCAACATCCTGCTCGCTGTATCGTCCGAGTCCAGTGTGCACAGAATCACAAAAATCTGTAATGTGGTGAAAGACTGTGTGGACTTTACGAAATTTTTCAAAGGCCTCGACATATTTCAAGCCTTGCAACGGGCACATGAATCGTAGTGCATCGATTTTGGATAGCAACTTCTTGCACGAGTTTCCGTTGAACAAGCCTCCATGTATGGCTTCTCTCTCAACAAAGCATGTGCGTGGCCAAGTCATGGCTTCTGGCCACTCTTTTTCTAATTCTTTAAATATTTTGTTGAAAGGTCTCATGAGAAGGTGTAACTCAGGAGGAGGAAGAAGATCAATCACTCGTTCTGATGATTCGCCTCTCAGAATTGGACAATGTATAACATTCCCGAAATGTTTTGCTTTGGATTTATCCTGATCAGTCTCGCCATACCATCGCCAGAAAGCATCATTCAAGCTTCCAAGCGTTCGAAGATTGCCCTTAAATCTCAGAGAAGATTTGCTTGAGTCACACCAAGTGCACGGGTGTGAAGAGCCATGAGACATCAGACCGAGTAAGAGATTTGCTAATTTCAAATCTGTAGCAATAACCTTCGATGTCGATGAGGAAACGGAGTCTGGACCTACCAAGCGAATCAGATACCAAATCTTTAAAAGATTCGAGTAATTTTCTTGAATGTTTGAGATGATAATACCTATAACGAAAATGCCTTTAACGCTGTTTTCTCTCCTGGAGGCATTCGAGCAAACAGATAGACAAATCTTAAAAACACCACCTCCACCATCAACTCCCAATTTGAAAAGTAACCCCGCTGCCGATCCATAATGACGGTGCTCGATAATTTCTCGAATCAAGCCATCCAAATTGGTGCAACGCACAAACGGTCTGTCAACATGCTTGCATTCATCAGCAGTCTTACTAAAAAAGCTTTCACATGAAACTGCAAAGAACGAATCAAGCGAGTGATTTAACCCAATCAGTTTGCTTTTAGCATTTGATTCAACACTCTTCCTACTACCTGAAGTAGATCGAATGACACCAGCTAGCTTCAGTGTTGCATTGGAACTCAAATTCAGATCGGACTGAATATTCGAAAGATCATTTACATCTAGTCTACGGAGTGGAGATCTCAACGTGGACGTTGGAGAAACTTCAATTTTCAATGGTTGACCTACAAGTGTTGAAAGACTTACTGAATTTGTGGGAGACTGCATTGCTTTTGACTTCAGCACAGAGGCTGCAAGCTGCTCAGACGTTTTGCCTTTAGACGACAGTTGCTTCAGATTATCAAATCTAGTGGTCTTGGAGCACTGATGAGGAAGGCCTTTCCCTAAATGTGTAAGACACTTGCCACAAATCTTCAATGTTGAATTCGGATATGGTTCAACCGATGGTCTTCCCACCTTCGACTCAGTCCATCCCTTCATATCTGCGGTCTTACATAGAAGACATGAGCACTCAGAATTTGATCGTGTTGACATAGGTGGAGGTAATTCCGCAAGCTTCGAATAGTCAAACAGACTTATTAAACGGGTGAATATGTCCTTGTCGTATTCACCAACTACCAACCTACATGTGTTGCATAATGCTTTTGGAAGACGTACATCAGATGGGTCGTACCCATGGAGAAAGTATTTCTCGATAGTGCGTTGCATATTTGAAGTTGTGAGGCGCATGGTTTTGGTCTTACCGAAACAAAGGAGACATACTTCAAGCCGGCTGCTTTTATGAGATCGACGTTCACGAGGCATGATAGCGCGCGCACGAAGAAATGATAATTCAGCAAGTTATCTGCGATGCCGTCCTAATCATTGAATCAATTATGAAAATCCGCGGACGCACGCACCTTCATGCATGCATCGAGTTCTGTTTGCAATCCTGCCGCAAAGAGATCAATCAATCTTCTATCCAAGAACTGATCGGCAACTGCTGTTTTCATTAGTCATCATCTGCTATTTGATTCTACGTTTTACGTATTCATTTACTTTTTGTTGCTATAGCAACAGGCACGCACACAGGATGTGCAGCTACATGTATACATACATTCTTGGTTGATGGTGTCTAAATGTCATGATTAATAATGTGGAGCCTACATGTACACAATCGGCAATATGGTAGGACGTCAATGTAAGGAAATAGGATAAAGAAAACGACTGTGCCTATATTGTTAGCCGCCGAAGAGACTGTGTCTATTTTCACATACATGTACATGTAGATGTATATCATTAACATATTGATGAAATTGGGCATCATATCATCATTTAAACAAGCGTTGCGAAAAGGCAAGCCGCAATCAATTTCATTATCTAAGCAAATGTAAACTTCAAATTATTATATTCAGTCAGCCAAGATCAATTGCAATTTGCTTTTTCTTGCAACGTTTCTTTAAATAATATAAATTCGCATGTCTAAGTACATTTACATGTGCATTTATGTATTTGTACATGTATGCAATGAATAACTGGAAGTCAATACACTTTAAAGTAAGTATTCCTCCTATCAATATTACATCAAGTTATCAATACCACATGTATAAACCGGTACATGTAAATATTTGCTAAGACAAAGGCTAAATATACATTCAGCCATGTGATAAGAAAATTACGTATACTGGGTGTTTATACCACTACATACAACTGCAAAATTTACTTTTAGGCCTTAGAGAATAAATATCACAAATTCACCATTAGTGGATTTATAGAACAATGAAATAAAACATGCATGTTCGGATAGCGACTTTTAGTGATTTTTACATCACATAATTACATTATAGTTTAATACTCGTCACATACTACTATTAAAAAAGCGTAATCAATGTTTCTGCTGTCTGAATTTATTTTCGTGTATCCACTGCATAATACGGACTATACAAATGGTCTCTAATTGCCAAATACGTAGACAGATTATCATTTCCTGTTAACATAGGTATCAAAATATAGTATTTTGGCGGCCATTTTGAATTTTGCTCTCTGTACAAAAAGGACAATGAGATTCGATTTTTTAACTTACATATTCGAATTCCTCATGATCTCAGCTCTCGATTGGTGTATAATATGTAGATGGACAATTTTTTTATCCTAATCGTGTTTCCGCCCTACTGTGGGCGACGCACACAGGCGCCATAAATCAACAGTATGTAGAATCATAAAAAAAGTTGTTATGGTTATAAATGAGACTCTTTTCGATGACACAATTAGATGGCCTTCTGAATCTTCCCAACTTGCTGTTAATTCAGCAGAAAGCTGCCCAAATAATTTTTCTGATCTCTCTTCAATCGCTTTAAGCAGCTCGATTTATCTTTTTCGATGTATTTTTATCGTTTTCTGATATCAATACAAATGACAGTCAAAGTTAAGACTATTTCATTGGTTACTGACGATGACGTCATTTGACGTCACTTAATCAACTTGAAATAGATTTTAGCTCGTCAACTTATAGCCGATTCATAAACTCTGTTCTGTTTTTGGAACAGTGCAAAATTTGCTCAAACTGATTCATGAACTCTGTTCCGTTTTCAGAACAGTGCAAAATTCTTGTTCCAGTTCTAGAACACAGCTGATTTCGTGTTCTGCCTCGGAAGTAGAACAGAACCTCAGTGCACGGAATTGTCATGGAAACGCATCAACAGAAACATTTGAATGGATTATGGGATTGAATTATAATGGGAAGTTGGAAAAGGGCGTTAGTATTTATCGGTAATGAATTAATTGATGAAAGTATTGAATTTATTAGCGTACTGACCGATGAATATGAAGCTGGGTTATTGGAAAATTTGGTTTATCTCGGTAAGTTTGTAGCAACTGCCAAATACTATTCATTTCATACTTTGCATTGAATTTTCACAAATATTACAGTACAAATTAGAAAATCTATCATAAATAGAGTCAGTCAAAACTAAGCAGTTAATAATTTTGTAACCTTCAGTGGACGATTTAATATAAATGGTATTTAAAGATTGAGTAGAAATTACCCGTTACCATTTGATTGAGTTGTACCTCGCTACTGACCGTGAGCCGTGACCATTCTATAATTTATTGACTGAATTAAGTTCAGACTTAATTGTTATTAAAAAATTATTAATATCTTAGAGGCATCCGAAAACTTCGTGATGTACTTGTAGCAAACTTTTTTGTGCAAGACAGTGTCTCACCGGATTACGTGGAAGGACAGGTTAAACCCTAGGCACTTCAGACGTTTTTATCTCTTGGAGTGTGTGAACTACCCTCGGTGTGATAATATTTGTTTTTCGGACTACATCTTTGACGTATATGATCGTTATCTAATAATTAAATTTTGATAATAAATCTGGTTGTCTGCCTATTAAGTTTTCGTATTGTGTCTGAATACCAACGGTTATAAATGTCTTTTTGTGCATGTAAATGGGAGACATATGCGTATCTGATATAATTATACTGTTTAATGTTGAATTTAATTTATAATTGTATAACGAACAACGATCAATTGTGTTACTTTAAGATACCATAGTCAAGAACCGTATAAGTAATAGACATAGGCTAACTGTAAGTATCCGAATAATCCTACGGGTTTTTATAGTGTAAGATATACTGAACTGACCCTAATGTAGTTCTCCAAAGCCCTCATTGATCAGTCTGCAAAATTCTACACATTTATGCTCTTAAAAGGCTGGAGGTATAATTGCCCCTCCCCTACTCAAAAATCCTGTTGATTGATTGATTAATTGAAATTGAACTTACATCTAAATACTCGATCATAATGCTGGCACTTCAACTTCAATTTGAGCTTTCGTGATTCACACGAAATCATTAAACTCTTTGGACTCAATTGAATTCCTCCTGAAATGTCTTGATTATTATAAATTTTCCATTTTAGAGATGATACTGATTTTAATTATTGGATAGGGCCTACTTATATTTTAGGGCAGAGAAAGCGAATTGGTGAGAAACCGAAGCTGAAAAACTATGTCGAAGAAGTTGTTCCCCTATATATCCTAGACGATTTTCGGAGCCACTTCCGGGTGAATAAGACGACTGCAGAATTTCTCCTTCGAGAGATTGGAAATCGAAATGGATTTGATAATGATAATGTTACTGGGAGGCCCCCTTTTCCTGCAAAAAAGCAGTTGTTGCTCTTTCTGGATTACATGGGGCACGAATCATATCAATATGAACTTGAAACAAAGTACGGAATCAGTATTGGTGGGGTAAACAAGGTGATTCATAAACTTTCAAAATTTTTCGCATTGGAACTGACTAAAGAATGTATAAGGTGGCCAACTGAAGAAGAAGCGAAAATAATTGCCTCTACACGTCATACAAAGTACGTGCAGTACACAAACCATTTCACATTCGTTGATTCATGCAGGTGCTTAACGATCTTTTTTGCCTGTTTCATACCAGTTGGGTCTACTTAATTGAACCTCCGCTGCATGTAAGATATTGCTTTTTTTATGTTTTATGCTTCAGTGTTTCACAGTCCTATGGTTTTAATAGTACCGGTACTCCGAAACCCCCCGTAGAAATTGTAGATGTGGGACTAGGTGAGGCCGCCGAATGTAAAATTAATCGATGTCGATGGTTTTACAGTTTTGCGGTAGGGGCAGGGATACCCGATTGTTAAATGCAAAATGTAAAATTGATGAAATGAGCTGATGATGCTAATTATGAAAGTTGTCCTACTCGATGGGTTGATCCTACGATGCATTGCCTGTCACTTACTGTACCTTTTTACGATATTTAGAGGTATGGTGAATAATTGTAGATTAGAAAACTTGCGGAAACTTAAATATAGTGCACTATCATTAAAAATTATATTTACGCCTTCCACTGAGGTTAGTTAGGCATAATGTCTGTCGGGCATTGTCATTTTTTTCGTTTTTTATGTAGGATGCATCATGTAAGATCAACCCAGTGTTGTAAAAACTTTATATCTTCCCGTCAGCAATATATATATTTATGTGTGTGTGTGTGTCTATTTGCATGACACAAGAAAACACTATTAGCAAACAATAGTATATTACAACTGGTAATTACAAGCAAACAATAGAAAGCAGCAATAGTAATACAGTTGAAATTCTCTTATTACAAAGCTCAAGGGACCGGCTAAAAGCTTTGCATTATGGGAGGTTGCCACTTCAAGAAAAGACAGGTTGAAAAGAAATCCGTTCCTTTCTCTTTCCCTTCCTTTCCCTCTCATTCCTTTCCCTTTCCCTTCCTTTCCCTCTCCTTCCTTTCCCTTCCCTCCCCTTTCCTTCCCGTCAGCACCGCTGACGGTGCTGACGGACTTTTTACAACCCTGGATCAACCCATCGAATAGGACAACCTTAAATAATTATTTAAAGTAGTAGGCTGATCTAAATCAGTATTTCTATAAGCTCTGAATATTGCTTTTGTATATTTTCAGCTACGGATTTCCTAACACAATCGGAGCAATTGATGGGTCTCATATAAACATCGTAACAGCATCGGATGAATATGCGACGCGGAAGTTTCGACATTCAGTAACCCTGCAGGCTATCTCCCAAGCTGATCTGTCATTCATCAATATCTTTGTGGGTTGCTCCGGAAGGATGCACGATTTTCGCGTCTTCAGATACAGTCCTATCTCGGATGTAGTCGAAAACAATGACCCCAACTACTTTTACAACAAATATCATCTGTTAGGCGATGGGGCATATCGTTTATCCAATACGTGTATGGTTCCTTTTACTGATTATGGAAATTTGTCAACAAAGCAGCGGAATTTCAACAGGAAACTTAGTCAAACAAGGCAGATTGTCGAACGTTCTTTTGGACAGTTGAAGGAACGTTTCAGGCGCCTGAAGAGTGTGAATGTTAAAGGAATGGCAAAGATTTGTTATGTTATCACTGCAGCTTGTGTTCTACACAACATATGCATTTATCAAAATGACGATCTTATTGATGACCCGAAAGTGATTCTATGGAACTCACTAATGACATTTTCCTGTCTGTTGCTTCCACAACTAGCGATGGAAGAGCAAAACGGAATCGGTTATCCGATTTGTTAGATGGATAACTTGCTTTTCATAAAGTTATCAGTCTGTTATGTATCGTAATGAATAATGTCCATATGTCGAGTTGCATTTTCTTCTAGTCAAATTTGTACTGCTGTATAGTGACATATTATTTGTCAACCTCGTATATTTATGTCTTTGTTATCTCCTCAGTGTTGATTTATCGTTGCCACTTCGGACACTAATCAAAAGTTTCAAAATGACTCCAACCGTGATTCTAGTATATGAGGTGCTAAATGTAAGAAAGATTACCATAGCAAGTAATTCACCTCCCCGACGGCATTCGATAGCGAATCGATAGCGATAGTGATTTGATTTGTGAATCACGTGATTCTAGTGTTAACTGCATCAACACCGAGGAACATATAAAAGCATGAAAATACGAGAGTAATTTATGAGACTTAATCAACAACTAGCTATATCCTCGTCATTATATCATGATGCATTTTCTTGATAAGTGTCTATAGTTCACAATATTTCGTTTGTCACATCGTGTTCTTGATGCATTATGCTATTTCATCAAATATACATATTTCTGTATATCTTACTGTTTTTGAATTATGTATCAAACTTGAACGTATTAATTTATAATTTCTCGTTCCATGAGAGTAGATAGGCGTTAACTAACTAGGAAGCTTCTCGACTATATGACAAAATGTTTGGGAAGAGTCGAAAATAACTTCTCAAAGCCAGCACTTAGGTAGGCCGACGTATGTAAACTAAGCCAATGATAATTACCTCGCTTTCATATTTGTATCGGTCTACCTACATTACAGTAAATGCCGGTGTATAGACGAAGAACGCTTTAGGGTATAGGTTTGAAAGGAGGGGAATACCAGAAAAAGTACTTAAGTATGTGTATACGATTATTGTAAAAGAATGAATAGGGGCATAAGCCTTGCGCAAACAAAGTGCCTTCTATAGAGGAAAGCGGGGCGCGCATGAACATGTTTTTACCATTATGTACTTTGAAAAAATTCTGCAAATAGGCAGAATTCAAAACCTTTGATAAATTACACTTATGAAAACATCTTAATTAGGAGTTGTCTTAATATGTAATTTCTCGCTCTTCTAACATTTGAATCTTAAAATTTCGTGCTTAGGTGATTCGATAATGTGGCCCGCGGGAGAGGCACATTGAAGCACAAAGTGGGGCAGATTCCTCCCCCCGGAATGCGAACGTTCGCAAACGTATTAGAACTTTATGGTAACAGTAGCGTAGCCAAGGGGGGGCGGACGGGCGGTCAACCCCCCCCCCCAGCGCGAGCGGCAGCTGACGCATGATGATTTGTATTTACAGTTTTTTCATGCGTCTAGCTGATGAAGAACGTAATTTAAAAATTTTGATTTACAGGGTTAGATGAAGGTAAGTTGAACAGCGAGTTGGTACATACATCGTAACGCTTCCATCAATGCAAACTCCGTTCTCGACAAATTTTCTGAGAAAAATAGAAAGATTGTTTTACATTGATACTCGTGATGTTTTCGTTCAACTTTCGATATAATGCTGCTGTATGTCATTGTCTGGTAACCGCACCACACCCATGAAAACGAATCCTTGAGAGGGTTTTGATTCATATTATTGGAACGATCAAGAAGGCGAAACTACAGTGCATTTATGGTAAAATATATTAACATTGCAAAATATTGGTCCTTTGATAAATCCGCCCCCCCCCCCCCTGAGAACAAATCCTGGCTACGCTACTGTATGGTAACGTTTGAATCGGTTTTCCTAAAGTTTGTGTGATGGACAAACGTTAGTCTACTGTTAGCTTGTCGGAAACTTACGTTGTATAAAAGTTATTGAGCGTAAATGAATTTGTAACTGGAACCAGTCACGCTCACACCACCTACTTCAACGTCTTAAGAATTTCCAAGAATTCATCGAATTTCTTCATTTTTTCATCATGCTGCCTGCGAAATTCCTCCCTTAGTTCTTCTCGCTCTTGCTTTGCCTCTTCAAGGTATTCAATTATACGTTTTTCGACAGGCTTTGCCTCACGTTTCAAACTTTTTCGCATTGTCTTTTTCTCTATCTTTGCCTTCTTCGGCAGTACTGGTGTTTCGCTCGGCGATGAGAGGCCTTCGTCAGTAGCATTTTCATCTGCATTATCTCTTGTTTCTAAATTCGAACGTTCTGCTGTTCCTCCAACGGAAAAGGTAAATTTTGGTTTTATTTCGGCCGCGTCTTCGAACAGTGTAGCAAGCTCATGTTCAAAACTTATCGTCGGTTTTGCTTCACCCGATTTGTTCGATTTCAGAATAAAATCTGCGTATGTGCGTTTCAGAGATTTAAATTTATTCTCGCATTGCGTAGCACTGTAATCAAATCCATGATCTTTTAGAGAATGTTCAATTTCTTTCCATATAGTCTTTTGTTTTAGAACACGCGATCTAAAATCACTTTTCCTGTCAACGGTATTTTGTATTAAGCACAATGTTGCGTTATCACTCCACTTAGCCGTCTCGGGAGCGTTCGATTGGACAGTAGGCTTTTCAGAAATATCTTTCTCAGACTGAATTTCTTCCTTTGGTTCTTTCTGTTCTTCAAAATTACTTGACGTAGGAACTTCAATTCTACAACTAACATCTTCATTGCAGGAGAAAGGTTCAGCAGAATAATATTCAACTAGATTGCTGGAGCTTGGAACCGACATGACATACTGTCCATCTTGATTGCTTAAAAAGCAATTTCTAAAATATGTGGTAGCGCACTCTTCATTGATTGCCTTAACAGTGACAATGAAATTTTCAATCTTGCATTGATAATACTCCATTCTGCAAATTCCATGAAATATGTGATTTCAAAAAGTTACTCTAATTTAAACATTTGAAATGTTCCGACTTGTTCATAAACTCGTTGAACTCGTTCTGGAATCGGTGCATTTTTCAGTGCACTGAAAATAGTTTATGAATCGGCTAATATAGAGTGATAGTGAAGTGCGAAGAACAGTTGGTGCAACCACAGAATTAGACAGGGCGTCTCTTCTTCCGTTTGACTAGAAGGGAAGCATTGGAACATGTTACGTAAATGAAATGGCACAATCTCCTGACTAAATACCATAGCAATCGAACAATGTGCAGCCAGTTCAACATGGAACACGCCAAATTGTGCAAAGTTTCAGTGATTGTTATCAGCCAAATCACACACCAAAGAGACACAGACGATGTCAAGTTCTACAGAGAAGTTTGCGAACGTTTTTTCATGCGCCTGCTAACTTTTTTAGAAATAATCGGAGGACCCAAAATTATCGAGAAAACTTTTGCGCAATGATCTGAATTCTTCGAATCTGAGGGAGTCGTGGCGATCGGAGCATTTTGAATGAATTCACAGCAATCCGCAAGCAACGCACGACTATTTTTCCTATCTCTGCAAGGTATTAAAATTTTTTTTTGCACACTTATTAAGTTCCTGCATGTGCCATCTGTTTGAATCAATTTGCACTTCTAGCAAAGTGATACGATTAACCAATCTAATTCTGTGCTTTCACCCATCACTCATCACTATCAGCAATTTTACTCACCCTTCACTCTTCACATCTAGTGCAATAGGTCCCAGGTGTCCGGTGGAGACCGATGAGATTCGTTCTCTCAGACGTGCTATCAACATTCAACATTCTGAAAATCAATTACAGTGATCAAGTCGAAGGCGAAACGTTTGTAATCCCTTTACATCGAATTTACTTATTATATTCTCTGTTGAAGACATGTGCACTTTTGAATTGTCACAATAAAATCTTATCAACCGATGTCTGATTGCTTGATCAAGAAAAATGCTTCAAAACATGCTGAGAATCCTAGGAATTTCGAACATCTGAAAAAAGCATTTCCAGAGCGATTCTCTAGATAATTCGCACGAGCCCAATTTGCAACATGATGTACATTATGTATTTCTCTTTAATTTCCAATAAAATGTGAAATAAAAAAGCAGGAGCATACTCGTTTTCGGCAGTTTTTTGGCATATTTACATGATGTCATGCATTTCTCCTGATTCATTCAATAACATTTGGAAGTGAATTACTTAAAGCCATCTGACAACGTTGTTAAAAACAAGGAATTATGTATCAAACTACTGACAAATTCATATGAAAAACTTCAAGCGGCTATCAAATCAATACTGAAAAATCAAGTTCGTTAAATGACAAGCAATACAAAAGTTATTAAAGCAACTCGCCCATGAATATAGCCGCCACATAAAATGCAAAAATATCATGTACCCAGAGGTGCATATGAATCGAAAATTTGTAGTCCGTACAGCGTATATCCGTTTATTGAAACAGATAGTCCGAATAGCGCATTTCCGCTTCAAATTTGAAAAATGGTTGTCCGTATGGCGCATTTCCGCTTATCCGCATCCGCATCAATTGTGAACTTAAAAGCGATTTCGATATCTTGCAAAAAATCTTGAAGGATTTTCACCACGGCGTATAAAATACAAATCAAGTCTTCACGACATGAATAAGCTACATTCCCTCAAATAATGAATGTATGTGAATAGGGGCTTGCTGCTGTATATACCACTAATCATGTTTTAATAAGAAGTGATATTTTTGTAGTCTTGGTTTATTGTTTCTATCCTAAGCTGTAAATGAGCGTTCATTCAGGCCGAAATTGTGCATCGTCTCCAGCTTTTTAAATACAAAATTCAGGTTTATTCAATATAATTCAATATGCAGACCAAGCAAAAAAAATTAGAAACATGACATTTCGATTAGTTCCAACCGAAAGTTTCGATTGATTAAAACATTTAAAACGTTGATGTGCTGCCGCACTGCCATGAACTATCATGCCATCAGATCGAGGCATCAGGTGTTGCTTGATCAATATGCCTGTTCGGCAAGCATAAACTAGTCAATTATGGATAATAGACATATAGGCAACCAGATGCTCAATCTTCGGGTTTTTTATCATCATAATCATTATCTGCACATTGGTAATTCATTATATTTGGTTTAATTTAGTATTTGTAATCCCCATGTAGACAAAGACAATGTTTGGGTGTCCTTAATAACATCAACCTGGTTTAGGATAGCATCATTATTAAAACTGGAATTTCATGTTTTCAAGTCTCTTGCAAGATGAGTTAAGGGATAACAGATAGATTATTCCGATGATTTGCAAGCACGTGAAGCAGGTGGTAGACATCTTTCTTCTCTTTTTCATTTTTCATGATGTGAAATGTTTCTTCGGACGATGTAACTCATTACATCTCTGTTCTATACAAGTTGGAAATCGTGACTAAGAAGTTGACAATGCTTACCAGCATATGATAAAACCATATGTAGAAGTTCATCAATGTTGATCATAATGCTATAATAATCATTATTATCATAAACATTAATATGCACATCTGCTTATCATTCGGAAAATATGTTTTAATATAGAAGCTTCACATAATTCTTATTTATGCTGATTGATTTCTCCAGATATCTATAATGCGAGCAATAAGCACTTTTATCAGCCTTACTGGGTTTCCACCAATTACTTCTACGCTCGTAGTAATGACAAGTCAGGCTTACTATTTGCTGAGATAGAGGTCGCCATCCTTCGATTCCCGTTTGCTTCACTTTCAATTTCCTAATACTTTCCTGTTATCTAAAGAATAAGTATTGAAATATACTTTGTAAGTCCGGATTTGACCTTGTATAGAATTGAATCATAATATCTCTTGGGTCAAAAGATCTTTTCGTTTCAATGATATTGAAATGTGTATTGTAATTAATCAAGCTGCAATCTGCAGTGTAGAGCGAAAATAATTTCTGTTATCAATTTGTTTTATCATTATGGTAACATGATATTGCTGAAATGAAAAAGCTTGACAGTGTGTAGTTTTAATGCGTTGTAGAACCGAAGTAAGTTTTTATGGCTTTGAAATGCAATATTGACACTTTGTGAGCAGGTAACATTGAAATGCTCAAGGACTTGATTTAAACAATTTTACATAAATATACCTTGTTCTTATGGAAGTTTACGGTCAGAGAATACATCAAATTGAAATATTTTCTTAAAACGCATGAACAATTTTCAAATGATTCTGATACATAATCGCCTAAGTAAACATATGATACTGAAAATGGCCATGAAACTGAGCATTAATAAATTCGGTGCATCTATTTTGATTCAGAGGCTTTGCAAAGCGAAAGATAGAAGTTGTAAAGTTATAAATGTACAAGAAAAGCAATTTGATTAAGATGTATCGAGATGTACAGTATCATTGATGTATCAAACTTTTCCATTAAAAGTAACCTTGTTCATGCTTCACCTTCATGAAGGTTAGATACATTTGCTGATCAAATAAATGTAAAATCTCCAACGTTCTCTGTGCAACAATGATAAATGCAACGCATATTATACGCATAGACTATTTTAGCCAATTGCAGAAAATCAGGACTTTTCCAAACGTGATTTTCTTGTTGAAGTTGTTGTTCAATTTAAACAACAAAATATTAGCTTGAAGTCACTTTTGATAGTTAGCCAACAAAGTGCATACGCAATTTTGTAGTAGTGTAACACATCAAATATGTGTGTAAATTTTTCAACAGACGGAAAATAACTGCGCATCTTGGTGGATTTGAACCACCGACCTCTGGCATTCTAGGCCAACGCTCTACCAACTGAGCTAAAATAACAAGCGACAGAACGA
This sequence comes from Prostheceraeus crozeri, assembly GCA_907163375.1. Lineage (NCBI taxonomy): Eukaryota > Metazoa > Platyhelminthes > Polycladida > Euryleptidae > Prostheceraeus > Prostheceraeus crozeri. The sequence continues at coordinate 477,940 of CAJQUW010011349.1, read as the reverse complement.
CATAAGTCCTCAATTGAAGAATCCGCGTAAGAGAATCCGATAGCTTCATCCTCCAAGACAACATAGTAGCATTAACCGTCAAGCTAAACTACTGAAGCAAGTTATCAATAATTCAAAGCCAGTAATATACTTTGAATGTAAGTTATAAGTAATGAAGTTATTACTTCCGGCATATTTTCATTACATGTACATTGCACAATACAATACAATGTACATTGCAACTTACAATCAAATAACTTAACGCTCCAAAACGTATAAAGCAGCAGACTAAAATAGCACCAAAATTGCCGAAATCGAAAGTAATTCTAAACTTTGTCTTTCTTAAAATTCAGACCTCAATAATGTGAAACCGCACTAATGCGCAGCTTTCCAGTAAATTCCACCTCTTAGCATAAGGTGCTGATAGCTAAAATTGCTCCATGATTGAAGATTGGTTGCATGCCGTAGCATCCCATCGTTTTCAACTTTGGCTAAGTTTAATTCAAACTATTGAATCAAATATGAGTTTGATCCTCTCTGTCTTAGCATAAATTTGTCCAATATTCCGTCTGAGAATTTTTCATGCAATATTTCCTTTTTAGATGTACGAGCGTATCTGACGATTCATTCATCTGTGGAAATCTCAAAGATTTAAGAATTGAAGTTGCTTTTCATCTGTATATAAGTTGAAAATTTTGAGGAATTTGCTGAGCATGTTATCAGAGAGAAAATTGTCTCCATGCGCCATGACTTTGTTTGTTGACATAAAACTAATTTTTGTTGAGTTCACAGTAAAATCTGATTTGGCACGAAATTCATCATTGTCTATTGTCTAACCCTAACCGTATACCGAGCTGAAGCACATCGAGAATCCCCTCAATAACATCTCAGGTGTTGCTCCGAGTCACATTAAATTCACTATTCAACTAAATTAAAATACGACACGGTCAAAATATTCGAAGAATCTTGAAAGTGGAAGGATATAAATGTGGCAAATCCTGTAACGAATTTGATTATTTATAGTCCAGTGCGCATGAATACGATTTAATAAAAATAATACGAGTAATAAAAACGTTTATTTGAAAAAGTTACAAAAGTCTCAATGATGGCAATCGTAGGACCGCAAGTTAAATATACAGAGTTAGTATTCAAGGAAAGTCATAACAAAGTGAAAGAAATACTGAAATGGTGAATCGACAGTTGAAAGGTCTCGACCATAGAGTAGGTATACAGTAAAACCTGCTTGTAGTGGACCCTCTCCGTAATGGACACTTTGTACTGCATAATTTGCATTTCTCATTGGAATGCCCCTTGCCATAGTGGACACCTGCTCAACGTGGACAATGGACTGCATTTTGTGACAATTTCCCTCAATAGGTGTGGACAAACACATCATCAAAGTGGTTAATTCTCAAGATGAGATTGCTGTGTATGGCAATCTCGTCTTAAGTTTTGTTATGAAAACACGATGATTGACACGAATTGACATTATTCCCATCTCATGATAATTAAATTAACACATTGCCGCACTTGTAAACAGTCCAAACCAAGCAAAAGATTGATGATGTTGTCTGAAACTCTTCAAACTCGTCGGCCACTCACGATGAGGTGACATAATCGCTTAATTGACTTTCATGATAAAAGATGTCTTTAGCAAATTAAGACATCAATCTTTAATTTTAAACCGTCGACAGACAGACATAACGTCCCGCAAGCGATCAATGCTGAGTCTTTCAGAAAAAGTGAAATGCATTCGTTTAAGTGAAAAGAGCTTACCAGAAAGAAAAATTGCCAAGGAAATGAAAGTTGGGAAGAGCCAAATTGGCAACATTTTGGGAAGAAAAGAAGAAATTCTACTGACATTTTCATCGGGAGAAGTTAGCTCAACACGTCGGATCATATGCAACAATATAATATATGCATAATAATATATATTCTATAATGTATTTGCAAATAATTTCAATATTTATATAATACTAATATACGCATGTACAGAATATAACCACTATAAGAACTTTCATACGATTAAAAAACCATAATAATAACGAGAAAGTGAGTATTGAAATAAACGAAGATGGACCCCTTTACATAATGGACACCTGTTCTCAATGGACACTTTGAGCTGCCGAAAATGGTGTCCATTAAATAGAGGTTTTACTGTATTAGGTAGAGTGGCATCTTCGCATTTATTAAATCCGCAATATGTTACTTTCGATTTTATTAAATGAACTCCTGGGGGATATAGTTGGTAATTGTTACAAAATGTGAGATATGCAAATTTTTGCAGTTTTGAAGAAATTGCCACGGAATTGAGTGATCATGATTGTAATGCAAAGGAATGATAGTATTTTTCAGATTCTCAGTGTCATGACAGCCTTGGAGAGGTAATGTTTGCTAAATTAGCAATTCGATATGTCCCTTCACTTACATGTATGTTCCTAATATCGCGACTTTTTCATGAAGACTTCCATTATAATACGGATCATGAAATTCCTTTGATAATCAGCTTAATTTCCGTTTAGTTACGATGCTTATTAGCAAATATTCATTCCTTTTCATATCCAACTTCTTTCATACTACTTACATAGGGACGTCATCTCGGTAGTATACAAATTGGCAAAATTTTGACTATTTTAAAACTGCTCAAATAATTTTTTGGACCACGGGTGCGTAATCTCCGCAAAACCTGAATCTTTTGATATAGAAATTTTCACTGTATACAGATACTTTTTGAGTCGACACCTTGAATGCGGAGTCCTATCATTTTGATAGGACTCCGACTCCGGGGGCTGATAGGACTTCGGCTTTTGATAGGACTCCGACTCCGGGCGGCCAAAATATAAAGCCTAGTTTTTTGAAAAATTAACTGGTAACCTACATCATTGATCATTATAGGCTTACCTGAACCTATTTTCAGGGATCATTGCTGTATCAATTGTCAATCATTTTCGATGAAAGTTCATCAAATGTCGCTTTCAGTTGGATGCATGCGACTCGGCTTCTCCCATCTTCTTGATGTGTGCTTCACACGATTTTTCTGCAGTCTCTACCAGGCAGGAAAATCCCCATCCTTCTCAAAAAAGTGAGTACACTTTCGATTTCAATATGCGCTTTAGAGGACTCATCACACACGATAAAAGTGAGGGTAAGAGGTAATGTTCTCAAACAAGCTAGTATTTTCATTTTTGTCTCTCATGTAACCTTTGGTGCTTAGGTGTGATCGAGGCTAGGAAGGTTTGTCTTCTCTACTGAATGGGCGAGTGAAAAGATAATCGCTTTTTAACTATCACGGGTCATTCCCTCAACTATTATAAACTTTGCATGCACTGCTGTCTCTGTACTTTTGTTTGACAGAGAAAGTTGATATCAAGACAGTGACAGCTATATGCACGAGAATAAATAATTTGTTTGTATCATATTTCGGGTCTATTTATAGGCCGGAGTCCGGAGTCCTATCATTTGATAGGACTCCGACTCCAGCAAAAATGATAGGACTCCGGGACTCCGACTCCGCATCCCTGGTCGACACTCTACCTATATATACCTACTCTATGGTCTCGACATGTGTATGATGAAGGATCTATTACAAAGTGATGTCGTGAAAGGTGGAAGACGGAAAATCCCGGAGTGTCTCATTACACGGAGCAAAAGATGATGGTGAGGATGATGACTATCGTTCACAAAAGACAGAAATATGCGACAACCAAGGATCCGTCGACGATATGATAAGGGCAAAAAATCAGTGCATTTGCAATGCCAAGAATCACGAATGATGCGGTGTGCTCGACGTTAAACTCTTTCAAGCTCGCTAGATTGCCCACCGTTTAAGTTCGCAAATATAGGAGCTTCATACTCAAGTATACATACCCTAGGACAGAGTAGGATGCTTATACTAATAAAAAGGCTAGTCGACCCAACTTTTAAGGAGAAGGGAGAAACTATATCAAAACTAGTAATCAATTTTTGTTTTTCATAAATTAAAGATGAGAGCTCGGCATGAAACATGACGAGAAGCTAACCAAAACTACAAATAACCGTAAACTGAAGAAACCGAAAATTATATAGTTGTGTATGGAGTCATGAGGGAGGACCCATGTGGCTGCATTAAGGAAGGTTTCGAATGAATCGACCATGGTTTGGACCATATCGAATGAGCGATGAGGATGGCCTTTACAGACCTGAGGAAGAAAAGCTAAAAAATAAATTGAAAACTAAATTTGGATACATGACAACATAAAAATATCGGATGCTAGCCATACATTGCAACATGTTTGGTGCAATGTATATAATATAAAGTATATAATGGTGGTATTCAAGTGCTCTGACTCACCCATCTTCGTACTACAAATGGCAATTCAACATTTTAAAGTCGCCAATTGATACAGATCATTTGAATTTTTTTAATTATCCGAATTTTGGCTGTAACCGGCAAATAACATAAATATGGCAGCAACTTGAAAAACAGACCAATAAAATGGATTTCCTCCCTGCCTATGCTAGACACGATTTAGGAAATTGCACTGAAGTGTTTTAAAGTCACTGAGTCAACTTTATATGAACTTCAGTCTAAGTTGAGAAAGTACATCTCTCATGTTCTCAGTCTCATTTCAAGCTACCAAGCTACCGAACAACTGTGAACGTCCAAATTACTAAATTATAAAAGAATGCATGATCATTTACCAAGAGGAATTCTAGAATAGCTTGAGACAACAGTTCATTCGTTTAGGTCGAAATTCCGCTTGCTCGCACTCAAAAACTTTGAATGTACTGATTTATGCATTTTGCGGCTCTTACCAAAAGTTGGGCAACCTGCATCAGCGCGGATATACGGATAATCCGCATCTGCACGCAGATGCGAATACTGCTTGCGGATGCGGAGAGGAGCGAAGAATTTAAATGCCGCAGATGGAAGACTTAATCAACAAATTAATTGATCACAATTTTGCTTCCTGTGCATAATAAAATAATAGGTGCAAGCTCAAACAAATGCTATAAGTTTATTTACAGTGTACAGTAAGCTCGAACTAGACTGAGCTTCAGCAATGACCATATCAGCGCAGCACCTGCAGTGCATAGACCCTATATAGATTCTGGTGCGCAACCTAAGTAGTGAAATTGAAGACTTTGTGTGACAGTTACTTTTGTCTGCGAAAAACATTTTTGTGGCAATTGAATAAAATTGTAGTTAGAAAGTTGATAGGTGGAAAACCGTTTAACACAATAAAAGTTTTGATTAAAGTTGTTGCTTTGTTTGAAAATACGTCATTACTGATAAATAAACTCGAAGAGTAAGTAGTATGACGGTTTGCTAGATTAAGCAAGCAGAAAACAAAACATTCAAAATAGACATGCTTATCACAAAATCTGTAATCATACACTAACTGATCTTTAGTACAACTAAGGACTGCATTTGAACCGGCAATCTCCACAGCAACGCTTTAGTAGCTTCCTTTCGCATCTGAACAGTGCACTATGATAAATAATTTTGAAGATACGATCGTTGAATTGCATCTAAAGCATCGGTGAAAACCGATAATTTTCAGACATTAGGAAGGAGTGAATACGAAATGAACCGTCTCAAAAAATTTCACGTAAGTGGGTAAAATCATGAATAAATTGCTAAAAGTACGCAAGCTTAAAAGCTACTATTTCATGCTCCACATGATTGAAGCCACGGATGTCAATGTGATAGGACTCCGACGCCCAGTTTAAGGAACACCCGAAAGTGCGGAATGGTCCCAGAATAGCAACAATCTAACACAATCCATCCAGCAATAAGCTAACAGCAGCCCTGCACTACCATTGGAGGCTCTTATATGTTATAGTAGATGCAGGCATACAGGGACACTCCATTAAGACGACAATGGACATCGCTGCTCTTATGGGAAGCTCCTTAACCACGGTTCGTTAACCCTGGATGCGAAAATTTCATACAAACTGATAACAAGTAAGTAAGTAAGTAAATGTATATTTCTGAAAACATTAAAAATCACGACAATCAGTATGGATTCACAGCAATGAAAAATACAGACAGAAAGAATTCATTCAAAGGTTGTGTTGATTCTTTAGAAATGTACAATATAAGTAACGGTAAAGATAACGAGGCAAAAGTCAAATTATACAGGTACCATTTGCCAGAGCTGTTGTCAAAGGGAAAAAGGAGTTTCGTCTTCGGGATGTCACAGATTGAGGCTGTATAAACTTCTTGGAACGCAAAGATTTCTTGGGACAAAGCTCATGTAAAGGATGTGAAGGGAAGTTGCATATTTTCAAAAGCAATTTAATGGATGCTATCTTGCGTCGTTCTTCTAAATTTGGAAAAGAAATGCACTGACAACAACGTGATTCACCACAGATTATGACGTGAGCTCTTCGTTGGATTTTCTCAAGTATTGAGGCGTTCTGAGCTGACATGCCAACAAAGAGAGGGGAACAGTATTCAATAATTGACAAAATTAATCCCTTATAAACGTGCACCAAGGTTTGGTGGTCCAGTAAAGGTTTCAGTATACGGAGGGCATAAAGTCGGCGAGAGGCGACAGTGTTGACGAACTCGAAGTGTCTATTCCATTTGAGATCGAAGGTAAAATGCACTCCAAGAATCTTAAGCTCGGTAACCAGTGGAATTGGGGGAAATACTGGGAGCGTACAATCTTTTCTTCTTGGAATCCACATAAGCTTACATTTAGCGTCATTCAAAGATAAACTGTTCATCGCTGACCAATGAAGCATATTGTCGTGTTCTTGCAGGATCTTAGTGTCACAAGGATTGGAAATCGGAATTACAAATATACAGTCGTCAATATACTTAATAATGGTTGTGCTCTGGTACATAGGACGCAATGAACCGACGACTAAATTAAACAAATACGGACCGATTAATGATCCCTGTGGAATTCCAGAAATAACACGTAGGTGACTGCTACAGGAATTAGACAGTTTCACAGACTGAGTCCTACCATACAAGTATTCCTTGACCCAGTAGATAAATCCTGTGGGAAGCTTGTTGATCACGAGATGGTTCAAGATAACATCGTGACCTAACTGGTCAAAAGCTTTACTGTAGTCATAGGCCAAAACAGCCACTCCCAAGGTGTTGTTATCCTCCATAGCTACTGTGATGTTTTCGTGCAGGCAGATCAAGGCAGCTGTGGTAGACGACAGCGGTAGATTCCCAAATTGACCTTGTCCAAAAGTTTGGCGTAGCTTGTCTGAAATGCCGGAGTTAAGCACAGCTTTTTCGCATATTTTGGATAGAGCTGGTAATAAAGATATCGGTCTGAGCTCACTGATTGATATTGGAAAGCGTTTCGGAATTGGAGTTATAACACTTCTCTTCCAAGCACCAGGATACTTTCGATTGATGATTGACAAGTTGATGATGTGGGTCAAGGGAGGTGCCAGAATATGTGCAGAATTTCGGTACAGTATCGACGGAATTTGATCGTGACCTGGGGCTTTATTCGCTTTCATTGAAACAATCAGATTGTAAACATAATCAACTTCAATTACAGGGCACCAATTGTATCTCTCATCACTACCACACTCCACATGATCTCTTCCCGCACGAATGACTTGGTTTGAAAGGAATATCTGATTTATGTTTTCAGCAGCCTCATGAATGCTCGGGAAACTTGATATAATCGAGTCCAAAAAAGACACGGCGCCTTTCTTAGAGCCTCTGAACTCATTCACAACTTGCCACGTTTTCTTTGTGCTCTCCTTGGATTTCTGAGCCCATTTGCATTTTTCTTTAATTAACATGCGTTTTGTTTTAATACTAAGTCGATGGTATAGAGGAAAGTTCCCTTGTCGATATGCACACCATCGCTCGTTGATCAAAGATTTTAGTAAGGGCGTGACGAAATGTTTATCTCGAGGAGTCATTATAACTGATTTTGAGGGTATGGTCTGCTTGAAACAATCGTTTACAGTATCACACAGTAAGTCGCACTTTTCATCTACTGATAAATTCATATTGTATAAAGGAACAAAGTTTATTCCGCTTAGCTTGTTGACAAAATTCGCAACGTTGGATTTGCGTAAATCATGAATGGTACAAATTCTGTTTTGAGGGGAAGAATCAGCAGTCTTCGGTGAACAAAGTACTGTCTTGTGGTCGGAGTTAGCGACCGAAGGACCGACATCAACTTCGTATTTATCACTGAACGACGATCCCAGAAGGACAATGTCTAATATAGCGTTTCCTCTTGTTGGTTCAGTCACAATGTTTTTCAGGTCAAAACTAGTTGATAAATAGCCGATGTTAGTTCGATTGAAGTCGCCTGTGATAATGATTTCGTATTGCGGGTAAGCAATCAAAATGTCATCTATGTTTTGCGCTAAAAAAGATATCACGCTGGTTGAAAATTTAATGACCGAAGACGGAGGGATATAAATACAAATAAAGCAAATCTTTGACGCATGCATTAATATCCAGACACTGTCAGAACCGAAATGATACCCCTTAGGTTGATATTTGATAGGTCTGAGAGATGATTTTGCCCACAGAATAACGCCGCCACCAATTCTACCGTCAGAACGATCCTCGCGAAACAAATCAAAACCATCGATTGAAAAAAAATCATCGGAATGCATGTCTGAAAGCCAAGACTCTGTTGCACCAAAAATATGAAACGACTTAGCTGAAATTAAGACCCGTAGATCGTCCATTTTATTATACGCACGGTTAAGATTTGTTACACCAAATATCGGCAATTCAACATCCGTTCTTGATAAAATCAATGGTGAAAATTCCGAATCTCAGATCTTAGACGTATAGAACCTTTATGTATCACAACATCAAGGCCCTCATCTCTTCGACGTTTTAGCTGGTTTCTTAGGTGTTTCTCCCGCTCCTGTTGCAGGGGTGTCAGGTCCGGCTTCAAAAAGATGTTATTAAACTTCGAACCATTTAGATATCTGGATCGTTTCAAAAGCTCCCATTTCTTGTCCTTATTGCTCAATTTGACCTTAAGCATGCGTGGAAATTCATTTTTTTGCCGCCCGATTCGGTTGCAAGTCGACACTTCAACATCAGGAACTTGAAGAACATTAGCAATTTCTTCAATTTTCTCAATATCCTTTTCCCTCTTTTCCTCGATGGAACCACCACCGAGAACTTCAGGTAACCCAAATATTATTAAGTTGTTTACCCTGTCCTGCCGCTGCTCGACTTCTTTCAGTAAATCATCTGCAGAAGGAACAGAGGCCAAAGCGTCTGTAATATTAGTGATTGCTTTTTCTTGTTCATCTTGAATCTTTCTAACTGAACTAATAATATCGTCAAGTCGATCAATTCTGGATAACATGGAATTTAAGTTCTCGTTTACTTTATCAAGTTTCGCGGAAATAGAACTTGTAATATCGTTTTTATTGTCAACGAGGGCTTGTTTTAAAATGTCCAAAGTTATATTGCCGCTAGAATTTGATCGCGTGTTCCTGGTTGGAGTCATTTGTGTACTTTATAGGTTACTGAGGAAATCACAATAGACAATACGTTGAATCAAGCCAGGTGCTTTCTGCAGGTTAGATATCTATTGACGTAATTGTGTTGACGAAATGGTCACGTGCAAAAAAATCAATAATCGTAATTTTTCGAGCGAGGGAGGTTGCAGAATGACCTTTTAGTAACAGCTGATTGATGAATAACAGCTGACAATACCAGCTGGTCAAGCACTCCCACAGCAAGCTGAATAATAACGAATTCACAATGCTAAGCGATGACGTCGGCAGCAAGAAACGTAGAATCAGCTACGCAGACCGGACACAAACCAGATGTGAACAATGATCGATTTGATTGGTAACTCGAAAATCCAAAAACCACACAATAACAGCCAATCCCCAAAAAATTATAGAAAATTAATTGTAGAAATCGATGCTGAACTCCAAGACGAACTCAACAATCCAAAATTCGACCCAAAACCACAGAGGAAATCAGTATAACCACGTAATATACCACTACTTTCTACAGAAGACGAGAACGCACAACCGACCAGCTTGCCAGTGCAGGTGTATAACAAATTCACATACAATTTGAAACTAACACGTGATACGAAATTCTCGTATATTTATAGAGATTTGGTACGTTTTGCATACGAATATTGACTTCATTTCGTATACATTCGCATGTATTTGGTATGTAGCAATCCAAACAACTCTTTCCGTGATTGGTGGATTAAAAACAATGTGACAAAATATATCTTGGTATCCATCATTCGTATGTGTTTGGTAGTGAGCGGTTTATAGTGTGGCATTGTGACAGATAGTTGTAGAAATTACCTTCAATAGAGGCTGACGACTGATTATGAGAATATACGTAGACCTTGTTTTCTAATTGACATCGTGAGAAACTATCGATGGTGAGGAGCTAATACACGTACATAGGCCTGTGCATGTACAACTGATTTATGTGAAGCATCAAATTTTCATATCGTAATTAACTGTATGCATTTACTAACGTGTAGCTATGAAATTACTTGTCTTCCGAAATTTCGGAAAGTCAAAAAGCCACAATCCACAAAATGAGCTTTAAAAGAAAAAGTGAAATACGACGTCACGCACGTCACGACGTTTCACACAGCTAACTTTGTCCTTTGTCAAGTGTGATTCACTTCCATTTTCTCCGTCGTTCATCCGTTCATCCTACTCCATTTAAAATGCTGCGTTCCTTTGTGGGATCATAGCACTGGCTTCAATTCGGCACGTCTTTGATGGACTTACTAGCAAATTAAAGCGTTTGATTTTGGATGTTCGCTACACAAACAACGTCTTTAAAATGGAGTTATTTAAAGAACTTAGCTGACTTCCACTGAACTATCGGATAAAACCAGTATTCAAGTCTACAAATCCTTGCATGACATGAGTTCCTCTTATCTGGCCGAAATGCTGTCATACAGTCAACAAACACGAACACTGCGCTCAAAAAGTGATTTAAAAACTTCATATTCCTCTCAGACGATTAGCATTGAGTTCGTCCTCTTTCAGAGTGATCGGGCCCAATATTTATGATGAATTGCCTCTGGACCAGACTTTTGTCAATTACTCATGAAGTGTAATTGATTACAATTACTAATTACATCTTTATCAATGTAATTGATTACAAATTACTCCGTTTTTTTCAATTGCATTTCAATCACTTTGCAATTACTTTATACATAATTGCCGGCATTACGCTATTCGTTCTCCAAACATTTCTTTTTCTGGGCGGTATGCAAAGGCCAATCACCACTGCTCCCCGGAATACAGACTCAGCTTGTAGCCTTGATACAAAACTGCCACATTTTTATCCCTCATCAAGTGTTTTTGCCTCATATCTCTACTACATTCAAAATGAAAGTGAAATACTGCGATGTCAAGACTTGTGGCTTCTAGGAGACTTCATTGCGATTGCAATTACATCTTCGTTAAGCTTAAATTGACTTAAAGATTAAAACTGTGGCTTCTTGTTAGCACTAGTTTTCTGTTTTACATTTTCCAATCAGTAATTAGAGGTGGAAAGAATATCACAACACCGGCACTTCATTTAGATTTCTACAATTATGGTTTCATGCACTTATAGTTTCGTAGTAGGTTTCATCGAAAAATTTCTGGTAGATGTACACCCGCTGCACATCTTAGTATTTCAACGCATTAGTCACGAGGAGAGTTATGCAATTTATAAAGCTTTATAATGAACAGAACTGACCGTAAAGTAAATGCAATTACATCTCAATTACATGGCTAAAAATGTAACTGATTACAATTACTAATTACAGTAATTATAATCGCAATTACAATTACAACACAAGTCTGCTCTGGACATACGTCAAGAAAGTGCCCTCAATAATTGAAAAATTGTGACTTTTATCTTCAATTTTGTTTTTGATTATTTCTATTGCTCTTGCCGTTCCTTGGCTGTGCATTGTATGCTAATTTTATTGCTCTACCACATTGAAAGCAAGTGCCATACTTGATACGCATCGAGAGCAAATATAGGTTCTTTTTTCTTTCATTAGGCACGTCCATTATGGAGATGTGATTACAAGTACCATCGGTTCTCACGTGGAGCGGCCAAACTTCCCAACATGGCTAAAGCGTGATTGATTCAACCTCTATCAAATACCTAACATATAACAAATGAGAGAGACATTCAGTTATTTGGAAGACATTTCGTGACTATTTTAGATATGTGTCAACCCTGGTTGCTCTATTGGAAATCTTGTTCAGTGATTACTGAATCAGACAATTATATAATAGAATTGTAATGTAAGGATATTCTAGAGTATCCTTACATTTACAACTTTACATACACTTTACAGTTTCAAGTCACTACTCTCAAATACGCTCCGAGCGCCAGCGCTCAGCTGTTAACTGCAGGATCTTCAAGCGATCACACAATGTGCTGGGGGTTGTTCACAGCAAATCATAGAGATTTGTGTGTTTGTGTGATATGTGAAGCGTGTGCACTTAGCTCAATTGTTAGACTCGTCTTCTCCCGATAGAAACGAAGAAGCAAATCCATTGCAACAATGCAAGAAAAGATCTATTTATAAATTCTTAGATTCAGATAAAGAGGGGCGCAAATTTTCCCTATTCGTGGCTTCGCCAAATTTTGGAGAAGATGATGACGCGTTGAATCGTCGTGTCTGCGTTCACCAATGACTGAATGTCGGATCGGAAGGTGAGAAGCCGCTGAAAGATACAGCGATGAAGTTTCCATAATTGATGTGTGATTCAGTCAGAGATAATGATTCAGGGCATATTGGTGATATTATGTTTATGGCGGCGATTTCAACAGTGGTTATTTTCTACACCGGCCAGTCGTCCGATGGATTGTGCAGAAAACTCAAACCATCGTACACGAAGTTCATGGCATTGAAATAAAACTAAACCACTCTCAAGGGATAGAATATGAGGAGGAGCACAAAAAAACAATTTACCTGTCCTAAATTTGAAACATCTAAATGATTGACAGGCTATACACAACAGAGTCTTCCTTTGGCGAGAGCTTCCTCGAGAGTGAATTTTCTCTATAGTAATCTCACCAAGGCGGTCAAGCGTCATGTGAGAAATCAACATCACATTTTCATTGTCATTTGACGTTTAAAATCTTGGGAAAACAAGAGTCGCATTGACGAACAATCAACCTAGGATAGCATGCTTATGAGGTTGCTCAGAAAAAGAGGCTGTCACATAGGACTCATAGTGAATCACAATTATCATGCAGAATAGTCTACATTGGGTAGTCTATGGACTTCAGTGTACCATTCATTTAAATATCACTATCTATTTCCCACATCATTTCATTTTATTCTGTAGTAATGGATGCCAGCATCACTTTAATATTCATGTACTTGTACAAGTGTTCGAAAATTCACTGAAATTAAGATAGTGTCATATTAATTATATTATGCAGTTCATGCTGTCTGCTGCAGAAATATAGGAATCCACTATGGAACGAAGGCCTATGGTCTGGGAGCACGCGACGCCACTGATTGAAAACTATTAAAAAAATTTTCACATCAATCAGATGTTAATTGAGGAAGTGTTTTTTTCATTACTTCTCGATGAATATCTGAGTGACATACGTAAGTGACATAATGATAGAAAAAATATAGGCTTGTTGCTTTGATGATACACACGCATATTTATTTCTTCAAGAATTCACAATTTACTTGTGTGACCGTTGACATGATAAAGTTACTTCTTCATTTCAACATAAAATGAGGAGAATTGCTTGTAATTACATGCATTTGTGACGATTCAAAATGATGAGTTTATCGGAATAATATCAACCGCAGTCTAGAGTTCTATCATTTGATAAGACATCAACTCAATATCCCTGGATTGAACATGCCTTATTTTTTACATGATATGAAGAGTGAACACATTTCAACAAATTCGCTTCCTCAGATTTCACGATGTCGATTCTTATATCTCCGCACTGTTTCTTGCAAAACCTCTAAAATCTTTCCGTGGAGAACCGAGCTCAGTCACTTATTAAGTGGCTCTACTAATACTTAAAAGCTTCTATTACTTTATTAAAACAAACCAGGAGTCTCATGTGATATATGGGCAGAAGTCTAGACTTGATCTTGACACAATCATAAATCCAATGCTTCGCTATCCTTGATAACAGTCGAGCCTTTCGATTCTTGGGTTTGATTCTGGCATGCTATTTTTCGTGCTTGTGTCAGGAAGAAGACACATTGAGGTATTTGTGAAATTCTTTTTTTTAGGAAGGATGCCCGTGCTTCGATTCTTGGAAGCACGAATTGTCCGCGCATAGAGTAAGTATGTTAGGTAGAGTGGTAACTCCGCATTTATTAAATCCTCAATGTGCATACACTTTCGATTTTATTAAATGAACTCAAGGGAGATCAGTCGGAATTGTTTCAAAATGTGAGATATACACATTTTTGCAATTTTGAAGAAATTACAGCGGAATTGAGTGATCATGACAGTAATGCAAAAGGAAATGATATTATTTTACAGATTGTCCTTGTCATGACAGCCTTGGAGAGTTAATATTTGTTAAATCGCCAACTCGATGACCTGCTATCACTTTCATGAATTAGAAATATAAAATTTCAACCAAGAAAGCACAATAAGATGTCGACTTTTTCATGAAGACTTCCACTATAAAACGGATCATGAAATTCCCTTGAATCAGCTTAATTTCCGCTTAGTTAGGATACTCATTAGCAAGTATTCATTCCCTTTGATATCCAATTTGTTGCATACTACTTACCTGGAGGAGTCATCTCGGTAGTATACAAATTGGCAAAATTTTGACTTTTTTAAAACTGCTCAAATATTTTTTTGGACCACGGGAGCGCAATCTCCGCAAGAAACTGAATCTTTTGAGATAAAAATTTTTGCTGTATACAGATACTTTTTGAGTCGACACTCTACCCATCCCTACTCTATGCGTCCGCGCCAGCGCGCCGATTTTTAAGATAATTTTCATCGATGTTCTTATAAACTTGACATTACTTTTATGGTGCTGATGCACGATCGAGTTTTATCTGTTCGGTTTGCAATGATATGCATCATGGCGAACGCTGATATCATTTGACACTGTCGGTTAGGAAATGAAATTCCCCGTCACTTACGCATAACTTCTCCTTGAGCTGGATTAATGCATTAAATGATCACTGTTTTTTGAGCAGAACAAGTGATAAAAGCGATTTCTGCAAGATGTGACATAATTTTCGTTGTACTTTATCGGCGGCATAAGTTATTGACAACATGACAATTTCCTTTGCTTGTGTGAGTCATAATTATCGTTTGAAATGCAAGCACTGGCTTCATTCATATTTGGAATTAACAATACACACACTTCCTATAGGTGTTCATTAAAATTTGCATTTAGTTGGCGACTATGTGAGCTCTGTATGTTCACGGGCCGAAAAATTCGACACGATTATCACTGTGGTCTCACATAAGGCGTTGCACATCATTTGAATTAATTGTACATAGTTGCTGAACAAGTGATTTTGTATAAAATGTTACAAAAATTCGATGGAAATAATTCGGATTAATCAAGTAAAAGCCACAGTTATGAGATATTCTATTTGTTCTATTCTGTATTGCATCTCTCATTGAGTAGATAAGTGTCTATCATTCCTTTGTCTGATATTTGATGTCTGTGATCATTGATTGACATCGAATTAACACTCAAGAATTCATCTTTCCAAGATTCTAGGCCACATAAAAAGATGAGCATTTTCTGCACTTTATGGAACAGCAGATTTCCTCCTATATTGCATTTGAATAGACGATATCCTCCTTCCTCAGGCTATAACTGCAGAGGTGACAGTGATGAATTGAGGTTATGAGATTTTCAAGCGTTATCAAAAGACACTTGACTAAACGAAGTTGTACTTTTAGGATTGCTATTCTATTTTTGAAATGTGCAATCTTTTACTCAGTTGCTGCCGCATCTAGATCCCCAACCAGGCTGGGGAAAGCAACAGACTCGAAGTGATACAATTTTACACGATATTTGAAACTTAGTGATATTTGGACCTCAAGAGCATGTCTCGTCTGCTATTTCAAATGTATGCCATTACTAAACTGCATTCAAAAGAAGAAGAGTTCTGAAATTGAGATGCAATCACTCTTACAGGAATATAGAGACAAAAGAAAAAGTTTAGTGAAGTGACCAATCTGCCAAATTGCACTTTATTGTAGTGCGTGACTTATTGCGGAGACTTGCTCCATCTTCAGGCGGATAACAAATAAAAAGAGACAATTTTTCAAAATTAAAATTTCAGAGAAGGAGGAAGAATATTTCAGAAATCATTCTCAAAGTTGCACTCTCAATCTAATTATGTCAAAATGTCATGACAATCGCGTTTTATGATCAATTTGTTGCGATATGAAAAAATGAAGGTACAAAAAGGTGTTCGCTTTTACCATACTGGTGTAATTTGACGCATAACTAATTTGACGTATAGCTGAGCAAAATTGTAATGTATTAGAATTTGAAGTCACGGTGCTAATTTTCCACAGATTAAAAATACTTATAAGTAAGCATATTACATACGTATTTAGTTTACTAGAGAATTTTTTTGTAGGTTTGCATAACTATCATTTTGACAATTTTTGCAAAAACTATTTAAATAAGATGGCAATTAATTACACATCTGTACTTCTATCTTGAATACTACCAAAGTTTGCGTTTTTTGATGATAAGGCAGACACATTTTTAATCACTGGATATTTTGTCTATCAAAGAACCAAACGAGGTGGTTCTCGCCTTGGAAATCAATAATGACACGCCTAGCTGAAGTAGCTCTCATTCCTGCACTGCAAACCGTGGATTGACAATTGACAGACATTTATCCTACAAAATCTATTTTGTCGGTCATTGTTAGTTCCTGTGGGATGATTGCCACTGGACACCTACAATATCTGACAAAAAGCGACAAAATGAATGGCAATGAATTATAGCTTAAATTTTATCAAAAATGCTGGTAATTAATAAAATTATGTCAAAGTAAATCATGGTTTGCCACACAATAACACAGATTGCCCAAAAGTCAAGCAATCACTAGTCGAAAAAATCAATCAATATTCAACAGTTTTTGTTTAGTTAATTTGCATACGAAGCATCTGTTTCGATGTCGGTGGAGAATCTACAAATTCGTCGGATATCGCAGGATATTGGAGGTGACAATCGTCGGTTGATTTTGTCAGTAATTTTGTAGGATAATTGTCGGTCTTCGGTTTACAGTGTGAATGATGATGAGTTAATTATGAGCCTGCAATTGAAATTTTGTTTCCAGGAGCAATTTGAGATAATGTTTTCAGAATCACTTGATCTCTTTGTCTTAGAATAATTGGAATACATTAGCACTCAATAATGTATCTCAAGTTTCCACTTTAAGTGATTGATATTGTGATTTCAACGAAATGGATTTATGTTTGGAATTGATCAAACATAATTTCTCTTATCGTCTTTATTGTGCATTGTTATTCATAAAGTCCCAAATGAACAATAAAAAGAATATTGAGCCTCAGTGCTTACTACGACAAAGAAATGAGTCACAGAATCTAGTACTCTTTGAGTTCGAAAATATTAGCACTCATTTTATAGCTCTTTGGGCTCGAAAGCACTATACTTAATTCGTACTCATTTTAACACTCATTTAATGAGTTGGATAGGACTAGCACCTACACTGAATCAAAAAATGCCATACAGCATATCTAACCCGCTATATCACATACGCATATCCATCGAAGAACTGCATTGGCAATTATTCACAAGTGCATCACAATAAAATGTGCACAGGACTCAAAGCGCAGTCGGTGAAATCGGCAAACGTTGGCAAAACTCAAAGCACTGTCGGGAGGATGGCAGACTTTGACAGGACCCACAGTACAGTCGGAGAAAATGATAGACATTGGCAGGGTTCAAAACATGCTTTTGATCCAAACTGATGTCTGAAGTTCATTAAGAGGATTTATCAAATGATCGACAATGCAGTCTCAGCTGGTAACAAAAGGACCTGTTCAGATCTAAGCGTGCGCCGTCACTGCCACCTGCAAAATGACTCACTGAATTTGGCTTCGTGTCACGTCATGTATTGATATTCCGTTTCATTAGTATGTAGGCTACTTAGCAAGCACTTTAGTATTTCTGTGAATTTAAGCTCGGTAATTCTAGCAATCTTCTGTTTCGTATTCAGATTCATACTTAAATAGGACTTAATGATTTTCAGTGTACATGTAGTTTACGCAATACATATAATTTAGGTTAGTTGTCATACGCAGAAATATATAAATCATATTAGAAGTAGCGTTTCCCATCAATAATTGGCGCATTCTTAATGTATCAATAAGAGAAAAACAACATACAGGTTGGTGTATAACTCTCACAAAATATACAGCTGGTAACAATTGTATTTTACAGAAGCTAATTCCTAATAAATACTAGGAATTGCATATTTATGATTATCAGCCGCACGGCTAAGCCAGGATAAACAAAAGCAACCCAGAGTGTTGAGCAGTGGCGCGGGCCCGCACGTCTCTGTGTCAACAGCCCATAGGCTTATTGACGTGCTGAACGAAAATTCTGGATGCGTGAAGATCGGTGTGAATGGACCTTAAGAGACAAGAAGGTTTGACCCTTCATGTTGACATCGAGATTTATGGACTTCATTCAACACTGAGCCACAGATTCTGTATATATCGAGCTCTTTTGCATCTTCTAGTGTGTGGATCCGTCTGATTCATTATTGTCAAACGTTTTGCCGTCGTTGATCAGCAGATGTGCTTTGATTGATATTGACAGGATATTTGATGAAGAAATCTTCATCTGATGGAGCAGACTTCACACAGACATCCTTCGTAAGAATGTGCATTGTTCCTATCTTTCTGAATTCTACACTGAATTTTATGGCAAAACAATGAAATTGAAGTAAATAAGCTTTTTATTTATCTCGGGAACCCATTTGAGTTTCATTTATCTCATTCCCATTCTTTTGTGCTGAGTATCAAGCAAGAATGCGACGCTCACCTAATTCATAAGTCTTCGGTTCGACCAAACCAAATTTCGAACTCAGGTCTTCCTGGACTCAGAACGAACAGTCTACCACAAGAACACAGTGTCGGTTGTGCATGTAAATGTTATCTAATTTCTAGATGTCATGTCGTAAAATCCAAATCATGACCATGACAGCGAGAAGCCATTCCTTGGCACATGTAAGTAATGAGCTACAAGCTAGAAGTTCTTCGGAAGTCCATATATATGGGGCATGATAGTGAGTGGGCATAGATAGAGATGATCCCCTCTAGAATTCTTCCATCAATGACAAGCAGCCGAGAGCTCTCGATGGAGGCATTTGCGATGTAAATTACTTGGGTCGGACTTACACTTCAGGTAAGGACCATTAGATTATCATGATGAATGATCTTCTCATAAATATCTTTTATCCATTCACAACAGTGGAGTTACCTTTGTCGGGCCGGGAATGATGATCTTCTCATTCTTGCCGAAGACGACTCAACGCGTCACGCTCCTCTGAAGAGATATTTGAATTCGGAAACCCGAGCTTTCTTCAATATAGAAGAAATTGCTTACGTATGATAGATTTCTCTCATCACACTTGCCATGGATCGCAGCTTCATCGAAGGCCAACATATCTGTGTTGTGGAATGATTTTGGGGTCCAGCGACGCAAATGCCTCCTCTCGGCTTTGCTGTCAGTGATGGAAGAAGAATGTCTAAGTCTCGATCTGATCGATCTATGTACCACTCACCTTTCAAGTGCCACATATATATGGACTTCCGAAGCTGCACAAGGATGGTATACTCTTCGTCCTCTTGTGGCATTGGAGGTGTCTATGACTATCCAATATGAGATTTTTTGGCGATGCCCAATCTCAA
Source organism: Prostheceraeus crozeri (assembly GCA_907163375.1). Lineage (NCBI taxonomy): Eukaryota > Metazoa > Platyhelminthes > Polycladida > Euryleptidae > Prostheceraeus > Prostheceraeus crozeri. Next base: position 458,086 of record CAJQUW010011349.1, on the reverse strand, counting down.
TTACATGAGCTTACCAGGACTGCTGATATCACAAACTCGCATACTCTGTGGATAATTTGCATAATAACTTCAATACCAAATTGCATTGACGTTGTCTTTTGTGTTTGAGTAACTTTTCACGCTTGGTTACCCAGTGAATGAGACTCTTGAGTGTTTTCTGAGTTGGTTTAACAGTTGGTGGAGGTGCCTGGGAGGGACAGGACCTCTCGGTAAGTGGAGATTCTCAAGTTATATGATGCCGTGCTAACTTCTCTTTAACTACTTCATCTTACGATCAATTTTACTATTGTTCCGTTTATCGTTAAGCCAACACACACTAAACCGCTACATTCAGCGAGATCGGCTCACCCAGAATTGGTGTTTCGTAGGGGCCTGGCTCGATGTTATTCAAGGTAGGAATTGGTGCATCTGCTATGATGCCAACAATCTTGGTGAATGATAGGAAAGTATTTGAGACTTTGCGAGCAATGGATATTCAGTCTGAGGCCATCAATTCTGGTGGACTCCTTACTATCAAACCAATCAATGACAGCGACAAGGGCTAAGAAGAATTTGTGGCTCGGATTTCCCTACATTCTGGAGTCTCTGAGAGGATAAGTGTGTCTTCGCAAAGCGTGACCATTCACGTGGGATGAAGCTACCTATACTCTTCGACAGCAGCTGGTTAAGAAGCGATCCGTGCTGCCACCGAGTTGGGATCATCTACCAACTGCCTTGTGGCTCTGAGGGAATGTGCTGGTTGCTATGTGGGAGATTCCTCACGAACGTTGGATGAACGAAGGCGAGAGCATATGAAGGCTGTTCGAGAACATTGACACATTTTTTGCGACTTTTTTCTTGAAAGGTGGCTCAACACGCTCACGACTTACTCGCATTCAGTAAAATTTGAAGAGATGAAGGTGATAGACAAGTTAGCAGTAAATTGGAGGAAGAGAGTGATTAATGAATCGGTGTTGGACGAAGACGATATCATAAAATCGTGTCGCACCAAGCACCGCATCAGTGATATTTGGTTTTCGGTTTAACTTTGACTTTCTTTCAATTCTTGCTTTGTCTTACTTATGCCTTTTTTCTTATATCCTACTCTGTTGTAGTTGATTTCATTTATTTCATGTTTACCGGTCTTCTTTTTTTCATTAAGGGGCCTGTCTTCAATTTCTATGTGCAATTTTTGAATGCTTTTGATGCTCTAAGTGAGCTGTGCTTTGCGACTGTTGGTGAGTGACCAGTCTGTTGTCTGGAGTCACTTGCCTGACGATGACCGGCTGGGCCGGTTGAAAGGCCTTGCCTAATAAAAATTTCGATTTTAGCCAATACCTGGTTTTGTGGCCTCTCTCAATGGATAAGCTAGAAGTTACATGTTTGTGAAATGAGCCGTGATTTTGCCACAATTATCTTAACTAATTAATTCATGTAGAAAATTGCTAGAGTGCTGAATCTGCATATCAGTGTGAGCTCATTGTATGAGTGATTGATGTTCATAACAAGGCTCATCACTGCAATCTTCAGGAGTGATCACTTTGCTCAGGTAAATGCTGTATTTGAAATTACAAGAAACGAAATTGTCTCATTTGTTTACTGACTTCAAGTGCAGCCCTTACATAATTATTGCGAGATTCAGGTTGTGATTCCTTTTTATAAAACAAGAGGCTTTTCCATTGCAGATGCATTAATGAATAACTTTTAATTAGACAATTATGTAGATTCTCTTATTTCATCATCTACTTCGATAACGCGTAATTAATACAGAATTAATTTGGAACATTCGTAATGACGTTCATTAGACGAGGGAGTCCGATGACGCCATGCAAATCGAACCAATCAGAGCATTTCACTCATTGAGCGGTGCGTTTTGCAAGACCGCGCTTCACCACCGAAAACTATTATGACGATGAGAACACATTTTGTACGGGCTTCCCCAATGTACAAAACATCCTCAGCCAATTACTTAAGTCTCGTGATGAAACTTGAAATAATTATATCTATTAGTTCTGAACAGTAAAATGCTCTACACAAGAGCATTGACAAACTTTATAATGACATATGGATCAGGCCGACCTTTTGGGACGCGTCTCAATGTTTGCGGGACGTTGCAATGGCATTGCCATAGAAATCCGACATTTCGCTTTCAAATTTAGTGAGAGTAGAATGGACAACAGCTGCTTGTTGATTGTAATTTCAGCTTCTCGGTTAGGCCGGAGGCACACAGAATAAGTCATTATTCATTTTGACTATATTCTTTCTCATGACAGGAAATACACGTAGGGAGAGAAGAAAATCGATGATATTTTTCTAATTTTTGTAAGAGCATAAATCATAGTGAAACACAGGTATACAGAATGACGCGTTGACTCACAACGTCGGCTATATTGAGGATCATCACCCAAGGATTCTCAAACGGGTGGCGGCTTGTGTCTCATGGCTTATTCTGTATGCCAGCTCTCATTGAAACTTAAGTGTTAGAATTCTGTTTACGACTTATGGTTTATCGTGTGTGCCTCCGGTCTTATGCGCCAATTGCTAGATCTTTTAGAAGAAGCAAATGACTGAAATATGCAACAATTGTCGATTCTTCGCGTAGGGTCATTTACTATACATGAAAAACGGAAAGAAAATTCCAAGACATGCGTAGAACTAAATGTACTAAGATGTTAAAGTCAATTAGGTGAAATTCATTTGCGCAATTCAGATGCAGTTGGAAGAAGTGTCAGTGGTCATGGAGTGGCAATCATAAACGTCAAATGATTTAGTGAAGCCGAAGCTTCATGGGCAGTTACATTAAAACCACAGCAAGAAGATATGGAACACTCACAGAATTAGACAGCTCGTCTCTTCTTCCGTTTGACTAGAAGGTAAACGTAAATGAAATGGCACAATCTGATGACTAAATGACATAGCAATTGAACAATGAGCAGCCAGTTCAACATTAAACACGCCAAATTGTGCAAAGTTTCAGTGATTGTTATCAACCGGATCACACAGCAAAGAGACAAGCGATGTCAAGTTCTACAGAGAAGTTTCTAAACGTTTTTTCATGCGCCTGCTAACTTTTTTTGAAATAATCGGAGGACCCAACATTATCGAGAAAACTTTTGCGCAATGATCTGAATTCTTCGAATCTGAGGGAGTCGTGGCGATCGGAGCATTTTGAATGAATTCAGAGCAATCCGCAAGCGACGCACGACTATTTTTCCTATCTCTGTAAGGCATTAAAAATTTCTTTTTGCCCACTCATTAAGTTCCTGCATGTGCCATCTGTTTGAATCAGCTTGCACTTCTAGCAAAGGGATACGATTAACCAATCTAATTCTGTGGGAACACTCAATAAACCAACATGCAACAACAGACCATGGATTCATGTGACGTTTATGATTGTCACTCCATGACCGCTGACACTTCTTTCAACTGCATCTGAATTGCGCAAATGAATTTCACCTAATGAAGGCTTTGGCCGAAAATTTGTGACTTTAATATCTTAATACATTCGAGTTCTACACATATCTGGGGATTTTCTTTCCCTTTTTGAATACTTTTACGAATTGCTCGATGACTGGTATTTTGATTTATCACAGGTTAGATAGACAAAATGCTTTTTTAGAGAGAAATTATGGCAACCGTAAATATTTGCAAACTAGCCGGTACTTCTTGCTATCAAACACTTGAAGGCGCTATTGTGTAGGCACCGTCGCCATGACAACGCATGTCCGCAGCGCTCTGTTATTTTCAACGTCCCTGTTCCTTCTAGCACTTCACAATTCTATCTCTATGGGTATTACCATCCGGCTAACACCACTCTATTGGAATGCAGTTTGTTTTCCTTCAACAAAATTGAGTTGAAAAATGACATTTAGGATTGGTTAAATGAGCATTGTATTTAGCTGAAATATTGAAGTGCGATTGCCGTTCATAATAGAAAGACTAAGACACAGTTTATATAAACATTTTCTTTACCTCCTTACTTCCCCTAATAGGAGCTAGTGGTATTTTATTTTATGACTCGCTTTTGTTGGTATTATAAAGATTTGATCATTAAAACGAACCATCTAAATTTTGCCGGAATTCAACCGACTCCCATACCTTCCAATCGTGTCGCATGCCCGATTCGACTCGAGTGGAGTTGTTTTGCATCTTCGTTGACTTTGCATGGTGTTGGTGTACTTCAGCGGTCATGAGAAGATGTTGAAAGAAGTCTGAAAAATAGATACTTAACTTATTTGGATGAAACTGCCATATTCTTACTCCCTATATTGCAAGTATTCTGAAAATACTGAACATCAACATTTTTGATGACAAAATGAAAATATTACATTTTCAGCTAAAAGGGTCATGATTTTGTGATAACTTCACGACATCACAATGTCTTTCCTAGTCTACCGATTTCGATTAGCAATATATCAAAAGAGAGCTCAGAAAATGCTCCTTCTCCTCATGTCTGAGTCACTATCATACAAACATGCTTCCTTAATGAAAAAAGGACGAATTGTAAGACGAACGATTTTCATGTTTTGACCGCTGTCCGACAAACAAAATATCAGATGCACGTCTATCATAGCTTGCATGGGAATCTGATCTATCGTTCATGGCAATCTGATTTTTTGCATGGCAATCTGATCTTTTGCATGGCAATCTGATCTATCGTGTATTTAATCTCATTGTTGTTAATTGCATTCACGACATGGCTTAAGATGCTTTGGTGGACAATCGATCCCCGCTACTTGCCTTAATGTCAGCGGTCACAATTGTGACGTGTTACTTATTCATTGATTATTATTGCCTTGACAACTGGTGTGCGGTGGTGAGGGTTTGATCCTGCCAATTGACAGAGTCGCGTAAGTGCCTCGTAGCTCAGTTGGTTAGAGCACAGGTCTAGCTAACCTTGGTCGTAGGTTCGAATCCTACCAGCCGCACATCTTTTGTATGGCAATCTGATCTATCGTGTATTTAATCTCATTGCTATTAATAGCTCATTTGAAACCTGAGAATGCAAGCTCTCGAATGAGGTATGACTCACTGATGCACGACACGATCAGGGATGTCATGGTGGAGTAACGCAGGTAAACGGCGTTACTCCATTGCTCAAAAATACTTTTTAGCGCTGCACCACTGCTCTGAGTTCCATTTAGCGTTGTTCCACTGAAAGTTTCTCATTTAACATTCGGAAATTATCATCGCAATGATCAAATCGAGGAAGTCACGCAAAACCAGGCAACTCATCAAGCACCAAAACCGAGAAAAGCGGTTTTGAACATCAAAGAAGGAATCTAACTCAGTTGATTCCTTTTGATATATTATCTGTATATATTATGCTGTTGATGATGTATCTTTAAACTTTCAAGTTTTCAGTTATATAATTAGCCATTTTGTTTTTCTGAATTATTGATTTTTCAAGTTGCCTGCTTTTTCCATGATGATGCAAGACATTTATGTTAAAAATGTTAAAGACCATTCTCATTCAATTTCTATGGTATTGGAAGCTATCATGTAAGTGAACCTACTTAAAACTTGAAAATATAATAAGCTACATGTGATTCCATTGAAATGTATTATTATTTTTATACATCCTGTCAAAAGAAAAAGCAAATTATTACAAGAATGGGGACCACTATTTAAATTAATCACAACAATATCAAGGTCTTCAAAAAATTGCTGATTCAAAAGCATCACTACCAGTATATCTTCACACAAACTATTCAAAATATATCTATAAAATGTCTAGAGTTTTGTAGAAAGAAATATATTCTCGCATGAGACGTGCAGTGCACAAGGTGTGCGAGAAGTAGAAATTGGCGTTGAGTAGGCCATGTTTTCAAACTTGTGAAGGCTGTGTAGGACAGAGGATTGCATGAATTTTGATGAAATTGTGTGTGGTGAGTGAGGGACTATTGAGCTTAAGTTTGGCTATATTGCGCTTTCCGTAAAGGTGCGCAGGAGTTGTGGCTCGATGTGTGCTTGAAAATTTGAAATGCTGCTGAGTAGGCCATGTTTTCAAACTTGCGAAGGCTGTGTAGGACAGAGTATTGTATAGTTTTTGATGAAACTGTATGTGAATGTGAGTGAGGTGCTGCAGAGTTTAAGTTTGACTCTATTGTATTTTCTGGTAAGATGTGTAGAAGTTTTAGCTGAAGATGTTCTTTTCGCCATGATGATATTTGTTGACTCTATGGTAAAAAATCATTAACTACTTACGACAAGGAATAAAAATGAGCTTCCTATCATTTAAACCTCAGAAAAATACAGTTAAATTCCAAACGTTGTCTGAGTAATTTTGTCTCACAATCACAGTAGACTATCGTCGAATGTTTCAACACGCAGGCTGTGATAACGTCTATGGTGTAATGGTGTGAAATTTCAAATTTTGTGTGACATTCATGACTATCTGCATGTCGTGTGATCTGCCAGATAAACAAACGCAGGCCAACCACCAGCAGGTGTGAACTGTTTGACAAAGGTATCTGATTTAGCATTTCTTTTAGATAGCTGCCTTGTTGTTGCATGACGACCATTAAAGGCAGGTTGAGTTGCTTGCCTATTGCATGACGAAGCATCAAACTTGTATTTTGAGAAGTGTCTAGTTTCGATGTTTCTCAATGGCAAATTGATAACTGATTTGGACATAATGTTCTAGAAGATTACTAATATACAATGTCACCAATAACTCAAATTTTTCAAATTTTCGACCTGCCTGTAATGCATACCAAAATACTTTTTTCGCATATTATCATACTAAAGCATACCACAATGTTAAAATATAGTCAAACTAACAATACTGAATTCGATTTAATGTCCGAGGCATTTCATAAAATTTGACCATCAACAATTATGCATTATGTATTTGGATTATCAATTCAAAATAAAGACACATTATAACAAAAATAGTTATATTTGAGATATATCAACATGGTTTGAAAAGTTTATCAATTTAGTTCAAGAAATGAGCTAATTATGTGAATGCTGGGACATGCGGACAAATCTAATCTAGTTAAACACCACACTTTCACAAAGAAATTTTCACGGCTGGTATTACTGGAAATATTTGTAAGTATTATGTAGTGACATACATCGGTCTCGTATATAAACGTAAAACAGCCAATCACAGTTAGCATAGTTCGTATCGTTTACATACCAATCACATAAATGGCCATTCGAAAAAAGGTTTCAAATTAAACTGGTATGTGTGTTTGTATGTAATTTTCGTATCCAGCGATTTACAGTGTGCCTTGTTTTTGCATGACGCCCTCGAAAATCAAAGAAAGTGAATCGAATCATTGAAGATAATAAGTCACTTTGACATCTGTTGTTGTAATTGTTTTTGATTTCTTTGAATATCGAATATTAGTTTAAAAACTGCTTTAACTTGTAAACCATGTGCGCATAATGAATATTAGACTATTTCTTAACTGATTTGATAACTGATTATTTATTAATAAACATGCTGTAGGCCTTCATGCTTTCATAGATTAACATGCGCCGGTACAGTATATGTATTTTCGTGCTCATGAAAATTCAATTGCGAAATGTTTGGTGCCATATCTACATGCTATTAAAATGTGTGCACATAAATGTATAAGCAAGCAGACCTACCTCAATAAGTCACTGATTTTATCGAAACCCTTGGCATAACTTTGTCAAATTTGAAAATTATGATATGCGAAAACTAAAAACGCTTATAAAAATTTATATCAAGTGTCACCCCTCTGGAAATTTTTACCATGACACCACTGGACACGATTGGAAGGCGTGATATATGATTGAAGTTCGACATAATAGAGGTGCTCAGTTTTTCTTAATGATCAACTCTATATTTGCCTCCTTTCTTCACAGACATCCCCATGCTACAAATGTAATCATTATCAGAAACAACAATTTCCTCTTAAGATTTTGAATTACTCGCTCATTTTATGAAATAAACAAAACAGAGCTAATACGAGTGCGCTGAATGCAATCATTGTGTATTCAGCGTTTTCCAATTATTATCAGAACTGAATTTCAGACAACTTTCCATCCAGTATTTGTAGTTACTGTTTCCGATTCCATCTTTTAAAAATAGCGTGTCGAGGACTAATTTTGGCATATATTTCAATTTCTATTTTTCATTAATGAGTTATTCATTATAAATATATATTGAATATATATATTAGACTGTTGTATTGCGCATTGTTGCAACGCTGAATTTAGCATTCGAAGACAGGATCTTGTGTGATTATCATTCCAGATTAATGATTCTTCCAACTTTGTCAGTGTTCTTTAATGGTAAAGTTTGCTACCAAGCCATGTATTGTGAGTGATCGTTCGTATTTGCCATTTTTCAATCCATCACTTTGAAGTGCGTTGAAACTAGACGAACCATCTATTTATTTAGAAAAAAAGACTGAAGCATTAATAGGTGTATTTTATGATAATATAAAAAAATAACGTCATCCATTCTTCCGCTAGATCGTGTCACAAACTTTTAAGATTTGTCGCGGATAATGAGTGTCACCCACCACGTGAGTTTTATGTCAGGTATAGGCTTCCCCAATTTTTACTGAGATAGAACATTTCCTTGCAGCGCGAGATCTTTCGGCCTACATCGTAGACCATTCTCAAGCGACTGTACTGCATTGTTGAATCACAAACGATTAGCACATCTCACTTCAAGGCTGGACCTTGGGTAAGTGATTCTGTTAATGCTGAATATATGCAGATCAAGTTACAAAAATTAATATTTTGATTTGAATCTTAGGAGAGCTACAGGATAAGAGCATGAAGTTCTGATATTTTATCAAATTCCATTGCATTCACAGAATATTTCAAAAATGAAATACTTGTGATTATTAGCTATTTCATCTGTGCTTGACAATACCGCGCATTGAAAGTTCATACATATTGTATCTACTCTAAGCTTACATGTATTTTGTTGCATTTGTGCACATTGAATTTTTATATATTCTGTATATTTTACATCTTCGCAATTATCTTCGTACCCTTAACTTTCTGCGATAGCCGACATTTATCCAAAAATAAATTCATTCCGATTTCGCACTCTAAATATGTTTAACCATGCACTTACTTCACAGCTATAATATTTATCAAGTTTGTTTATATTTCTGAATGATAAGATGAAAGCAATTGCATTGCTATGAGCAATGTGTAACTCAATCATAATTAAATCAAAGATCTTCAATTAGTCAGTTTATCAGTGTAGGTTAAATTAAAAGAAAACTTTATGACGTAATACATGTACTTAGGCTACTAATTACAATTATTGCAATAATAAATCGTTTCCCACTAATACCACACTTCTCATGGGCTCAATAGGAATTTTGGCCTATGGAAGAATTTTTATGTCAGGATAAAATACAAAGAATGCACTTCGTTTACTTGATTTCATTCATTTATTTAAACTTGGTCTTGGGTTTTGGGTTTTGGGCTTTGACCCCAAGTTTTGGCCCAAAACTTGAGTTGGGTATACCCACTACAAGTTTTTGCCCAACCTTGCTCACACTGAATCACAACGATATCAGACGGATTGAAACGGTAGCATACAAAAGAGCCCGTTTCCGTCTAAGCATTTACAGCATGATCCCATATAGGCATAAGCTTACATGGTGGTATATAGTAGCCTACCAATATGATAGGTCGACATTAATTAAAGTTGATGAAGTTTCTGGCACACAAAACCGATTGCATTTCACTGGTTATCGTTGACGAAACAGAAAACAGAGTTACAGACGTTTTGAAGGTCACTGACTACTCATAAAACAGGCCCAGTAGTCCATATTATGTTATCACAAATAAATCATGGGTTTTTTTGAAAATCATGTGACTGTACTATCCTGTAAAGATATAAGATAACAAATTCAATTAAATTAGACCAATAACATTTAGGTCTATAAGTGGCCATGGCATTGGGACATGAAAATGCAATGAACTTAAAAATGACATCAAAAACGTGTTTCTCGACCTTCTTCTGGATTTTCTTGCCAATGAAAATATCACCATACAAAAGGTTTAACACCACTTTTATCAACATGAAAACTTTTCCATACAAATTAAACTCACAAATGGTTGAGCACACAATTAGTTATTCCCCATTATCACAAAATTCGGAAAAAGAAAATTGCAGGAGAAAGTCAAGACAAAAAACCCCTGAAAATTCATAGAGAAAATAATGAAAAACTGAACAACAAAATACAAAAATTAAACAAAAAAACAAAAAAATGGTCATAATAAAGACAAAAAATACACAAGACCAAAATGAAAAAAAAATAAAAATTGTATTAAACTGAATACTAAATACTAATGAATAAATAATAATATTATATATTTTACCACAAAATCTACAATGTGTTAATCGAGTGGGGGGTGCAGATAAGAGGTTACAGGAGTTATAAAAGAGTGAAAAAGAAGGTTTTCAATGCTTTCTTGAAGCTGCGAGGGTTTGTTTCATTCCTCAAATGTAGAGGGAGTGAATTTCATAATGAGAGTCCAGCGAATTGAAAGGCACCCCTGGCACCAGCTGTTCTTGATAATGGTTAACGGAGTAAGGGAAGTCCTTCGACCTCAGTGACATGAACGATACAGAGGATGCAGCAGGAGTCAACAGATCTTTAAGGTAAGTAGGTGAATTGCCGTAAATGCACTAGGCAACACACTTTGAATTGTACGCGGAGTCGCACAGTTAACCAATGAAGGCTTCGGAGAGTTTCAGAAATGTGAGCACGTTTCGAAAGTCGACGCACAAATCTGGCACAGGCATTTTGAACTTTTTGGAGTCGAAGTATGTTCGAAGTCTTACAACCTGCATAGATGACATTGCAGTAGTCCAATAACGTGAATACAAAGGAACAAATTAAAGTGTTGGCTTGATGGTCACTTATGTATCTTCGGATTCTATAAAGATTTCGCAGAATAAGAAAAGATTTTTTCCGAATCTGATTGACTTTATAAGACGGCAACATCAGTCAATGAAGACATCTCCTGCATTACTTGTGTCCTCAAAGAATGCAATATTCAGGTCATCTACGTCTGCCCCGCTGCAGAACTCATAAGAGAGCAATGTCCTTCATACCTCGATGCGCTCAACTGTACAACAAGCTTCATGTCTAAATCGTAATTACTCAATATGTTGGCTTACTTTTTCAATGACTTTAATGGTTGTAACTTTTTTGCTTCATTTTGACCGCACACATCAGTTGAGATGATGTACTCGAAGAAGTTTGTTATCTTTTATGTGTTAAGCTATGTCATGTGCTTGTCTGATTTTCATTTCGTCTAAATAAACACCTACTTACTTACTTACTTACTTACTTACTTACTTACTTACTTACTTACTTACTTACTTGGGCATCAAACGACAAAAATTTATCAAATTTAACACCCAGCGATTTCACATAATCGGCTTGATTAAGTTCATGTCCTGAGAGGTTAATAGTACATGGTGTAATGTCACTCACTAACTCTTTTCCTAGTGCCACATACAAACATCTGAAACTTCTCAGGGTTGATGCAAAGTTTGTTAGTTTGAAACCAATCAACAAGATGACACAAGCAGTTTTCAAGAACAGATAAACTGTTACGTGAATCACCCATAGAAAAAGAGATATACACATTCGTGTCATCAGCATATGAGTGATGCTTGAGACCATATGATGCAATAATATCCGAGATTGGTTTGGTGTAAAGGGAGAACAAAATTAGCCCCAACACAGATCCTTGAGGCACGCCACACGACAAAGAGGCGAACTTTGAAACATATTCACAAACTTTTACAGCATGTTGCCTTTCGGTCAAGTGCGACTTAAACCAGTCTAAAACAAAATACAATAGAATAGACAGCGACAATTTAGGTGAATCACCTAAAATAAATTTTTACCTAAATTCCGGATATTTTGTAAAAACACCTAAATCACCTAAATCTTGTCATTGCGACTAAAACTTGCTATTTGATTAGCTCATCTACATGTACTCACATTGGAAAACATTGAGAAAATGGTGGTAACGAAGTAAATTGTTTGCGTCGTGACTTTTTGGAAAAACATTTCTCCGTAACTTATTGTGGCATATTTTCAATTCATCGATCAAAGGAAGCGTATTTTCCTCGAATCAGCCTCACCATGGTGGTAACGAATTGCTTTTAAAGTCGGAATAATGAAGACATTGATGAGTGATTCTGGGCAGTGCCACATGTTTCTGGTCATAGTTTCTAATTCTTTTATATACATTAATAGAGTTTATATTGCATTTGAAATAGGAGTAATTTTGATCTGTTTGACACATACAAAATTGTGCAATTGAACAATTTGAAACATATATAAGCCTACTTAGGTGTTAATGTTAAATCTGTGTGGCTGTTATAGCTTGAAATAAAATCACTCCGAATCGAGATTAAATATAGGACTTACTTGTCATTCTCTCTTTTCTAACTCCTTTTTAAACTAATGCGTAGATTATTGTCGTGGCATTTGTTTACAAATTAGTTACCGAAAAAAACACCATCGCTCTCAATGAATCTAGATATTTTAATGGATTTTTGATTCACCTAAATATACAACCCAAATTTGTAAAATTATTCATCTAAAAAACCTTAAATGATAAAAATTTTCACCTAAGATGTCGGTGTCTACTAATGAATAATGCTGAAAGTGTAATACTAAAAGCGAAAAAATCACGATCACAAGGAGAGACTACTTATGTAATGAAAAGATCTGTTGCAAAATAAATCCAAGGCAGAATTTTCATAATTCTGAATACTATTAAATAATGCTGAACATGTAATGCTAGATAGAACAATGAATAAAGAAATTGATAAGAAGGATATAATAATGACTGGTGGTGAAAGATCTCGTGCTAGTAAGAAAAGAAATGTTCTATCTCAGTACATATTGGTGAAGCCTCTACTTGAGATAAAGTATATTCAATTCCCTATGTTTCAAAGACCCCATTAGCTGTTTCGTTTGGATTCTGTTCCTAATGTTTCCATTTGTCGGTCATGTAAATTGTTTCCTCCTTATCAAGCTTTGTGGATTTCTCTTACATGCAATCTTAGCTTATCTTAGCAATTCTTTTTGCTATTTTTGAAACCTTTTGACGTTTTGTGTTGTGGTTATTTCACCTTCTTTTCTCTAATGTCTTTGTCCTCGCATCTGTATGCAGTGAGCAAAATAAAGTTATTATTATTGTAAATAAGATAGTTATGAATGCAAATTATTAAGTATGATGTGTAATGCATTCAATTTCAGCAAATTCCATTCGCCTGACACTTTTCAGGCACCCTCTTAGATGGGTACAAAGCATAGTTGGAGCCGTAAATGTCTTAACCGGAGCGGCACCGGATGCCTCTGTTTCTCTCTCCACACAAGTCAATATATTTGTTATAGGCTACAGATCTCAGTTGCATTTCTTCATCGCTCTAGTACACTGTAAATCGCTCAATACCAATCACACACAAAGGATGCATATCAAACTACATTTTTGCTATATTTCTGTATACTCGTATAGTTGTGTGCTTTTCGTATGTTATTTCAAGTGTGGTATGCTTTACATACTAAAGCCATACCAGGACTATGTTAAAAGAAAGCATCAATTATGTCTGAAGTATGTTGATTTAAGGACTTTTGTCAATAAAGATCACACTAATGTTACTACTGTTTTGTAAGTAATGAGATAATGACATTCAATAGTCAAACTTACAATACCGAATTCGATTTTAATACATGTAAGTCTAAGGCATTTCATAAATGATCAATAAGTATTCTGTCATCAACAGTCATGCCTTATGTAATTTTGAAATTAAGCATATTATCAATCCGAAATAAAAACACATTATAATTCATGAACGCAAAAATAGCTATGTTTGAGATATATAAGTCAACATGGTTGCACGAAAGATATCGATTGAATGAATTCATGTTAGTCAACTTGGTTCATAATGTAGAGCTACCGAAGAGTCCTGTTAATATTGCCAGGCAAGTAGCAACGACGACATAGTCGAGGAGCATAAAAGTGACAATAAATCTAATCTAGTCAAATATCGCTAAATCAAAAAAGAAATATGTACGACTGCTGTTACTGAAGAAAGTTATTTGGCATTAGTATGTAATACATGCATTTTTTGCTATGTGGCTTAAAGCTCTACATACCAGAGGCATACCAGAGGCATACGAATGAGGGTGAATTTGCATCGGGTCTCGTATATAAAACTAACCAACAACTCGTATTTCAGTGTAAAACAGTCAATCACAGATCGAATAGTTCGTATCGCCACATACCAATCTACGAAAGTAAGTGAGATGTGGTATGAAAAACATACCAGATCTCTGTAAACATGCGAGAATCTCGTTTCAGATGTTAGTTTCAAATTGTATGCAATTTTCGCATCCAGCGATTTACAGTGCATGAATACATATTCATATCAAGAAGTGTGTAGGCTACATATTCATGCACGTGCGTGCTACGCGTATGCACACATAGTTTGCATTTATGAATTGCGAACGTTAAATGCTCTTCTCAGAAAATGTACACGGTCTTCCATAAAAACCATTTCGAAGCTCGATCTATCCTGGTGGTGATCGGCCTCAAGTAGCCAGAAGAAAGATGGTCTCATATTGTCGTCGCCTGCAATTTTAGAGGTGACTTTCTCTTTCATGTGTTTCAACCAGGCGAAACTGTGAACGCTGAGATACACAAGTTTTATTGAGAAGACTCTCCAACTACGGCGCCAAAATCATCTTTTCATTATGCATGATAATGCCAGACCGCACACCGCGATTGTGACACAGAAATTCTTCGAGGAAAAAGGAATCACACTCATGGCGCAACCTTCCTATTCTCCCGACTTAAATCTGCTCGACAGATACGTGTTTCGCAACATGGAATTTTACAGGAGGGATATGGAACTCAATTCAATCCCAGAAGTGGAAGCATTTCTTAGAGACTTTCTGATCAAAAAGATGACGCGCTTCAGGCCGACTCGGGAACTGCATCGTCTCATTGATGACTTGCAGGCCATTGTGGCTAATAATGGTGACTATCTTTAGGTTCTTCTCGTGAACTTTTATGGAAAAAACAAAAATGACTTGATAAACATATGGCTTTTGGCTTTAATTGCTTATCTATCTAACATTAAAAACATTTCGTTTGAACAACACGGTTTTTATGGAAGACCCTGATTTTTGTGTTAGAAACAGACATCAAGGATAAAAACAAAACCAGTTAAACCGATGCAGAGGTCTGGCCGATACCGGACCGGCATCTGTTCGAACTCAGGTTCACCGGATCCCTTTTACAAATACTTAGTTAACCAAATTAAGTCGATATTAAAACTTTGGAATAGCTGACAATTATGTACAATATTATTATGACAATTACTTGCGTGCAGCTGATCGACATATTTCATCCTTTGAGTGTTGCTCACTCTTCTTCGAAAATATGAGTCAAAGTTTCGTGTTTTATAAGTTTAATGTTCCTTCTCTTCGTAGTTGCACATTGTCACTTTCTACAAGATAAGTTGCATTATATGGCGGCTTTTCGATGCTTACTTCTGCGATAAAACTTCAGAAGTTAGACTTCACAGCGACTATCCTTAAGTGGGCGCAACGGATCCCTGTGGGTCAACAATCACTGGAGGATGATGACCAGAGTGAGCGGCCAGTTTCGTCATGAAAACATCAGAATTATTGAACAGGGCATGTTTGGTGACCGCTGTCTCACCGTTCGCATAATTGCAACTACGATAGGTCTTTCCAAAGCCCTAGCGCACCGCTTGATGGACTCCTCGCCTTCTAAACAATGAGTAAAAAGCGTGTATTCATAGAAGTGTATCCATACCAAGGCGTAAATAGCAGCAGATCAATGACACAACACAGCCTTGAGCGATGCGTATAGGCATAATGCCAATGAGGAAACATTACAAATTACGCCCACACTGCGCTGTCTGTCTGTCAAATAACTTTCATGCCTCAAGAAGATCTCAGAAAATGGTCTGAGTTTGATGTGTGTTTCAATGATAGTGGAATGCAAAAGTATCAAGGTATTTTGTCAAGTCTGCTATTTCATACTGACCGTTCTGCTGCTATTCCTGTTTCCTGCTCATTTATATTTACCGGGATAATTGAGGCGCTAAAGTAAAGGCAGGGCTTAAGTGTTGCATGTCGATTTGTTATATAGTCGCAATGAAAGTTTTCTATCAGCATAAAAACTTCTAATAAGATATTGACAACGGAACGAAACAATTGCAGATGTTGTAGATTGCATTTGGAAGGTATAGACCATAAGGCTATGTAAGTTTAAGCAAAATATGCTGGAACCCCCCCCCCTATCTGTTGGATATCACGTTGTCCGACATTTTGTCCTAAGATCTTGAAACTTGACAGCTTTCAGTCCTATCAAAATATAGGATTCGCATCCTTTGTGATGGCAAATGCAACAAATCAATGGTCCCCTTCGGGCCTCGATCGCAAAGGCGTGAAAACTACTACTAGCATTCTTATTAATCAAAAATTCGCTTTTAAATTTTGAAAATTTATTGCAATTTTCATTAATTGGATATTTTTATAATCGCAGTTTATAGGTAGCGGTGTAAATTGCGCAGAAAGCAGTATGTGCATGCATATGCACGCACAGGCATTAACTGCGTACGTGAAACTGCTTACAGGAAAGCACTGAGAACCATATTGAACTTCTGAACACGATGAATGATATGACTCGAGAATGTAACATGAGTCAGCAAACTCAAGCATGATTTGATTCAATAGTGGAACATTTCGAAGATAAATTTTGAATATTGCCAAAGTCGTGAACGAATCAAATGCAAGATTTCTTGAATCATTGAAAGAAAGCCATCTCTGATATTTGAAAAAATGTTCTGTCATCAGAAATATACTGAAAATTACGTGAATGGGCGTCCCATATCAGATTGTCAAAGTATCGTTTTATAGCAATTGCGAAGGTCTTACGGATCGCAGATGATCTAATCAATGCAAAACATGCTTTTAGAAGATAAATTGCGCGTGAATGGAAAGCCGCGTCTCATAAATGTCAAATCCTCCGAAGAGTTTTTTCTGAGTAAGTCTAACCAACTAAAGTAGGCTAATTTTCAACTCATTTAACTCTATTTGCCTTATATTTTTCCTTGTCGGTGAAGTATTAGGGAGGCATTATGCCTCCCCCCTAAGATCTCCAAAACCATTATTTACCTATATGGCACAACTTATGAAGGTGTAACTACTTTATGTATGCTCTATCCAAACATTTGTGAATACTAAAGAAGCTCGTATAATTCGCTTGAATTATGGATATGTATAAGTAGTATGTATAGAACATGCGCAATATTAGTCATCATAACAAGGTATAAAATATCTGAGTATCACTTAACATAATTACTCGACCATATTTCCTGAGCGGGGAAACTACAGAAGTTGCAAATCAACACAAAACTCAAAATTCTTATCAATAGAGGTGAAAATCCAAAATGTCGAAAAATGGGATCGTTTTGGGAAAGTTAGGATAAGTCACTGAAGGAGACCTTCAAACAATTATTCGTTCCTGCGTGTGATAAAAAATACGATGGGTCGCATAATGGCCCCCTGAGGCAAATAGGGATAAGGAAGATCCTCCTTTGTTTATTACGGAAGCTCTTCCTCATGAAATCAGTCACAAACTGTTTCAAATGAGACAGAAAGTCTATTCACATCGACTGAATAATCCACACAAATCTGCTTGCGTCTAAGATAGAAAGTTATATCAATGACGCTATTGCTGATGAGGTTCAATGTTTTTGAATCGCGACCTTCCCCGTTCTCGTGAAGTATGTCTGACTAACTAACTGTCTGACAAACTTGCGCTCTAGCAAAAGTAGGTTTGTAGAGTTCAAGTCTCAAATTGCAGTCATCACATCAATCCGTACATTATTATACATGCATTAATAGAAACATGACTTGAATCATCCTCTCCGAATCATGCCACTCCACAATTCACCCTCAATTACCTGGCCGTTATTTATGTAACTGCATCAGCAAGTTCATCTTTAATACGCTAGTTATAATACCCAAGCCTCAAAAACGGGGCACAGTACTCTCCATTCGGTCATTTCATGAAGATACTGATCAAAATTAGATGAAGACTGTTGCACTACTTATTTGGCGTGTGGTGTCTTCAATGATGATATTCACATGTTACAACTGATTGATCTATGCATGCATGTAGGTAGTCCATCTAAAAGTCCTTCAACATTCTTCACAGATGCTGAGATATTATTAATAGCTGAATATATTATTAATTAACAAGGTTTAAAAATTTTATCATGCAATTAGCTCACCAATAGCAAATAATTATGTTGCATAAGGAAAATTACAATCTATCGCGAAGTATACTTGAATGACATGTAGCCCCAGCCTTTTTGATTTATCATCTTATCTTTTTCGTCCCTATTAAGTAAAACAAGTTAACATAAGGTAAATGCAAACTAAGGCTGCAAAGTAGGAAACAACAAAAATTCAGTCAATTGATGATTTCTTTGCATTGATGTTTCCAATTTCAATTTATTTATTGCATAATGTTTCAATTACCAATAAATTACCAGATAATAACCAATTTTCTGATTGACACAAGTTCCGATTAGAATAAATTGCTCGCTCATCAATAAATTTCTATTTGATGCATTTTTAGCAATTACGCAAAAATTAAGTCTGCATCACAAAGATACTCTGGATAATAATTTTTGTACCTATTTAACATTGAGTGAAGGATATATTCGACACGCAGCACTTGATCATGAAGAAGCTCGTACAGAGAATTCTTCATGAAGTATCTGAACATTATTTTGTTTCTCAATATTCCTCTACTCACATGGAAGCCTGTCTTTGATAACAGGACGCGACACGCGCGTACACGCTTCTTACATCTAGGAGTTCATTCATTACTCAACAACTGTTGCAACAAACAGCAAAGTTATCTCCGAGGTGTTCAGTCTCTGCTTATAGAATTCCTCAACCAATAGATTGATTGATGTCAATTAAATTGCTCAGTAATTCCAATTAAATTAATTGCCCTTTCATTGCAATTTCAATTAATTGATTGCTCATGAAATGCCAACATCAATCAATTGATTGAAAAGAGAAAATTAATTGTAATCAATATTTAATAATCACACGTGGGAAACGTTCTGGTTGATTTCCAATTACGTTTCCCGCATGGTGGGAAAAACATGCATAATTGAAGAAACCATGTTTAAACATGTTTTTCAAAGAAATGTTTTTTACCATCATTGCATTCGATTGAAGCAATGCAAGCTTTTCAATTACGTCGTTAACTATATAGGTTGAGTATTTACATAGAAAATTAAGTTTACATTTATTAAAATTCGATGAAATATTGTTCGAGAAAAAAAATGATTGAAGATGACATTATTAAATAGAAATTAAATTATGAAATTAAATATGAAATAAATCAAAAAAAAATTATTTCAACATCATTAAAAATAAATGATGTCTGTGCTATGCTCCATTATCACCCTAAATAAATTGTGTTATACCGTAATAAATCCTAACAATAACTGACAATGAAGTTACACTATCGAAAGATTACAGTACGTTTGGATAATATGATAATGTAGGCATGCTTCCTACATTCCATGAAAGCAATGCATTTAAGAAATAATGGAAATGCTGATCATGAAGTAAATTAAATGACTCTTTGTATTTAGTTAGGAAATAACAAGTTGCGTGATGCTGAAATAGTTAAGATCAAGTTCGTGGTCATCGTAAATTTTGTCTATGCAGATTCGCAGCAAAGAAAGGTAGGACATAGGTACGGTGGTTGTACTGCCATTGTCGTTTGTTTTTCGTTCACAAGCTTATAACTGTCGGCTTTCATGCAGAATATTTCACTTATCTATCACTTCTCAAACAGTTCCATTGTCCTTTTGACTTGTCTAAGAAAATTGAAAGAGGATTTAAAAATATACAACATATCTTGTTCATGATCTTTCAAATGATTTCATGATATAGTTGACCACTCCGATAGGGGATCTATTTGATGTTCCCTAATTTAAAGATAAAGAACTCTCCAAAAATGTTAGTCGAAAATTGTTTTCATAAAAAGTTCAGTTTACAAGAACAGCCTTCGGCGTCCAGCACCTAACGGACGATGTTAGCGAACTGATATATCGTTGCATGATGTTTCAGCTGCATTTTTGCATGATTCTTAACCGGTAGCCATGGGGCTCCCTGGGGACGAATTCAACATACCAGGGTTGGAATGATGTTCGAAGGAGGATTTTGAATGTGTTGAGATTCGCCTACACAAAGAATTGAGATTGCATTCATAATACATGTAAATAGGTTACTCATTGAAATAGGTTTACAATAAACGGCGGTATCAGATTAGGTAACGAAGAAGAGAAATCGCCTCAACATCAGCGTGCGCGATGGGTGAAAATATTGGGGATTTTGCTGTATTGCTGTATTTGAAAATGGGTGTTGTTACTATCTTTGACTTCTGTTTCAAGCTTGAATACGGACTTGCTAGTTTAGGAGGAGGAATTCAACATGTTTTCAACGTTTAAGGAAGAATATGAGCAAAAATCGAGGAAACTCTTCAGTCGTAAATCATTGAAAAAGCTGCATAATGAATCACTTCCTAAAAAAACATGTTTTTCTTCAGCGTGTTTTAGACAGTGTTTAAAGAGTTTGTTTAAAACATTTCCCCATCTTGATTTATACTTATTGAGCATTTTAGTACTCTGTGAATTTAAGTTCAGTGATTTCAGTACTCTTTCCTTCAATACTAGTTGCAGTATTTTTACTCGTAGTTACATTCTCTCTAGATTTCTGTCAGATCAGTCCAGGTGATAATTTGATTTTCATCTTCGAAAGAATCTACGAATGTAGATTGAATATTCCAAGCGGAAAAACCTCTTCTTAGTGGACACCTCGGTTTTGTTTTTCAACTGCCAAGCTTTCGCTTCATCAACAAAAATGCGAAATTGACACGATCAATCGAAGAATATGCGCTATCATCATGCAGATCATGCAGCTTGTGTAAAAATAGGCTGTGTGTTAATTAGGGAGCCAATGAGACAATTTCATAGACAAACTAAAGATTGGTGAATCAAAGGTGGACGAAGCTTAATTTTCCAGATCCTCATCCGACCCGCATCCGCAGTAATTCTGAATTTTCGATCCGCATCCACATCTGCGCTGTATCCACTCCAAATCCGCACTGAATCCTTAATAGTAAAAATCTTCGAAATCATTCTGCGACTTGTTCTGATTCATATAGACATAATGGGACCATTTGTGGCTATGTAGATTTTACAACTATAGGCTCAAATAGACAAACAAGCAAGCCCATGCAAAACTACGAATAGAAAGCTTAGACTAGGCTACACGCATACTAGCAATCCAACCCACTATTTTTGTGACCGGTTTTAGATTGACAAACTCACTAAGTTGAAAATTTCGAATTCAGGAATTGTGTAGCAAGCATCAGGCTCAATGCGGTCATCTTCTTTGGTCAAAACATGTTGCTTTTAATTGTACTCTGTCTTGATAAAACTTCCTAAATACACGTGCTTACATACTTCCTGATTAGTTGCCACCTGAAAAGTCTGTTTTTGAAAATATGTGTTGTTACTATCTTTGACTTCTTTTTAAACTTGAATAGGGACTTGTTAGTGTAGAGGGAGGAATCTGAGCAAAATGAATAGGAACCACTGGTAAAGCATTAAAAATTTGCATTGAGAATCACTTCTTTAAAAACATGTTTTAAACAATCTGTTTAAAGCACTACCCATTACTCCCGGAGATTGGTTGAAAAGTCAATTATTTATTGACTGCTTATTTTATTAAATTAGAATCATGTTACCGGTAAATCGTAGCTAGCTGAAAATGCTGCGGGTTCCACATTTGATTTAGATACTTAACATATTCATACGAAGACACTATGTGATTACTGACAACATTAATAAGTAGTAAGTTTACACTCTCACCATATTTAAGATACCAAGTGCTCCAATGTACATGTACAATGTTATTACGATGGTTTGAAGTTTTCCATCACAGTATTAAGTCCACTTTTTATCTATTGAATGTCTGAAGTTCTGAACAATGATTATTTTATGTTTCAGTACTGATACGTTTTCTAACATTGAAAGAAGAGGATTTACATTGAAATTTAATAAATAATGAAGTCATATTGTAATGACACATTCAATCAAATTTATGTTTAATCATATCAATGATTTTACACCTATTATTAACACAGTTTATGTTGACATTACAAAAATGTAGACTTTTAATTAGATTAAAATTAAGATCATGTAAAGCAATTTTTTAGCTGAATCTGAATCTAAAGATATTTTGAGAAAACTTATAGAAGCTTATTTTTAAGCAGAAAGTAGTAGAAGATTGTCCATAGGTCAGTGTATCAATGGTAAAATAAAATATCCATGATGAAATGCGAAAGGGAGACTAGACAACAACAGAAAATGTGCAAGTGCTTGAAGTGGTAGAATATTTGAACTCCTTTCACCACCAATTAGAAAAGCTTGCTATTTGATACTTGCTGGCATACTTGTAAGTGGGAAGGGTAGTCAACGTGCTGGATTTTGACCAGGCAGAAACGGGCAGTGGAACCTAAAAATGTATTTCTCTTTGCTGATGAAGTTCTGAAAGTCAATTTCACAGCTTTCACGACCCGAAGTCGATCCAAAATAACCCACCAGAACCTTGTATTGAATTGGCCTGAAGTCGGCTGCAAATTGGATTTTCGCTATCCTGCTATCGGCCGCCGGTCGGAATTGGCCTGATGGCTAAATGACCAAAACTCTAGCCCGGTTTACATCTCTGAGTTGAAATGCATGTCGCTTATTGTCAGAGTGGTCGTGGGATCTGAAAAAGGATTTGGAATTTTAGCTATTGGGAAGGGACACCTGTGATATGCAACTCAAAGCCCCTCAATAAGCTCTATATTGCATACTCAAGAAGATTTTCAGTGGATGGCTACTTCACACGATTTCATCAGCTACATACAATACAAATAACATCAACAGAGTCATTTTGAAGGAATATCCTTGCACTGTTAAAATTCTATACGATCAATGATTATTATATCGATTGAATGGAGAAGAGAAAGTACCAGCAATCATACTCAAGGCTAGAAAAACAAGGAAAACGTGGGGTGTGGAAATAGCGTCCCACGTCAACTATGATAATTGTACCAATAATTTCAACATGTATTTTCTTAAAGAAAAACGTTTTTCTATAGACGCAATATACGAATAGGAAGCGTCTCTTCATAGACCTATGATATGTTATTGATGAAGTACTGGCATCCGATAGGTTCTCATGAACATGCACTTTCACATAAAGTTAATCCTATTTGCTTGAGGGTGCCCTGTTACTAGAATGCTATTTATAGTAACAAGAACCACTTGAAAGGCAAAATCGACAACATCACCACACAGAGTATGTTTTGAATAGGTTCTAATACAATTTTCATGAAATTCTGTTGACTATTTAAGAAACAATTATGAAATTTGAAAAAAATGACTGATTTTGGCCCCCTAATTTTTTCTTTGGGGTGGGCGAAATGCCCCCTAATACTTCATCGACAAGAAAAAGCCTGGAGAAATAGGGTTAAGATAAATAAAATATTTTCTCAAAATACTTCTTTTGAGTTCTAAGTTGATTTTTGAAAAACTAAAGCTAGCTAAAGTCAAACTTAAGATATGTGCAATGTAGCTCTCATAAAGAATTTCCTTTATTTTTGTTTGCAAACTTAAAAATTACCTCGGAGACGGTGAAGAGTGAATGTAGAGCGCCTAGCGTGGCTTACGGGAGATGAGAGAGCCCTCACTGTTAACTCTCGATGTATGAGGCGAAACTTGTGTAAAGGCGGATTACATACATATATTTATCACACAACGATGTATGGGATTCGAGGATGAACAAGATCTCTTTACTTGTGGGAATCGAAAAGGCAAAGATTGATGTGCAGGATTTGTTTACATGTGCAGATGGAAAAAAGCATACTGTATTTTATTGATGGGATGAATTTAATGACAGGATGAGCTTACATGTGAGAAACGTAACATTTGAATGATGTTTGTCTTATCTTTGTGGCATATCTTTCAAGACATATCATTACCTATTCAGTATTTTGTCAGCCACTATGTGTGGGACCCCGCTAGTCTGGGTTTGAGTGTTCAGGTTAGGGGTCGAAACACAACTAGACGAGTACCTGCTGATGACTGACGGACTGCAGTAATGTATTATGTTTTATATCCCTTAATCGGTAGCTGAAGTAGTGGTCGATGTATTGTAATTCAAATGAAGAAATGTGGGATTACATGAAGCATTATAGACGGATTAAGAAACTGGCGATGACAAATTCAAGTGAAGAAATAGTATTTTCCATGTATAGTATTAGGTATAGTGTGTATAGTTTCATTGCTTTCGGTGTAGTAGAGTATCATTGTAGTTCTATTATTCAGTACCTCCAGTATCGACTTTCCACTTATCCACTATTATCATTATCCACCATATAAAGGGTTCAAAAGAAAAGATTCTTCGGGTACTTCCAAGCGATTATTATTGCGTGTGCGACGTTTCGCCCCAAAGGCTTAATCATGCACGAATGAAGATGTACAGCGCAACATTCACACCATACGACCGAAGAAAATCGATAAAGAAAATTATCACGTGAGCACATGTTAAGGTTAAAAATTCTACTGATAACAAAGATTAAAAGTACCATGAAAATTAAGAAAATCTTGAGGCGGATATGTGCAAAAGTTCATATGGTTGAAAGATTCTTGTCTGTTCATAGCTTGGTTACCAGCATCATTGATGTATCTGCTTTCCAAGCTCCTTCTCTTCACATAACCTTTCAGATTTCGGTGCACGATCTCCCATTCAATATTCATTAAATGTCCTTTATGGTCAGAAACAAAGTGTTCCTTCACTGCAGAGGGATTACTCGACATTACGTGTTCCTTTATGCGCGTCCCTACCATTCTTGATGTCTCACCGATATAGTATTTCGAGCACAATTTGCAGGTTATCTTGTATATCAGGTTTTTCTCAAAACAGGAATCTTTCTCTTTTTTAGAAAAGTTACATGCACAGCAATCGGCAGAGCATTGAGGCCTTTCCTTAGGGGGCTGGAATCTCCGTTTTAAGCTGCTTCCGGAGTCGTACCAAATGTTCATCAGGTCATGTACATCTGTTCTTTTCATCAAGCTGGATATCTTCCGTTTCAAGACTTCATCAATGAAGGGGATTTTCATGTGGATTTTCTTTTCTTTATCCTTCTTCGATTTAGGCTTGTCTCTAGATCTTAGCTTTCTGTATGTCTTTTTGATAAATGGCAATGGATATCCATTTCTCACGAATTTGTTAAAAATCAAATCGATGGAATAATGACGGTTTGCTTCGGTTGTGGACCGTCTCTGCTCGAATTAGTTCCCCGATCAATATTCCACGTTTTTGAGAAATAGGCCTCAGGGCCATATCACTAGCAATTCTGATCTCCATTTGGCAACCAAGATGGCACGATGCAACAGTAACATCAAGTTCTTGAGACTCTATCGTAAGAATGACATTGTTCCAAGAGGTTTGCGACCGAAGAACTTACTAAAGAATACTTTGAATTCCTACGAGGCCGAAGAACTGGCAATCAGGCATGGCAGACAGTGGCTACAAGTGGCATTGAATTCTGAATACAATCGACGATCGAGAATTAGTGCATATATCTTTCCTCTGCAAGAACGTGACAATGAACTTCTACGGGAAGCTCAGAGGAAATTAGAGCATACCAAAAGCCATAAGTTCAGACGTTTATTATCAGAAAGAGACACTCTTCCTTATACAAACCGACAAACCCCACAGGTGAATGGTTTCACGAATCTTTCCGAAACACCTATTTCTGAGAAAACGCGAACTTATTTGAATTGTGGTCCTACGTTTACTGACCCCAACCCGACAGTTTCCGATAAGCAATGGATGGAATGCAGTGCTGAACTGGATGCTGTTATTGCTCAATTGAAGAGAAAAGACATTTCTAATGATGCACTTGCTGAATTTTCTGGTGGTATGCGCAACTTACTTCAGAAGTCGTCTGAAATATCTCGTGCTAAGAAACACAGGCCTAATACGCTAACTCAAGAAATCAAAGTGATATCCAAAAACTACGAGAGGATCTCGTCATACTTCGGACTGACAAGACCTGTAGGCTCGTTGCAATGCCTAAAGATCAGTATGATAAAATGGTGGAAGAGGCCACAATTAACACTGGTGCTTTTATGGAAGTGAGAGACACGAAACCTGCTACAGTGAAATTCAATTATGCTTTGACCAAGATTTCCAATAAGTACAAATCAGGGAATGAGAAAACTTACAAATGGTTGGAAAATTGTAAATGCTCAGAACCAATTCCTTCAAGTTGTTATGCTCTTCCCAAAGATCATAAACCAGGTCCATTGAAAGGTCGACCAATTGTCGCTGCGTTAGACGCTCCATCTTCAACATTGTCAAAAGAATTGTCAAAATGCCTAAATGATCTTCTTTGTGATGTAGAAGCCCACATTTCGAATACAGATCACTTTGTACAATGGTTGGCATCCTTGAAGCCAGATCCTACGAAAACGTTCAGTCAAGCATCTCTGGATGTTGTCAATCTCTACGGTAGTGTGCCTAGGACAGATGCAAACGGAGAACCTGGTATCTTCACAGTATTGAGACAATTCGTTTCGCGACATTCACACAGAAATGAGATTTTGAGTACTATGGACATCGATCATGTCATGACGCTAGTTTCAATGGCTTTGGAAAATGATTTCGTTCTTATGAATGGCACTACCTATAAGCAAAATGATGGCCTCTCGATGGGAAATTCCATAGCCCCTCAATTGGCTATAATTTACATGGATTTTGTGGAAAGAAGTATTTTGAGTCAATTACCCCCTGACACTATGTATATGGAAACGGTATATTGATGACGTTTGGATTGTTTGGCCAGCAGAGATCTCCGCTGCGGAACTGTTGAACACGTGCAACTCCGTCTCCAAAGCCATACAATTTACCATAGACCAACCGAGAACCAGCGGCTATCTTCCCTTTCTCGACTGTGAAATACAGCAAAGTTTTGACAATACGTTCTCCTCGAGACTTTACACGAAGGAGATAAACAGTGGTTGCATTTTCCCTTGGAATGCGGGAGGACCTATTTCTCAAAAACGTGGAATATTGATCGGGGAACTAATTCCACGTCCACAACCGAAGCAAACCGTCATTATTCCATCGATTTGATTTTTAACAAATTCGTGAGAAATGGATATCCATTGCCATTTATCAAAAAGACATACAGAAAGCTAAGATCTAGAGACAAGCCTAAATCGAAGAAGGATAAAGAAAAGAAAATCCACATGAAAATCCCCTTCATTGATGAAGTCTTGAAACGGAAGATATCCAGCTTGATGAAAAGAACAGATGTACATGACCTGATGAACATTTGGTACGACTCCGGAAGCAGCTTAAAACGGAGATTCCAGCCCCCTAAGGAAAGGCCTCAATGCTCTGCCGATTGCTGTGCATGTAACTTTTCTAAAAAAGAGAAAGATTCCTGTTTTGAGAAAAACCTGATATACAAGATAACCTGCAAATTGTGCTCGAAATACTATATCGGTGAGACATCAAGATTGGTAGGGACGCGCATAAAGGAACACGTAATGTCGAGTAATCCCTCTGCAGTGAAGGAACACTTTGTTTCTGACCATAAAGGACATTTAATGAATATTGAATGGGAGATCGTGCACCGAAATCTGAAAGGTTATGTGAAGAGAAGGAGCTTGGAAAGCAGATACATCAATGATGCTGGTAACCAAGCTATGAACAGACAAGAATCTTTCAACCATATGAACTTTTGCACATATCCGCCTCAAGATTTTCTTAATTTTCATGGTACTTTTAATCTTTGTTATCAGTAGAATTTTTAACCTTAACATGTGCTCACGTGATAATTTTCTTTATCGATTTTCCTCGGTCGTATGATGTGAATGTTGCGCTGTACATCTTCTTTCGTGCATGATTAAGCCTTTGGGGCGAAACGTCGCACACGCAATAATAATCGCTTGGAAGTACCCGAAGAATCTTTTCTTTTGAACCCTTTATATCAGGGGTCTCCAAAGTTTTCCAGCGGAGGGCCACATTGCTGAATTTTTAAAACTTCGCGGGCCAAGGTTACCAAAATACATGCAATGTAAGTAAACAGTGAATTAATAATTAAAAATGTTATTTATTCAGTACATAATTACAATGCATACAATATCAGCAACATTTAGCATGTTTTTTAACTTCGATCAATAGGGGAAATATGAAATTGTTTCATTTCTGACAAAATTTTGTCCAACTGAGGTTCAAAATGAGTGGTTCCAATAACAAGCAAAGCATTCTTAAGCTTATTAAATGCTTATCTTGTGCGCTTATCAATTAGCGTCGTCTTGCGTTTGTTTCAGCTCTAGATTTGTCAAGCGTGTTAAAAGGGTTATAAAGTATATTTGTTTTCGTACGATTTCGGCAAGGCATGTCTTTCGACATTTGTTTTATAATTTTGAAGGAGAGCTCGGCGGGCCGGATTAAAACCCCTCGCGGGCCGGATCCGGCCCGCGGGCCGTACTTTGGAGACCCCTGCTTTATATTATGGAACCGGGTACGTGGAGGACTCGGCCTCAGGGCCATATCATTATCCACCATGTGTAGTGTCAGATATAGTGTAGCATTAGTTCACTTGTAATCGGTGTAGTAGCATCGTTGTGTTTCCACGCTTTACCTCCACTTTTCCAATTTTTATCCATCGGTCTCCTGTTGTTCTGTAATATCCATTTTTAATTTCCTTAACCTATGGTGACCATTGTCTTATTCTATTTCCACTACCAGCATCTGTGGTCGGTACAGTATATTAGACGTCTGTTTTGAACATGTATGCGGCAGTGTTTGGAATCTATGGTATTAGTATATTAACAGTAAAAATGAGTAGTGTTACAAGTCTTAAGATTTCCATTTTTACCAAATATTGGGCCAAAGCTGATCAATTTTAATTCGTTGCAACGAGAAAGCTCAATTGAGTTCTTTTAAGAACTGATGAATCCAATGGTTACAGTATCATTGCATTTATACACTTGTGGATTGGAGAACGCCATCAGTCCTCATTAGGACTACTTCAATTAATAATTTGAATTGGTGAGTATTATATTCTATTATAAATGGCTGCTGAGATGATATTCATCATCGTATGAGAATTACGTTTTGCTTGTTTTGATTGTGTAATAACTAATTCATTTTCGAATTTGATAGTTGCAACGTTTTGATTGCAACAGCAATTTTTGGACTTTTAGCCACCAATCTATTTTGAAAAACTCTTAGCCCTGCTTGCTTGAAATGTGAAAATGATTAAAATGCATTATTACAAATTGAAACATTAAAAACTGTTGCCTTCACGTGAAAGACAATATTCCCATAAGAAAGATATCAGAAATCATATGGAACTTCCGAAATCCTTGTGATTTCTTTCTTGCTGTCAACTGTCAAAGGTTTTGACAATATAAGATGATGAATTAGATGAGAATCACTCACAAAATTGGATGATCGTTAGAAAGTAGAATGAGCTTGGAATGAAAAAAATAATTAAACAAGATTACTGTTTGACATGTAACAAAGACGTTTGAAGAAAAATCCCCTGAAATCTTCTTGAGAATGGATTCTTTCTGTCTCTATAAGAAGCCTTGATATTCTTATCTTAGTCTATCTTGTAATACGATTTGAAGAAATGCATTGATGCAGAATGATTGTTCGTTGCGTAAGATATCCTGATTTGTTGATCAGTTCAGTGTTCCTACTACAGGAGCACTTACAAAGTGCAGCTTACTTGCAAGTCAAATGAATAAATGCTAAATCGAACTGTCATCCAAAGATATGCTGATGGCAGGATTCAGCCCCCGGACAAGATGTCATCATACCATAACTTACCCGTAATTTGCCATTCATTTCATCCAGAGATAGAGAATGACACCAACAAATACAAAGTGTATGTGTGTGCGTGAGAGAGAGAGAACAATGAACAATTATCAGTTTTTGAAAAACCAATTACAGGTTCTTATTTATCAACAGTAGGGCTACATGCATTGAAAAAATATATATAGTATATGTTAGTGGTAAGTATGATAAAAAAATTAAAAATTGAAATCAGGACATAGAAATTGATTGAATTTTGTTATAAAATAAGTTATGAAGCAATACTGGTCTCGTTATTGGTCGGGTAAAAGTGAATTTACATTTTATTATTATTTATTCTTACATCTTCAGGCGCAAAACCATTACGCCTGAAGATGTCTGATTGATCAGGCGGAAGGTGCATCGTGAAAATTGTAGTTTTCAATTTCTTGGGTGACACTGCCCGAAAACATAAAGATATACAATGTCCAGCTTGAACGAATAGTGAATTTATGTCATGTTCTTTGGGTTTTCTGGTGAGTTTGTAAAGTGTTGTGTAATGGGGTAGATGTAAAGAATTTTGCGCAATTGATTTTTTTAGCCGCTTTGACAAATCAAAAGCAGAGTACTCAAATGATGCAACTCTATGACTGTAGCAACTTTTGAGGAAACAGCTGGCTTTCGTCACAACCGTAAACGAATGTCTTATCTTATTCAGAAACAGTAATCGCATTAAATACTCTGTCAATGTGTTTTGAGGCACATGCAAATGCAGATCTATAAAAATACATAAGGAAGATTTCACGTGATCTAAGAGGTCATGTACATGAATGTCAAATTTACAATTAAATAGAGAGAGACTGCTATATTCAAGCAGTATGAGCACTTCATGTGCATTGTGTATAGGCCTAGGCACTCTTGTAAATGCAAAATCACTGGATTTAGCTGTCAATTCTACATTTACATTTGAAATATGAATTACGAAAATAAAGATAAAAAGTAAAGTCAGACAGTAGGTCCTGGTTTCGGCACAAATGATTGTTTCGGAGTTGCACTTCAAAATGTATCACTGTTCGCATGCTAACAGCAATTCCGCCTTGACAATCATTCTCAGTTATGATGCTTTGTGGAGTGTTTCCATTTGTCACGGTTGTCAGCGTTTTCATTTAGTTGCGAGTCACTTCCCAATTCACTTGACAAAGGATTTTACCAATATTATTTGTGTGCAATGTCACTTCCGAGTTAAGATATTACAGAGTCGATTTTTGTACTTTTTCAACTGTCTTAGTAATTGGCCAACTCGTTGAATTATCCACGGTCATTATTCGCGTCGACCAGCTTCTGGAAAAATGTTGATCGCAATAGAGAACGGCATCGTTCCCTCTTCAACGAGTGCCGCTGGATTAGGCGCTGACGAAAGAATCTCTTAACGTCAACGGTGTGGCAACGATAGGAACAATAGGGAGGAACGATAGGGGTGAAGATGTGCCACTACCGTTACAAACATGAGCATCCTCTGTCATCTCGATCAGTTATCCGGTGCCGTGCGTGTCCTCTCCATTGATTTTGCCAAGGCCTTCGACAAACTGCCCCATAATACCATCCTATCCACCATCATCGACTTAAAGATACCTTTTGAGGCTGCTTCTTAGATAACTGACTTCTTATCCAACCGACTCCAGCGTGTCGTGCACAACAACGCCACTTCCGAATGGTGTTCCGCACCCAGCGGAGTTCCTCAGAGAAGCGTGCTCGGACCGTACCTCTTCTGTGCTGTCGCATCGCTACGTCCTGTGTGTTCTAACACTCGTTATGTTAAATACGCTGACGACGTAACTGTACTCCACTTTATGCGAGATGCACACGGAGACAACCTCCAACGCGAATTCGAACACATTTGCCAGTGGTCAGCTAGAGCGGGACTTCCTCTAAGCACTTCCAAATCCGCGGTGATGGACATCACCAAAACTGGTATTCGACTCGAAGAAATTGCGGACGTTGCAGGAACTGTCATTCCAAGCGTGACCTCTATGAAAATCCTCGGTGTCCATTTCGCAAAGGATCTTCGCTGGGATATTCACTGCAAGGAGATCTTCAAGAAGGCCTCTAAACGCATTTTTGTCCTCAGAAACCTGAAGAGAGCAGGTTGTAACGCTTAGATTTTATGGAGAGTCTACTGACAAACTATCCAATCCCTTCTCACCTACTGCCATCCGTGCTGCTGCAATATGTCCCAAAAAGGTTACAAGTTCTTTGTCAAAGTAGAGAGACGAGCCTCTAGAATAATTTTCGGTACTTCCCATGGACCAGACTCAATAACTACTACATTGGCACGCACCAACCAAAGGGCTGGGACCCGCCTATTCCACAGTGGTATGACAACTATCAACCACCCTTTGCGTCAATTTTTCGACGAAGGGTCCCCAACTCGCAGGAATTCTTCCATCCTCAAAAAAACCCAGATGCCGTACTTTCCGCTTCTCCGACTCTTTCATCAAGTACTGCTCTACGTGTTCATAATTTCCTCTCTCCATGCTGGTTATCATGCTTCACTCATTCATTGTCTCTTTTGTGTCATGAACTCTCCATTGTTTGTAACTGTTTCATGCCTCTGTGCCTCTGTACTGCGCGCACCGCAGATGTGGGCCAATAAAGTTATTATTATTATTATTATAGGGTGAAATCATAGAGTATGTATATAGTTGGTAGAGTGTCGACTCAAAAAATATCTGTTTATGTACAGTGAAATTTTTCTAATGAAAAGATTCAGTTTTTTGCGGAGATTAAGATCCTGCGGTCCAAGAAATTATTTGAACATTTTTCAAAATGCTAAATTTTGGCAAATTTATATTCTACCGACATGAAGCCCCTTTATAAGTAGTTTGAAACAAGTTGGCTATCAAGAGGAATGAATATTTGCTAATAAGCATCTTAATTAAGCCGAAATTAAGCTGATGCACAATGAGATTTTATAAACCCGTAAGTCATAGTCCTTGCAAGTCTTCAAGGAAAAGTTGAGATCTTATTGAGAGCTTCTTGGCTAATATGTCACGTTTTTAATGCAATTTTCAATGGCATGATTTTATGATTCACAAGGTGTCATTTCTTGAATCTTAATAATTAATATGAATCCATTTACATCTTCTAAAGTTCATGGTGAAACGTTTCTTTGACTACGATGTTTTGCTCTTTCAGTGGCAATTTGTGATATGATCACGCTTAAGAAAATCTTATTATAATAAAGTTGAGCTCTTATTAATCGTACCCCATCGAATTGCTAATTTAACAAACTATAATACCTCTCCCAGTCGTCATGACATGGAGGATTTGTGGAATGCTACTCCATATTCTGTATTGCCATCATTATCAGTCTAATTCGTTTACATTTCTCCAAGCGTGTAAATACTGCATATCTCACAGGTGGTACTGGGTCTCGACTCATGTTCATTTAATGAAATCGAAACTGTATACACATTGGGGATTTATTAAATGCTGAGTTCCCACTCTTCCTAATATATTTACTCTGTGGGTGAAATGAAAAGGTGTAACGCATTAAGCGATAAGGTAATGTTGATAGTAGTGATGCTTTAGACTACAACAGAAAGCTTTCGCGAGGCCTTGTTGTTATTAATGATCATCTTCGAAGAAGATGGCGGTTATCCACTGACAGAAATGAGTCTTTTAAGTTCAGAAAATCACCTCCGAAACCACCTTCGGCAAAAGTTTAGTTCCTTTCAAATGTTCTGCTGCCTGGGGCGTCTGCATATCATTATATCACAATTATCGCGAGAAGCAAACCACAGCGTTAAATATGTGACCTCGATAGACATCCGATAAATGAAATCTAGTCATTTTACAGAATAGTTTCAAACAAATGCATTTGCCTGAAGCTGCTAAGTCTGCATGCATTTGCGAGTCAGAAGTGATGTGATTTGATTTTTTCCTTTCCTACACACACACACTTTAATTCTGCACGACTGGAATTTATTGAAGATTCTGAATTCGTACTGACAATTGCCTCTGTTTCCATTTCTAAACAAACCAGATGGAACTTTAATTTTCAATCTGACGATGACGTCTGCGAGAAAATATGACATGCTCATGATTTGCATATGATAAAGCTCCAAAGCAAACTATCACACACTTCATTGACAGGTAGACAGTGATGAGAAGCAATTTCAAAGTCTGATAGAAGTAAATATCGCCAGCAAAATGGGACACGTCTATCATGTTCTGAGTCTTCTTCTTTAATTCTGCTTAGAGTGTCCCAAACGTTTTGCTCGATTTTACTTTCAACATGCATAGTAAGTTTCTCAGCTAACTATATATATTCGTATGCCAAACGCACAAATCTGAATTTCAATTTTTAGCTCTTGAAGCCAATTTCTCAAGTAATATCAGGATCACGTAGGATGCGCAGATCATGCGAGATTATGTGGTCCACTGTTTGAGCTGGATGACCGCAAGCACAGGAAGCGGACTGTCGAAAGCCCCATTGCTGGAGGGCTGCAGCCACGCGAGCGGTGTTGGAGCGGAGTCGGTTCAGTCGGACCCATTGCTTTCGAGGGAGGTGTGCTCCGGGTGGCATCGATTGATTTGGAGCTGAGCAGGCACACCTTAGAAAAAGGAGACCATCGTTGACTTGTATATTCCACATCTTCAAAATATCAAAACCGTTGAGGATGTGGCGGGACGCATGACGTGAGAAAGGTGGTCGTGATTTAAGCCGCTGAGTTGGTGCAGCGGTGATGCGCTGATGAAGGAGGTGATGTTGGTTTGCCTTGGTTTTTTTGCGAGTCTCATGACATGCGATTGTCGCCGAATTGCGGGTGGAGGACCGGGATGAAGATCGCTTCGGTCGGGCGCAGACAGCCTGTAATGATCCTCATTGTCTCGTTGAGCGTTGAGTCGATGATCCCTGTGTGAGCACTGCGACACCATACTGGAGATGCGTAATCTGCCGCACTGTACACTAGTGCAATAGCTAACTACTGTATAATGAATTCATATAGAACAGTTAAGAATAATAACGGAGGAGACTACACAATGATAATTAGGAAAGAAAGAATGATGCAACAATAGCCACCAGCCATTGATGCGGTTCAAATTGTTTCTCATTGTACTTGATGCAACAGAGCAACTACAAAGCAACAATGCGGCAAATTTTTCGGCACAGTTCCCCGTCCATTGTGTATTGTCGGGAACATTCCTTATTAACTGACAGGAATTCAGTCTATTCTTCCATTTGTGCATAGCGTACGTGACTGAGAGGCTTGTTGCTGGTCAGATATGTGGCGTCTGTGTATGGGCGCCATTGTTATTTCATCTTCTGAACTTCGAGGAACTGAGCAACATTAGATGAAAAAGGTTATCAGGTGGAAGCCAGTCGTATCGATAGTCCTCAGAAATCTGTTCGGCGCACACCAAACATGCCTGAAATCAGTCGTCATAGTGTCTATCATTTGTTGCGTAAAAGAAGCTTGAGGTCCTACATTCTTCGCCTGCACAATGCTATGCACAACAGCGATGACGATCGCAGAGATGAATTCTCGGAGCTGTTCCTTAACATGAAGCGCGATGAAGAAACTTTACAAGATGATATGTGATGGTCAGATGAAACGTGCTTTAAATTTGACGGTCGTATAAATCGACATCACTGTTCGCATTAGAGTCATTAAAATCCCTGGATTGACCGCCTGGGCTGCGATGTCAAGCAATGAGATGATCGGGACATTCCTCTGCGATGCACCGGTCACTGGAGAGCAGCACCCCAGCATGCTTCAACCTACTTCTTTTATCAATGCAGCAGCAAAGAGACATTCACTTCCAGCAAGATAGTCTGGCAGCCAGAACGAGTTTCTGCAGGGAACGAGGCCGAGAATGAGACTTTCACAGAATGATGTGCACACTATGCCTACTTCGAGTCGGCATGTCTGCCGAGTTCTAGTGAGTTACTCTTCTTGTCAGAAAAGATCAAAGAAAAACACATGTAAATCCAGTGGGACGCAGATTGCAGTTTTTGGCTAAAATGAAATTTTGTATGTTTTCTCTAATTAAACAAAAAGTACTAAGCACAGAGTCATAATTTTTGATATGGAATGTCTTCAGGACATTTCCTATGATGTACATGTGCTTTTATCATGAATCTAATCGGTAATGTATGTGAGAATGTGGCTGAATGTAGATAAAGTTGCTCAAAATGTTTGTGTTTGCCGACATTAATAGGCTCGCTAAATCTAAATTTGTTTATATTTGTAGACAGGGGTGCATGAAGATGAAAGGAAATGACCTGAAGATATTCCATGTCAAAAATTATGACTCTGGGCTTAGTACTTTTCGCTTAAGAAAACATGCAAAATTTTATTTTAACCAAAAACTGTAATCTGCGTCCCACTGGATTTACATGTGTTTTTCTTTGATGTTGTCTGACAAGAAGAGGAACTCACTAGAGCGCGGCAGACGTGCCGATTGGTAGTAGGCACAGGGTGCACATCATTCTGTGAAAGTCTCACTTTCGGCCTCGTTCCCTGCAGAAACTCGTTCTGGCTGCCGGACTAAGACCACGTACATCGTCTTCGTGAATGGCCTGACACGAACTTTAATGGCATTTGGATTGGCCGCGTGGACCGATTGATTGGCCAGTGCGTTCATACGCATTGTTCTCGATGGATTTCTTCTTGTTGGGTGCTCTTAAAGACATGATGCATCAAGAGAAACCGCGAACCTCCTGTCAAGAAGATTATTAATGAAAAGTTTACGATAGTCAACGAGGAACACTCCCGTAAAGTTTGTCGCAGTGTTGTTTCGCAGCTGTTCTCTTGTATCGAACAAAATGGAAAATAATTTGAGCAATTTTGTTAGCAGCTGTTGCTGTATAATTGTTTCGCAGTTAATGTTGCATACATGTATAGGGTAGGTACCACACCTTGTCCGATAAAAACGGCAGGTTTTCCAGCTAACATTAATTGTATTTAGCAAGCCAACATGTATCCCTGTGTTAGCCTATCCCTGTGGCCAGCACCCTTGACACTGTCCACAGGACGAAACGCGTCGGGATTTTATTGTCTTTATCAAATAAACACTACGTGTCGAAACAAAGGGAGAGACCGTTTTTCTTTTTGAAACATGACTAACATGTATCATAGGCATCTGAAAAATCATGTTAAAATAATACTTACAATAAATTTTCAAAATGACCGCCATTTTGTTCCACACAAAGTTCACATCGATGAATGAAATTCCTATATGATTTTCTTATCAAAGATATGCGAATGTCCTCGAGTTCCCTCTTAATTTGCAGTTTCAGTTGTTCATTGCTTTCGAAGCTGAGTGAATGTACTCTATTCTGGACATTACCCCACAGAAAGAGATCACAGATGATGAGGTCGGGAGATTTGGAGGTCCACGGAATTGGATCACCCCCTCCAATCCATCGGTTGTTCAACCGACCGTTAAGCAAGTTCCTTGTCTGGGTACTACAAATGGGGTGGAGCGCCATCTTGTTGAAACACAGAGGTGCGGTGAGACCGGCGAGCAAGAACAGCGAACACTTTCTCGATCAGAATGTCACAGTAGCGATAACTTGTCATGGTTTCTTCACTGATTACCACTGCTATCATTTCATTAAATGATGTCGTGATGAATACGGCCAGGCCCTTTGATCTTATGGGTACCTCGTCATAGACATGAGGATTGTCTGTCGCGTAGTAGAAATCATTGTGATGATTTACTCGACCGGACATGTTTAATGTGGACTCATCGGAGAAGACGATTTTGTTAGACCATAAACTCTCTTCACTGTTCTTTCGAAGGATGGTTTGACAAAAACAAGTCTTGCCTCTTCGTCATGGTCGAAAATTTGCTGCATCTGATGAACCTTTTATGGTTTATATTCATCCCCGACTGTCCTGTGTGAAACTCCGACATCCTTTGCGATCACTTTTGTCGTGATGTACGAGGGTTGTCCATAATGGCGTTCACGATCGAATCCTTCTCATTCAATATGCGAGAAGTACAATTTCCTGAACTGAATCGAGGTAAGATGGAACCAGTATTCAGGATCTTGTCGGACCATCGTCTGATTGTTCTTCCATCAGGTGCTTCTTCTCCATATTCCATAAAGGATTGTCTTCTTTCTTGCTCACTGTTTCCGTAAGATATACAGTATGCAACCAGTCTAGCATTTCGTTCGACCTTGTCAATTTCGTCATAAAGTGAAGCACATGTATTGAGCGGCGTATATAATAAACTCGTACGTAGGATTTGAAAATTTGAATTAACTTTGTAGAATTTGAAACCGCAAACATCATTGGATGATTGCGAACCGCAAGAAATTTTAAATTTAAGTGTAAACATAGATATCTTATGCAACTATGAGCATTGAATTTGATTAAGACATTTCATTATTCATATCATAGAAATCGGACAAGGTATGGTATTCAACCATGAAACATCACTCGCAGTTCTTATTCTTTTAAGTTAGCTGAGAAATTTACAATATATGTTGACAAATAAAACCGGGCGCAACTTTTTGGACAACCTGATTATTGATGTTTTCCAATATTGACAACTACGATTTTGTGAAAGATCACCTGGGATCCATCAATATTTCTCGTATGCGTTTGGTCTACCACAAGGTTCGTTCGTTCAGCTCCCCAGTGGTGCTATATACTTTCCCCGAAAGTAATGTGCCCATTAACACTGGCTTAAATATGTTTGCTGTCCAACTCATCAGGTTCGCTAGGATTTCTTCTGATACTTCCGCCTTCATATAAAGAGCCAAGTGCATTTTCAATATCTTCAAGGAAAGGGGTTACAAGGTTAATCCACTGATAAATTCTTGCATAAAGTACTTCTCGAGAAATTGGTTCCTAGTCTATAAGTATGGCCGATTTCACCTCGACAAATACCATCCATCTTAGGAATGTTGGACTAACCACTATTATTTTTATGTTCTTATGTATCCTCTTGTTCCATTGTATCCAAATTTATTTATCTCAAATTTTAGCTATGTTTCCTCAGGTTTGAAGAGACCTTCCAGGTCGCTCATTCGATGTGGTAGGCCTGGCCTCGCCATGTGACCAGGGACCGAAACATTGCTTTATGCAGCCAAATGATTCTTCCCTGATGACTCCGTGCATGGCAATCTTATTTTGTTTTCTTATGTCTCTTGATTTTCATCATTTATAATTTTAGTTAGCTTCTCATCATATCTCTACCGAGCTCTCATCTTTAGTTTGCAGATGTACGTAAAATTGCTTACAAGTTTCATTTATTTCCCGTTCCTGTAAAAATTGGATCCACTAGCCGTTAAATGTATTACGTTTCCTATTCTGCCCTAGGGTTAGCGAAATTATGTTTTAAGTATTAATTACATTTATGCGCTCTTGACTTTAAGTAACCTAATTTATTGCACGATTAGGGTAGTTGTTTTAACTTCGGTTTCCTTTGATTCTTTAACGAGTTAGTTTTAACTAGTTTTTAATTTAGTTATTCAAGCACATGTCTAGTGTCTGACCCATAGAAATCGGACTCTCTATAGCAGCAAAGGGCTAGAACGGCCATGAACATTGAAAACAATAGCACGTCGTGGTCACACGTTGTTATGATATCGGCGCCTAAACGATGGCGGTTTCCAGTGTTATAGATCAAGGTCTGTAATTGGCCCTTGAAGTGTCAGTGCCGCCAAGCGCAGGCCGTTTTCGGACCTTTATAAAATTATTCTTTATCTTTGGTCAATAAACACAAAGGAGTGAAACCCAACTTTGTTCTACAACTACGAGTATGCCTCTGCAAAACATTTTGTATTTATTTTATTAAATGGATCACATATAAATCGTATGTTTCATTTCTAAATAGAATTGGGATGTAGAAAACCGTCTGGGAATCCGGGTCCTGGATTTGTGCTTACGAGAAGTACACCTGTTTTTTTAATCTATGATGCGCGTGTAATGTTTTCATTATCCGCATGCGGATGTTCATTTAAATATGTGGAATTACGGGTATCATAATATAATTTGTTTAATTATTTTTTTCCATCTTATCATTTAATCAATCCAGTGAAACAGTTTAGATTTTCAATTTCCAGGAATTGCCGATGACAATGAATCTGCATGAAAAAAAATGCATTTTCTTTGAATCTGCTTAAAATAGCTTCAGAAAGTGGTGGAATTATCAATTTTGTTTGCAGGCGTAATATTAATAACCGATTTATACCCGTCTGACAAAATCTCATTTTTGAAAACAAATCACCACAGTTACGCAACAAATGGTAGCCGTAATCTGAAGACTGAGCGATAGTCTGAGACAAAATTCATAATGGATGACTAAAAAAATCTGCCAACAGGATATCCACAGAAACGGTGATTAAGATAGACAAATGACATGTAATTGATACAATTCTGATTAATTTTGGACAAATGGCTGCTTCATCTTTTTCAAAATCTTTTAAAAATGAGTCGAGATTGTCTATTGCAAGAAGCGAAGAATCAGGTGATCGCTGTGTGTTCTCGTTCTAACTCGCAATTGAATACGGTAACAGTCGCAGCATTTAAAACATCAATCTTTCATGACAACGTGCATTCTAAATTCAATTTTCAGACGTGTTCAGTGTTTCTGCATGTGTCATGCATCACATAAGCTCACGATTCGTAACATCACATGAAATTGAGTTCATTTCACGCTCCGTTGTGAGAACATCTATCTATATGTAGGCCAAAAAATAGATTGCGTTCAATGAGACAGCAGCTCTTAGACCTCTAACTTAATACAATTCTGACTCAATCATTCATCCCGATTGATGATCATTGAGCCGATCATTCATGAATCGTGCGATTGATTCCGTCGCACGAATAATTGAGCGTATATTGATCTAGCATAGATGAAATCAGGTCTGTCGGCACTCAGCGGATAAACAAGAGTTCCCAATTACAATGCAATCATTCATATTTTGATAACATTTTTTTGCAAGACGGAAAATAAAAAACATGATGATTTAGCGTCACTACTCCCCCATAGTGGGGCTTGAACGGCGCTGACCACAGAATTAAATACTTTGTTTATCTGCTTCGGTTTGCAAGAAGTGTGATTAAGTCGAAATAGTCGGCACATCGAGGAACCTATTAAGTGGGTAAAAAGGAATATATAATACCTTACAGAGATAGGGAAAAAGTCGTGCATCGCTTGCGGATTAATGTGAGTTCAAACAAAGTGCTTCGATTGCCAAAATTCCTTCAGATTCGAAGAATTCAGATCATTGCGCACAAGTGTTCTCCATAATGTTGGCCCTTCCGATCATTATTAAAAAAAGTAGCAGGCGTACGAAAATTAGTTCACTTGATGTTTTCATGATCCTCTCCTCGGCATTTCTCACTGCATAGTGTATACACTCGAATGTTAACCAAGACAGGGATATGTGTGTTTGATGCGTGCAAAGTGATATCACAGCACGCACACATCTCTCACTAGCTCTGGTGTCCTCTGCTAACAGCTTATTGTTTGCCATTTCCATTAACAAGTGATAGCCTACACGAATTGTCTAATTCTGTGATGTGTCATTTCGATATTAAGGTTAGATATATAACCTTTCTTTTTATAGGAAACCGAAGCGCGCGCAGATGAATCTAATTTTGTGGTGCTGACACAATTAGACTTTAATCTGAAGCGTTGTGATCTTTGAGTTTTCGGTCCTGACGACTTCCAATGAAACTTCCGGGGCTCGACCTTTTGACAGAATGATGGCTAGGCCAAGCACTTCACCACTGTGCCACGGAGACAGCTGCCCTATAGAAAACCCGGCCACGGAAAAGAGCAGTTGAGCGAGGAATGACTGATTGACTAGTGAAATCTAATGAGTCACAGTCCTACGCTATCAATTATATGATAATGATAGTGATAACAGTAGCTACATTTCCAAAGTCAATCAAGCACAAGTAATTTGCAACAGAGAATCAAAATAATGACCGAAACGGGTGTAATAGTGATGCACTAAGATAAACAATATGATTAGGCCTACTGACTGAGTG
This sequence comes from Prostheceraeus crozeri, assembly GCA_907163375.1. NCBI lineage: Eukaryota > Metazoa > Platyhelminthes > Polycladida > Euryleptidae > Prostheceraeus > Prostheceraeus crozeri. The sequence goes on along the minus strand of CAJQUW010011349.1, from coordinate 416,097 downwards.
TTGATGCTATCGTATAACAACACGGATGGTACTATGAAATGTCCTGTCTCAGAAAAAACATCATTATACTTGATTGTAAATAATTAACGGAGTAGTCTCAGCGAATTGGCCTATGTCGTCAATCTTTCATTCATAAAGTGTTCCATTACTTTTTGAGGTACCTGTACATTGTCATCAAATTTTATCGCACCGCTAACCACAATCGCTCCAAAATCCACTGTCAAATGTTCAAACGGCATTAGCCCTACTGCCATTTCGTGCGGATGCGTTCCAATAATTCATTCACCTAAGCTGTAAGTGTTCTATAAACGATCCCATATGATTAACAACAATGCAACAATCACATCTTAAGCCATGTCGTGAATGCAATTAACAACAATGAGATTAAATACACGATAGATCAGATTGCCATGCAAAAGATGTGCGGCTGGTAGAATTCGAACCTACGACCAAGGTTAACTAGACCTGTGCTCTAACCAACTGAGCTACGAGCCACTTACGCGACTCTGTCAATGGGCAGGATGAAACCCTCACTACCACACATCAGTTGTCAAGGTTGATGAAATTATTCAAAGTATGGAAGTTTGACAAGGCTCAAACTGAAAATTGATTCAGAATGCAAAATAAACAAGTTTGAAAGCATTGATGCGAGCTGTCTAGCAAGACGGATAGATCCATGAATGTACAAACAAGATGGTACCATGAAGCTGAATTACAGCTGGTCTAGCTACATATATTCATCTACTTATTCAATGCATTTATCCTGCGCTGTACCCAAGTGACAGCATATGTACAACAACGGTTAAACAAAATTGATGGAAACAATTGTTAAATTATCTTCTTCCACTTAAATTCATTCGACAAAATGATACGTGTCTAATTCTGCGGTTAGAAGCTCCAATAGGCCTATGCCTACATAAATTCTCTTTTGATATGAAATATTCCCGAAAAAATTGGAGTCGTCACTCTCCAGACTTGATTCTCGTCGTGTGACTGATTAACAGCAGCTACTTTTATATCACGTATCAACTTCACTTCATTCTGTATCGACTTTGACATTGATTGAACATCAATCGTGAGGATTAATTTGCGTGTTGATTGCGAGGTCCTTTCTTTCCTTCTTACCAAAGAGTTATTATCTCTAGAGTCAAATATTGACATCAGAAAACTAATTTCGAGTGAGAAAGCTGTATCGAGCGTGAAGTGTGAACTTGACCTTACAGTCTAAATATACTTGAATAAATGAAAACTCGTCTCTGTGAAATGGATAGTAAATAACAATTTGAATTCTTCATAGAATGAATCATTTATTTTGGCACTGTTGCTCAATATTTTGGAGACTGATACAAGTGATTTACGGAGTGTCAAGGTTGATGTGTCATGTGAGGAATAATAATAACTCGCTTTGTTGTATTTTATTAGCATTCAGAAATAGCATTGCAATGATCAGCAATATATAAAAAAATGACAGTATTACAGAGAGAAGAAAAGAGAAAGATTACTCAATGCAACAATCATCCAAACTCTATAAATAAATTTTTGAATCGTAATGTTCTCGCTTTGACTTTTCGTCGATATCGACCAGATCGGTGGGAGGTGTTGAAGCAGCACATTGGGGAGTCGGATGAAGTGCACATTCATTACAACAGTCAATGGTAATCAGCAAGGTTAAATATATCAATAACAACCTAAATATCAAAGGTGATATGATGATACCTTGGGGTACACTATTTACTAATTAAAATAGGGTTGTCCTGAAAGCAGGGCCGTAGTGGAAGGTCTACGCACGTACACTTTTCCAGGAGTTGCCCAGAAGTACAAACTTTGTCCCAGTTACTTTTCCCTGCAAGTCGCTCTTTTCTAATTCATGCATTGCTTGGTGAAAATTCAAATGAGATTGACAAAGGACTTTACTAGTGTCACAGAAAACTGGAGGGGCAGACATGAAATGGAGGAACTCCTAAACTGCCACATAGACTATCCTCAAATGGGTCGAATTGGTGATAGGAATAGTGACTCTATAATTCAGAGACCACCGACACACAGACGTTCCCGCGTGCACCTTAGCTAACAATACTCCCATTTACGTTGTTATTTAATAATGCAACTTAGCTCTTTATCCTTCACCAGGAGGCATCCTGAGTGGATTAGCTGACTATGAAGGACAGCATTGATACAGTGAACACTATGCCTGCAAGCACGATGGAATGTGAGAGATTTCTGAGAAATAAATCTCATGTCAAAGAATAAAAGATCTTCGTTGAGTGTTGAAAATATTTCAAATTTTCTTATTGTAAAAATAACGGTCCACCTTTGTCTTTGTGGTATCAAGCCATTTTCAGACATCAAACTCTTCGATTCAAGAGTCATACTTTCAATACTGAATTCGATTTTAATACACGTAAGTCTAAGGCGTTTCATGAATAACCAAGTATTTAACCATCAACAATTATGCATTATGAAATTTTGAATACATAATAATATGTTAAATTAAGCACATCATCAATCCGAAATAAAAACACATTATAGTTCATGAACGCAAAAATAGTTATACTTGAGATATATGAGTCAACATGGTTGCACAAATGATATCGTTTGAATGAATTAATGTTTATCACCGTGGTTCATAAAGTAGAGCTAACTAAGCGTCCTGTTAATGCTGCTAAACAAGTATCAACGACGACAATCTTATCGAGCATAAAATTCACAATGCATCTAATCTAGTTAAATATCACTCTATCAATCAAAAAATATCCACGACTAGTATTACTGAAAAAAATTATTTGATAGTAGTATGTAATATATATTTTTCCTTTTGCCATGTGACTTAAAGCTCTTCATACCAGAGGCATGCGAATGAGGATGAATTTGCGTCGGGTTTCGTATATAAAACATACCAACAACTCGTATTTCAGTGTAAAACAGCCAATCACAGATAGAATAGTTCGTATCGCTACATACCAATCACATACGAAAGTAAGTGAGATTTCGTATGAAAAACATACCAGATCTCTGAAAATATACGAAAATATCGTATCAGATGTTAGTTTCGAATTGCATGTGAATTTCGTATACAGTGTGTTTGTATGTAATTTTCGTATCCAGCGATTTATAGTGTAGAAATGAATTTCAGCTTTCAGTCCAGGTGTGTTGTTGCCCTCCCTGAAGGAAAAGACAAGAAATATTACCCTGTGACATTTTTCATATCATCGCATTTCGCCTTCACAGATTTAGAAGCTAATGCACATTCATAGGCACATTTTTCATTTCCCAGCTATATCAACCAGGTAAGGCGTTTTGTGCCCGCAGGATGTCCTTGTCCTGTAGAGCAATGCCCGGAATTCGTGGTCTCTTCAATGATGACCAAGGCAATTTTTTATGACATGTCATATTTTGTCATATTTTCTGTATCTCATCATATTCAGCTATATTTTGGTCATTTTGCTGTAGTTTTAGACTGTTAGAGTTACCAGGAAGTAGAGAAGTGACTGATGCTTGAAGAATGACGCAATATTGGTCTTTTCAGCAGCGCGATGCAGTCTGAGGACAGTTCCAATGCGTGCATTGCCTGTAGATATGAATGTTACCGACGGCACCAGGATTGGCTTGTCTGTCGTCTGCCTTCATGCACTTGGCAGCCAACCGCTGTTTCGGCAGAGCGTCCTTCTCCATGACGAAGAAGATGCTATGCAGAGATAGACTTTTTTTAATGTCACTTCAAGTAAATTACACTACTGTTACTACTGTAAATTACACTACAAAAATTATTTAAAATAAATCGTTTTATTTGCCTTAAATTGAACTTTTTAGCTTTTTGCCTGGAAATGGAAGTACAATTTTTGCTATATCTAAGAATCTTGACAAACTACAATCTACGATTTTTAGTTCATATTTTGGTCACATCTTTAGCTTTTAGGTCATATTTGGTTACATTTTAAGCTTTGTTAACTCACATGTTTTCGATTTTTAGGTCACAAAAAATTGCCCTTATGATCACAAATCATTTAGAAAAGCATGCCCGCGGTCTTCTTTAAGTTTTAGCTTGCATTGGATAACATCATGACGCTTCAGAGCCCTACACTGAAGCATACATATAACAGTTAACGCCCGGCAAAAGTGGGTGGGGGGGGGGCAAGGATAGCATCTGATATCATAAAACATGTTCTCTCCGAAAATGCAGTTGATGCCTGGACTCGACTTTCGATGCTTCCAAAATGTGTTCTCTCTTCAGCAGAACAAACTGATCGTAAAAATGCTCACAAAATTTCAATCAATGATTGGGTCATTTGGTGAAGGCAGGGGCTGCTTTCATCATGAAAGCGCACCCTGTCATGCTAGCAGAAAATCATTAAAAAGATTCGAAGATGCTGGAATCAGAGTGCTAGCTTGGTCGGCATCATCAGTTGACCTGAAACCTATCAAGAGCCTCTGAGCAATTGTCAAACGGTCGGATATCAAGAAAGTGTTCAAAAAGTAAGACAGAGATCATTCGCGCCTTTGTCGACATCGAGTGTCAACGAAATCAAGAATGCGTGCCAAAATCTAATGAATTCAATGAGTGATCGTATTAGGGCCGTGATTTAGTCAAATGGTCATTCACTCGAAATTTTGACATCTGTTGTGATCTCATTGTCGTTAATGATCGAATTATGCGGCCATTAGTATTTCTAAGTCACTAATTGTCATGCAACTATCACATGTGCTTTTACACATGAATTAGCACATGTGTATTCTTAATTTCTGCAATATCAGGGAAAACCTGGTGTCGCCAACTGTAGGCACAGAATTAGACACGTGGTCTCTTCTTCTGTTTGACTAGAAAGTACAGGTTTTACCGAACACGTAACGTTAATGAAATGGCGCGACCTACTGACATAATACCATAGAAATCGAACAATAAGCAGCAAGTTCAACAGTAAACACGCAAAATTATGCCAAGTTTCTGTGACTGTTATCAACCGTATCACACATCAAAGAGACACAAACCCTGTCAACTTCTACACAGAAGTTGTGAACGTTTTTCGTGCGCCTGCTTGCTTTTCTAATAATGATCAGAGGGACCAAATTATCGAGAAAACTTTGCGCAATGATCTGAATTCTTCAAATCGGAAGGAATCGTGGCGATCGCAGCATTTCGAAAAATTCACAGCAATCCGCAAGCGGCACACGACTATTTTTCCTATCTCTGCAAGTCATTAAAAATTTCTTTTCTTTTTACCCAGTTAGTAAGTTCCTGCATGTGCCATCGTTTTGAATCAGTTTGCACTTCTAGCAAAGTGATCCGCTTAAGCAATCTGATTCTATGACGGTAGGTAATTGTTCGATTGCTATAATTCACCGCTTGATGCGCCGTTAACAGCAGAAGTCGAATGCTTTGCGTAAATATTGCGGATAACATTGCTGTTTTTTTCAATGTTTCTGTTTTAATCAACTGGTTTTTCAATGCTGATATTTTGAATTATTGCGTATCACCAGTCTTAAAGGTAGAAGTACTGTCCCACTCTCTGTTAACAGCCCACCGAAATAATTGCAAAAATAAACACAGGCTGTGGACTCCTATTAGGGAGAATTCGGTATACGCAATAAGGGAGTTTGTTATGAAGTACAGACTACTCAATATTTACATTTCAAAATATTTTACATTAAGAAAATTTTATATTTCAATTGTTACTAATTGCAATAGATCACGCTGGTAAGGATTGAACTTCATCCTTTACTTTTTTCAATTTTAATTGATCGTCAGAAATTTACAGAAAGCCAGTAGAAAATAGAGCTCTGGCATCAATAGTTTTGCAACAATATTAACAAATGTGTAAAGAATCTCCAAGATCCTCATGCTGAGATACGGTTGAGTCGTGTGATCAGTATCGTCACAAACTATAGCACAAATTATTCTTTGATCTAAAATAGCATTCAGAATGTTATTTCATTTAATGGTCTTTAAAATAGCTGACGGTTTGTTTATCTTTGTATGAAAATTCTTGTTAAGTTTTTGGAAACCGAAAAGCTTTGATCTTCATCTCAGCATGTTATATTTTCCTTGATGAACCCCTGAGATGCAAGAATATCGAGAAGTGTCTCATTACCTCATTATGTTACAACATAGGTGACCGTATAATGATCAGAGAAGCCGATTTTCTGTCGGTAGCAGTAAAACGAAGAATTGGCTTTTTGAGCAGTGAAGACAGAATTGACAAAAATGAACAGATTTGGCAGAATTTCTGTCAACAAGAGAAATCTGCAGACAGTTACAGTTTCTATTGCAATTTCAATATTCATTATCCATTTCTAGCCAGTTCCAATATTTTCAACTTATTGGTTAGGAAGAGTCAAGATAAATATTGATGTTAATTGTAAATTTGCATTTTGGCAATTAATTTCGATCTTCATTAGAAGATTATCGTCAGGCACAGAAGGAAAACATCTACATGCACAAAATTCAAAATTCACATTGCATGGTTATAAGATATCATGAGTAAGAGAAGATGAATAGAAATGTGAGGATGAGACAGATAGTATTGGGCTGTATTTTGCCCATAGTAAAGACTGTAGAAATTGACTGTGATGTGACTAAAAGGAAAGAGGATTAAAGAAGGAGGAAGAGGAAATGAAGCGATGTGAATAATGATAAAGTGATGCAGCATGATAGAAAATATTATGTACCACTACACAAAAATAAAATCTCTGTAGAGTTCAGATTTACCACTGATATCTGGGTTTAATTTGTTGATTAAGTAAGTAAGTAAGTAGGTGTATATTTGAAATAAGTGAAAATCATTTTGTACACAATAAATTTGCAGATAAGCTATAAGAACTAGGAAAGTAACAGTGCTATCGAGTCGGAGGAAGAAGGCGAGAAGTCAAGTCACAACGTTGAGTTATGGCGACGACAAGACCAATAGAAATAAGAGTTAGCTCGTCTCTGAGTCTTCGAGAGCTCTAAACTGAAGTGTTGAGCTCTTTCCAGTTTCTTTGAAACATAGTGACAAAGGGGGTGCTTTGGGTCATCGCATTTCATAAGGAAGCTTGCTGTCAATCTGTGTCTCTTTTCGTCGAAGGGTTCTGTAAATTTGCATGTGCACTCCCAGCCACAGATGATTCTATGAGCACGTCTCTCAAGAGTCTTCACTTTACGTTTGATGAGCACTGTCAGATTCCTGAACAGTGGTGTTGCATACAGTAGTATTGACATAACCTGAGCCTCATAAATCTGTACTAACTGACATTTTGGCAAGTATGCTCTTAGGACTCTAATGGCGTACAGACGCTGGGTCGAAATCCTGATGATGTAGGAAGATTAGTAAGACTTCTCGTAGACGTATGTTAGCTTCATCTGAATCATGGGTTAGAATTGTTGTTGAAAGAAGCGTTGTTTGACAATTTTTGAAGATGTTTGAACATTGATGAGGTGGAATTTGTGGAATGCTCTCTGCATCTGATGTAGAGTGTTATTGTGGTGCTTCCAATGTAGATGTTATTACAGGAATCGCATGTTAGTTTATACACTACGTATTTCCGATAGCAAATTGATTTATCCGTAATGCGGCAATTTTGTAAAGAGCAAGTTTGAACTGTTTTTCAAAATATAAATTTACAATTAACATCAATCTTTCTCTAGACTCTTCCCAACCAAAAACTTAAAAATATGTATAATCAAGACATTCACGAAATTAGTTCCAACATTATTTTTTCCTCATTAGCTAAAAAATGAGTAAGTCGATTTGGTTTGAAACTGCCAAATTTAATGCACATCAGGTATGTACATGCACCACCTCATTCATCCTCGCCAAGATGATTGCAGGTTTGTAATGCAGTTGGAATACATTGGTTGAAATGCCGAATCAATAAAAGCACCATTTTATGACTCTGATCAGAATGCTCCCGTTTGATTAGTTTCTTCGATGAATTCACACGTTTCGATAATCATGAAATGAAATATAAATAGAATAACTGAATATTGAGTTTCATCCGAACAGATTGAATATTGAGTTTCAACAGAAATCATCAGCAGGCTCATTTCACGCCTCTTAACATTGACATTAACTCCATGTTGCGAGGAAACTTTGACATGAATCAAATCGAATTTCATACTAAAGATAGAGTACCTACATTTTTATGCAATCCTAATAAAATCTAAATCTAAGAAAAGTTTCTAATTTTGCTTGTATGTATTCAGAGAAGTCTGCATCGTTCAATGAAAAGCGACTACATCGCTTCATCTCTTCGGTGAGCCCTATTCGTGTGATTTTGCTAGAAGTGCAAACTGATTCAAAATAATGGCACATGCAGGAGTTTACTAACTGGGTAAAAAGAAATTTTTAGTGCTTTGCACAGATAGGAAAAATAGTCGTGCGTCGATTGCGGATTGCTGTGAATTTTTCGAAATGCACCGATCGCCACGATTCCTTCAGATTTATATCATTCCCTAGAATTCAGATCATTGCGCTAAGTTTTCTCGGCAATGTTGGGTCCTCCGATCATTATTAAAAAAGTTAGCAGGCGCACAAAAAACGTTCACAACTTCTATGTAGCACTTGACATCGTCTGCGTCTCTTTGCTGTGTGATCCGGTTGATAACAGTCACTGAAACTTCGCACACTTTGGCGTGTTAAATGCTGAATTGACTGCTCATTGTCCGATTGTTATGGTATTATGTCAGCAGATTGTGCCATTTCATTAGCATTACATGTTCCAATGCCTTCTTTCTAGTCAAACAGAAGGTCAAACAGAAGAAGAGAGGATCGATCTAATTCTGAGTGTGCAATTCAACCTGGGGCAACCGTACAGAAACACTGTTAAGTCAAGAAATCTCTTACAGCATCATTCACCCATTGAAATTTACTTGTTGCAAACAAATCACTATCCAGCACTGTTTTTGTTCGGTTGCCCTTGATTGGTTGCCTTTATACAGTGTCAACCATAGGCTGTAGTTTAGCTTAGCTGGTAAGTGATCGCACTTCGGTGCCGTAGTGCATAAGGCCCAGGGTTCGAGTCTGCCGTCGGGAATGGCACATTACCGCTGTCAGTCGATGCTGTTGGTAAGAGTTATGATTGAGTTTAATGCAGTCATAAGAATTAGGAAGACTTACCGCTTTTTGGCGATTTCCTGTTAGTTACACTGAAGTCAGTTTTCGTGTGTTAAAACTGACCACTGCTAAAAATACATGGGGGAAGTATTAACCAAAAAGTTATTACAGCATGCGTGAAAAGTGGGAAAATTGATAGCTTTGCATGTATTACATCTCGCATTAGAATAACACAATTTATATCAAAAAAACCTGTCAGCGCTTATATAACGCTTTAAAGGAACGAACAAATAATTCTTGACATCGTATGACCGTCCAAAGCACACAACAACTAATCTTGTTTTCGCTACAGAATTTCAAAGCATCACATTTCTGATACGTATATACTTCAAATGAATATCCAAGTTCAGAAAAGAATAGGGGAAACTGTTTTGATTAATTGAGCAAATGAAGATATAATGGAACAATGACTTTTATGCCACCGACTTTTATGTAGGTATCTAAGGTATCAGCAGATAAAGCGGATATTTACGTTGTTCTCTTGCCTTTGAAGTTTTGATTGGAGTTTAAAAAAATCAGATAAGCGCATTACAGATCAAAGATTGATAAAGGAAACCCCTAAGCAAACAAACTCATCGGATAGGCTGAAAACAGCAAGATGAAACACTTTATCAAATATTGAAGCGATTATATAGCTTTTTAAGACAATGCATCTTAATTTTGAATTTGCATATTTAATCTGGCAGGCAGTGCGAGTTTTTGCAGGGAACGAGGCTAAAAATAAGACTTTCACAGACTTATGTACACCCCATGTCTACTACGAATCTGCACGTCTGTCGATTTCTACCTTTTACCTGGTTCCTCTTCTTGTTAGAAACGATCAAAGGAAGACACATGTTGATCCAATGGGACGCAGATGGAAGTCTTTGGCGAAATAAAATCTTTTTTCTCTTACTAAGTGAAAACCACTAAGCACAGAATCATAATTTCTGACATGGAATAGTCTCGTTGATTTCTTGTGCAGAACAGATCGCAAAACGCTGCATAATCGGCTTGTGTCAATACAGATAATTGAATCGGTGACGAGTATCAGTTGCTTTAATAACTTCATCGTGAGCTGCTGTCCACGATCAACAAAAGTGTGGGTGCAAGTGAATTAGAACACTCTCAGCAGTGAAATAAACAACTTCATAAAACGCTACTGTGCGACAATCCACATTTAACCACATTCTCACATACATTGCCGATCACAAGCATGATAATAGCATATGTACATGATAGGAAATCATCTGAAGATATTTTATGTCAAAAATTGTGGCTCTAGAGTTAGCATGCTTCGCTTAATAAGGAAAAACATAGAAAATTTCATTTTTGCCAAAAACTGCAATCTGAATCACAAGAGATTAACTGTCTTTTTCTTTGATAGTGTTTGACAAGAAGAGGAACCAGGCAGAACTGGGAAGATACGCAGATTCGCAGTCGGCATGGGAATGTGCATCATTCAGTGAAACTCTCATCTTCGGCCTCAATTCCTGCAGAAACTCGTTCTGGTTGCCGGACTATGACAAGGTCAGTTGCAATCCGCTCTTGTTGCTACGAGCATAAAAAGCATTTGTCCGTTCTGTGTTGTCCTATGCCCTCGCCTGTTTTTGTAGCGCTCCTCGGTAAGTCCTGAACGAGCTTGTGAAAATTGAGCATAGAGTCTTCAGAATCATGAACATGGAACACTGAAACTTTGAACGTGATCGCCAATGCTTCTCAATCGTGTGAAAGACTTTTTGCTTCCATCAATAACAATGCCAGTCATCCGTTAAGATGTTTGTTTTGTAGCAAATCTTTTGTGTGGTCCACTCGCTCGACTTCTAAACTGCTGCCTTCAAAAGTGAGAACAAAACGCTGCTCCAACTCGTTTATAAGATTTTGTAAATAGTCTTCTATTTTCATTCTCTGTTTTATTGTCCAACTGCGTTTTCTTGCAGCTTTGAGGTAATCATGGCTTCTATGTATCTTTGCACTATTGTCATCTATCTGTGCATGTTCGTGTTCACCAATTCTTGAAAGTGAAGCAAAAAAGCCATTATTATAATGCAACAAGATCATTGTTGGTTAATCGTTTGAGAAAATACGGCCCCCCTGTGGATTTATCAATTAAACCAAAAGTTTCTATTTTTGAAAAATTAGTGTTTCCAATTTTCTCCAAGTGATGTTTCATGCGATAGTTATGATAGAAATATTGTTATAAACTCTCAGTACAGAGGTAAAATTAATGCTTAACTGCTCCCACTAATAAGCCCTTTCTTATGAAAGTAATAAGTAGTAACTTAGTGACTTAGTAGTATAATAATAATAATGTCATACGGTCGTGCCTCTGTCTGCGCAACATACAGCATTTAAATAGTCATGACATTATTTTTGCTAATCATGTTCAAATGAATTATGTTTTTGTATGAATGAAGGATTTTTTCCCATTACTTTTGCTTAAGTTTCTTATTTCGGATGTATTCATGAATGGAGAGATTGAATGAAACTTTCTCCCCAATATAATGAGTCATTATGCTAACAAAATCACTGGTTGAATTTGAAAACATGCTGTTTACAAACCATTGAAATATCATTACACATGCGGATGACAAATTTCGTCTCTAAATTTGATGAAGTTCAGTAGCAATCAGTTTTACCCTGATCATGCTTTTCATATCTGACTTAGCCCCCTCCCTTTGCTGCGCATGAATAATATAGCATTGAACAATGTATCGTAGCTCAAATGAAATCGGACACTCAAATACAGTGCTATGAAATCGTAATTTGCATACATGTTTTTGCTAATGTTTTTGGTAGGTCTTTGATAGTCGTCTTGGAGATGTGTGGATAATGGTAAGGGTATTAGGCCTACGTCAATATTCAGTGCTTAATTTCACTGACTTTGAATTTAAATTGCAGATGGCAATAATGCCATACCTCTGGCATTTTGTAGTCATTAACATTTTGTAGCATTTAACGTCAAGCTCATTCATCTTCATCGAAAATGCTGAAGTGAGACTTTACATTTGACTTCATTTCTATTAAATAAATGTCTGCACATGAGATATTGATGAGTGAGAAATTTGCGCATATGGAAGAGGGAGATTTTGGTTCATTGATTTTCCCCGAAGTCTGCCAGTTTGTTGTCATTTCACGATTTGCTTTCAATTCATTTTTTCGATTTTATGCACTTTTTATTAACTTTTCCTGTTCTCACGCACTTCTAAGCACTGTGCACTTTTCAATCGCAATTTCTCATTTATGCATACTGAAAACATCATTTATCGCTTCAAATAGGAGAATTCTTCTAATATTCTGCTACATTATCATCCCATTCGTCATTTCATACATTGCCATCATTTTCGTCATGTCAACAATTTAATTTAAGTGACGATGTCGATAATGAAGAACAGTTTTGGGGACCAGCTTATAGACACGATAAGTGAATGCCTGAGTAAATCAATTAGCGTGTCAGCTCTGTACTCGGAATCACATCAGGCGATAGCTTTTTTTATATTCGACCAAGTTTGTTCATCTTTGGAAAAATTTCGCTGAACTTACATGTATCCAAATAGCCTGATAAAAAATCTATGAGAGCATTGTATTTCAATTGTGCACTACACTTGCTTTAAATGTTACAAATAAAAAACGCAAACTTGTATAAAAGTTTCAATATATCTATATCACTTTAAAAGCATGTCTTGATTAGTTTTGTAGCAGTGGGATCGGAAATCAACTGCTCAAAATACTTAAATAAATGCAAATACCGGTACATGTAGCCTACACTGCAAACTGTGCGATACCAAAGTTACTTACGAAACCGATGTACAAAACGAGAATAACAAAATGTACGAAAGCTCAATAGTTCATACTCATACACTACGAAAGCGACTGGCTTTCTTATTGGATGATAAAGATAATCCAATAGTAGGGCCAATCGCTTTCTTAGTGTATGAGCACGAACAATCGCGCTTTCGTACATTTTGTCATTCTCGTTTTGTACATCGGTTTCGTAGTCAAAATCAGTCAGCTTTCGTACTCTACAGCTTACAGTGTATGTTATAAGTAATCTCTAGTACATATTTTCTGAAACGAGAAGTCTACGCGCAATTTCAAACACTGCCTTCAGTTACAATCATAAAAACAACAATTATTCTTTAATAAATCGATTTCTTTGCATTTTTCTGTGAAACTTTTGACCTTGGTATGGCACCGCAAGAATCTGTTTAAATCATTCCAAATTTTAGCATGTTGTTGCTACGGGTTCAAGCAATCATTTCAAAGCCCAAGCTTCGTCATATTTTGATCTCTAGGATAATCAATTCTAAAAAAGCACAAAAATAATAATAATAATATTCTTTATTATTAAAAAAAAAAAAATTATTTATCCTCGAAGCACAATAGGGTTGACCCTCTTTTCGTTGTGGTCGAGCAAACATGATAAAGAGGGAAAAGGTAAAAATACAAAAAGAAAAGAAAAGTAAATGTCACTTTCAGAAGCAACCCAGATAATACTGGTAACAGGCTGAAGTAAATTGTCGATAGGTCGGTAGAAGACGAATAGGTAATGGCAATTCATTGAAACAACGTGGGCCAGTAACACGAAAGGAATTGTCACCAAATTTGCAACGAGAAAAAGGAACGTGCATCTTTTAATCTGTAAATTATCTCAATATTCCTTTTACATCTACTTGTGGAAACTTTGACAATATCTGAAATATACGATGGAGTCACATTGTGTTGTGATTTATACACCATTTGAACAACTTTTAGCTTGCGGCGATACTTCAAAGAAAACCAGTTTAGTTTTTTGAACATATCAATGGATGACATGTCAGCAGAACATTTGACATTCAAAATCAATCGCATTGACTTTCGAAGCAGAATTTCAAGGTCATTCATTTGCTTTGCATTACACCAGTCCCAAATCGATAGACAGAAGTCAAAATGAGGCAAGATGAAGGAGTTGAAAAATTGTCAGCGAGCAGGAAATGGGAGAAAGTCTTTCAATCTGAATAAAATATAGAGTTTTGATCTGACTTTCTTACAAACTTTACTGATATGGGCACTCCAAGATAAGTTTTGCTGAATGGTAATGACAGCTGGTGTTCTTAAGAGTTGTCTCCTTCAATTTCAATTCAAAATCATCAATGTCAGCGAGATGAGATCGCTTTTGGTTGGTAGATATAAGCATGGATTTTGATTTGCTCAAATTAATGGCCATTTTGTTGTGATAACACCATTTTGAAACAGTCTTTAGATCATCATTTAACTTCGATGACAATGAGTAAAGGTCACACGATGATTATGAATTGTTACGTCGTCAGCATAGCATTCAGTTGTACATTTATCCAGACTGATACATAAGTCATTCAGGTACATGATGAATAAAATCGGCCCAAGGACAGACCCCTGAGGCACTCCAGATATAATTGCCAATCTTTTAGAGCAAATCTTATCAACATAGACAATCTGGCTTCGGTTCCTTAAGTAGCTTTCAAGGAAAGAAAGTTCGTTATCTCGAATTCCATACATTTGTAACTTTCTTTGTAGGATAATGTGAGAAACTGACTCAAAAGCTTTACTGAAGTCAAGATAGACAGTACCAACAACTTCCTTATTCAGCAAATTTTGAATCCAATGGTCGTGAATAGACATGAGTGTGGTCTCACATGAATGGAATTTTCGAAATCCTAATTGCTTGGCGTAAAGAAGGTCATTTCTGTTAAAAAATTCAACCAGATTGCAATGCACATGACATTCGAGGATTTTTGAAATCGCTGGCAAAATACTTATTGGACGAAAGTTCTCTGGGTTCTTGGAAGAACCTCAACTTTATTGCAATTTTTTGGACTTTTGGCCTCAATGTGGGACCAGACGTAATTGTTCAAATCGTCTCAAATTTTGGTATGTTGTTTCTATAGCTTTAAGCAATTATTCTAGACCCCAAGATACATAGGATTTTGAATTTTGGAAAAATCGATTTTTGGAACGGCCAATCAGCTTCAAGCTCGGTGTAGGACCTCTTAACATCAACAAAAATCGATAAAATTTTGTGTGCCATCCTGGGTTACCTGTCCACGTAGATAACGACCCAAAGCATTTTCAAATTCGAAAATAGTTTTTTCGCTCCGTCATACTGTATGGGCAACACAGTCTTTATCTATGATGCATACATGTGTATTTTATAACACATAATTATTCAAATTTGAATGCACTGACCTGCAAACGGGCAGGGTTGTCCACGGGTTAGGCCGAGACGGATCTGATAATGCCAAGGCCAGTAATTGTGGTTTGAATGCGAGGAAGCACTTTAACTCCTCCTGCCGGGGGAATCCTGGAGCACTCCAGCATTTTTTATTCTGCTCAAAATCAATAGTACCTACGACCCTAGCATTGAGAGATCTTTAGCTTCTACATATTTCTGATTATCACTATCAATTTTATCAAATTTGGTGCATGGGAACATCAAGCATTTAACCTTCGTTAAACAATACCTTTTAAGAATCGTATTTTTTGTCAATTTCTTGAAGATTAAGCATCTAGACCTATTTGAATTATTTATGCGTGTACAACTTTCTAAATGCGTTTTAAAGTTGATTTTTTCTGTGGATTTTAATTGGTCAAATAATTTTGTGAATATTTGATTTTTTCTATCATAAATATTCGCAGAAACGCCCAGAAATATCTGCAGTAGCAACAATTGGCTTTATAATGGCTTAAATCAGGACAGTCATTGGTTCATTAAATTTGATGAAATGCAATTGGCTCATTTTTGTCCAATTTAAAATCCGAAGAAGAAAATCCATTTCAAAACGCGGTCAGGCGATTGCACACGTATTACTTATAGACAACTGATAAATAACATGTTAGATGGATCCCAAATACAAAATTGGGCAAATTATCACATCTCACTGTATTTTAATGCATTTGCATCGTTGGTTGCACGACTAGTATAATTTTTTTGTTCAATATACAACACCAACAGCTTTCACGTGCGGTCGCATTCTCTGGTCTCTGGTGTCTGTGTATGATTTTGGTCTCGTTTGAGGTTGTCTGGCTTCGCTCTCTACTTGAGTGTGGTATCATTTTGTTCGTCGCACTGCGCTGAATTCCATGGTGTAAATTATTTTTTGAGATTGGGTCCTCATTTTCCTCTATTTTGGATTAATTATTTTGTCGCATTGTGAGCTCAACTCCCTGCTGATATCTTGCACACACGTATAAACGGCATTGGATTTCCGCTGTGTCTCTACTTCATTCTGAAATCGGGAATTCTATTTCTGGCTTCATAGCTATTCGTCTGGCCTTGGTTTCTGTGATTACCGTCGCTTCAAGTGTGAATTTGGTATCGATTTGCTTGTAGCATAGAGTGCTGAACAGTTGGGACTGTCAACTGTAACTTGCCATATCAGCTGTTATCAACACAACGTTCTAAGGACCCTCTATCGCTTGGTTTATTGAATATCGATTATTTCCCACGTGGCTGTGACGTACTTCTTACGTGAATTCCTACGATATTTCTGAACACCATCGCTTGTTTGTGTCACAAACGCAACTGAAGGTTGCTGCTGAATTTGCCTACAATAATCATTTGACGGCTGATATTGACATTTAAGTTCGTGGATTATACAGCGTATGTTGTGATGGCCCCGTCTCCGACCACTAACAAGAAAGTGCTTCGATCAAATTCTGCGTTGCTTTTTACGTTGGATGATATCAGACTTTTGATTGATGCTAGCAAGAAAGAAATTATCGAGTCTTTTAAACTACATAGAGAAATTGTCTCATGTCATTGAGACATTGTCTGCAATGGTAAATGATGTTGAGCAAGCATATACTGAAATGAAATCTAGATATGAAAGAGTTTCAGATGAGTTGGAACTTCTGAAATCCAGTCAAGACGTCATTTGACGTCATTTGTCATAGTATAGCAAATGCGGTTGAGCAGCGATGTTCAAGGCAACAAAATATTATTATCTCTGGTTTAGCAGAATTGCAAAATGGTCAATTACAAGAACGTCAGGAACATGACAAGCTAGAATGCAGAAAGTTGTTTCAGAGTATCGGGGTGGACAACTGCGTAGTGGTTAGTACTACTCGTGTTGGCAAGATACATGTAAATGGCAAAAGACTTTTGAAAGTTGTTTGCAATGATGTTCAATTTAAGTTTGAATTATTGCGAAAAGCAAAAAGCTTACGAAATGTGCGGGCATTCAAAAACGTGTATCTAAATCCGGATCGTACTGTCACACAGCAACAACAATTGAAGCAACTACAAGTAGAATGTAAACGACGTCGAGATACTGGTGAGGACGTGGTTATTTACAGAGGTGAGGTCATTCGGAGAAATGAAATCTCACATTTTTGAGATCGATCTTAACCCCTAGGAATGATCAGCGTTTTTACCCGTCAATATTTTTGTCCAATATCCAATCACTGCAACCAAAGCATGATGAACTGTGCGTTTTTTCTTCAGCCTTTAAGCCTGCTGTAATAGCAATAACTGAATCGTGGTTAAATGACATTATTACTGATGCCCAAATTATGCTCCCTCACTATGCCTCCCCTATGCGATGTGACCGGGAAGCTAGAAGAGGAGGTGGAGTTTGTGTCTATATTCGTACAGATTTTCAAGTGCAAGAAATTAAATTTGATGATGACATACCTGAATGCATCGAGTGTGTTTGGTTGTGCTTCCCTTCATGTAAACTCATTCTCACTACTATACGTATGTACCGCCAAATTTGCGATCTTGCCAGTACGAGTGCATCATAAATTATATTCTTCGAAATGCAGATATTGCTCTCGATCAATTTCAAGATAGCAAAGTCAGTATTGATGGTGATTTTAATCAGTTACCCTGTAATTCCTTTGAAGAAATTCTTTGATTGAAACAAATAGTGAAATCTCCTACAAGTGGTCTATCGGTACTGGACAAAATTTTTCTCGACTGCTCGTTGCTAGCTAGTTATCATTCTGCAAATGTAAGTTCGAATATCGGCAATGCTGACCATATGAGTGTTTCCCTTAAGCCTTCCATCGATCTTTGAGGCAGCCATGTTGAAGCTTTCAAAGCAAAGTTACACTCGTTTAAATGGGAACTTTGTACAAATCTGATAGCAATCTTCAAACCAAGTGTGACACGTTTTATAGCGTTATTTCAAGTGCGATGAAAGAAATTCCAGTTACATATGTGGAAATGACTTCAAACGATTGACCTTGGGTTACGCCGATTCTTAAACATCTTATTAACTTAAAACACAAAGCTTATCGTTCGCGAAGTTTTGATCTATATCATCACTATAAACAAAAAGTCGAATTTGAGATATGCAATGCGAAGCAAATTTGGTCATTCAAATTGAGAAATTCAAAAAATGGTATCTGGAATATCGTCAATAACTAGGGAAATCGACTGGAAAAGATGCAAATAATTTGCGATCTATTACGGAGAAATTCGATACATTGACTGAAGCAGCAGATGAGATCAACAACCATTTTGCGAGTATTTTTGTTCCTAGTCCAGATTGGTCACAGCTTCGAAGCAGAACAACTTCACTATCTGTCGCTTGGTCACCATTTGTAGATACTGACATCGTTCTTTCCTACTTACAAAATTTGAAGAAAAGTAAATCGAGTGGCAGTGATGATTTATCTCCCCGCCTCCCATCAGAATGTGCCCTTGAGTTTTATGGTCCATTATCGCATTTGATCAATGTATCAATTCAAACTGGTTGTGTTCCGAGACAGTGGAAAATTGCAAACATTGCACCTGTGCCGCAAACGAAGAATCCGTCTTTAAGTGATTTGAGGCCAATCTCACTTCTTCCGGTAATGAGCAAGATTCTGGAAAAATCAATTTTGAAACACATAAAGGAACGCCTTCTTCAATGTTACGGTTACAATCAGTTTGGTTTCAGGACACCCTCATCAACGCTCCACGCTCACATTTATATTCATGAGTTTGTAACTTGTAACTTGGACTTGCTTGAAACGGCAGGTGTTCTTTTGATTTCCTTTGATATCAGTAAGGCATTCGATCGACTTTCCCATGATTCTACAATAGATACTTTGATTCAATTCAGCTTCCCAAAAAAGTTTGTTCACTGGATTTGTGGTTATCTTCAGGACAGATGTCAACGTGTATGTTTAAATAGTCATATTTATAGCTCCATTGTAAACGTGTCTTCTGGAGTGCCACAGGGCTCAATTTTAGGCCCCTATCGGTTAATGTACAGCTAAGCTCTTTGCGAACTTTTTCGACGTCAGCAAGCATGATCAAGTACGCTGATGGCATCATTGTGCTAGTGCCTTATTGTAATAACGAGTCTGTAGACCATTTGATTCATCTTGAGATGTCTAATATGATAAATTGGTGTATTTCACGTGGACTCTTAATTATCAATCTAAGACAAAGTGCATATTATTCTCTTGTTCCAAGTTTCGACCTACTGTTTCATCTGACTCATTGCTATGTAACACGCTACGAATTTTAGGAGTGTTGTTTCAAGACAATTTGAGATGGGATCAGCACAAAGAGCGCACCTGTAAGCTCGCGGCTCGTAGAGTGAAGGTCCTGAGAGTCCTCAAAACTGAGTTATCTAAAGAAGATCTGATTACTGTGTATAAAGTCTACATTTTGAGTATCTTGGAGTATAATTCGCCCCTTTTTGTTGGCATAAGCAAGAAAGAAAGCCTAAAAATAGAAGCTATCCGGAAGCGTTCTCATAGAATCATCTGTGGAAAGGATTGTATTTGCTCGCATTTCATTCCATTATCCGATCGACGTGAGTCAAGAGCCTTGAAAGAATTCAAAGCACTTTTATGTACTGACAGTGTCCTGCATTACCTCAGTCCTCAGAGATTGACTTTTTCTGGTCATTTGCGGGTACCAATACTGAAGTCTAAACGAAGAGCCTGTTCATTTATTCCATATTGCACTGTATTGTATAACAAACTCTATGCCAAAAAATGCTTTCAAATGTATGTCCAAATGTAAATTTTCTACTTTTACTTGATTCACTTGTGCTATGTTTGATTTTCAATCTTTCTGAATAAAGACGCTTTATTATTATTATTATACAACTGAGATAGTGGTGGACTATTAATACGCAATTTACATGTATTTTGAATACATCTCTGTTTGAGTTGTGTTCAGGACGGCTTAAATATCCCAACAGAATCATGCATGCGCCTAGCATTGTCTTATAACTGATCAAAACATATCGCCTATCATAACCATAAGTTCCCAACAAATATTCAAAAAACTACTTTTTTTAAAAAAAGTGGAATTCAAATGTTCAAGGCCTTTTTCTATCGCCCGGATAAAGTAGAGATAATGCATTTTGGTGAACTGCCTACCTTTTCTAAAGTCAGAGAAATGAAGCAAATGAATGGCCTAAACCTACTTTACAATGATAAATGCATGGATTCTTCTTATTAATATACAGAAGCTAAAAAATGCAAGATCTTTGAATTTCAAACTAACTGCTTGGAAATTTGAAATTCAAATCTCAAACATGATTTTTTATTATTTTTGCACTTTTTAGTTCTGCATCTGATCAGCAATTATTGAAAATTTTCAGAATCATATTGCTTTCAGCCTCAGTGTCTCGATAAAAGTCACCAAATTGGGTTGTTTCTTCACCTGCAGAAATTAAATACTAAAATGTGCGATTTTAGTGATATTTGAACTGAATTAATTATTTGACCTTTAACCTCATCTAATACAATGAAGTATTCTCAGAGCGATTGATAATTCTCGTTTTATTAACCACCTAAACCAGACCTTTTGATTAGTGCATGGTTTATTAGTTTTTGTTATCATTTTCCATTCCAAATAGTGATCTAATTAATTGGCAAGTATGTCATGTTTTGTACTTCTTATTTACTATCAATTACTATTTCAAACAATCATTTTTGTTTAGTTTAATTTTTTGATTGGGAATGTACTTTATAACTTCCTACCATCTCCAGAAAGAGAAGAGAGAATGACAGATTTCTCAGATTCCTATTGTACACAAGTATCTTTGGTTATCTCTTCACATCACATCCTTGTCAAAATGTCATTTTCTTAATAAGTTTAATCTCTCAGCTACTGGTTTTATTTCGCTGTGACATAGGCTATTCATCGATTCCATCTTCCATCGTAAAATGACGGGGTGAGCTTTTTGCAAATGCACCGAGGGGAGAAGATTTTACAGTCAAAATAGATGGATTATGAAATTTATGCCATGTGAAACTTCAATTCAATTAGTTGGATTACCATCGTTTGACATTCACAATCTGCACGTGGGCGTAGCGTCTTGTCGAAGCATATAACGCATAAGCATACTAGGCGTCAAAGGAAACGGTCATGTAACCAAATGATTTTTTAATAAACATGGCGATTTTTGAAATTTTTAGTTTTCTGCAGTAGATAATTACTGTCGATTCTATTCCTGGATCAGGCGAGTGCGGTCTGGGAATCAAAGTTGTCGGCGTCCTTTATTGACTGGATCGCTAGCTAACGTACAGGCAGCACATCGAAAAACTCCGCAGGAAGATTAATACAAGAAACGGTCTACTCCGCTGTCTCGCCGTATCCAGTTGCGGCGCGTCTGCATCCTCCGTATGAACCGATGCCGTGGCTCTCGTTTACAACGGCGCCGAGTACGCTTCACCGGTATAGTGCCGTAATAGCCATACTCAAAAGCTCGACAGCGCCCTCAATGACACTATGCGCATCATCACTGGGTGCCTTCGTCCGACGCCAACGACATTCCTGCCCGTCCTGTCAGGTATCGAACCCACAGATATCCGTCGAGAGATACGTGCTGCAAAGCTGGTGTCTACAGCACAGAGAACCCCTGATCACATCTTCTATCAACTTGTGTCCGCCGCTACTTCCATCGACCAACAGAGACTGAAGTCGCGTCATTCCTTCTCCAGCCACGCCTAGTTCGTCATTCCTTCTCCAGGGCCACCAAAGTTCGGCTTCTTGCAGATGCGGCCATCAATTACAGACTATCCATCACATCATCGAGGACTGCCCCCTCTTCAAAGCCCCGAATGGTATCGCCGGTCTTCGTTGTTCGGATGATTATACTCGCCAGTGGCTATGACTCTTCCTCTTGAACTTTAATCCTATTTCCCTCATAATTGTCTGATTTGTGATTTTCTTTTTGTACTAAAGGTTGTAATGATTGTTTAATATGTGCTTATATTGACTTTATATTTATCATTCTCTATAGATAGTCTTTCAAGCATCTCACATGTCAGATATCTGCCAATAAAATCTTCTGTAGAAAGAGCGCACATAAAATTGATAGATTTGAAGTAACCATATAACGACTGAGTATTCTGGGTCCCACTCCGCGCCTTTGGGTGTTTCTGAAACCGGACACTGAGGCAACTCCGGCTCCAAGGGAAGGTGTGGTGACTTCAGGGAATGGATCTGGTGACTGTGGAGAACAGGGGCTAGATTGTTGCTACTCTGAGTTTCACTCTGCACCACTGGATGTATCTTTTATCTAACCTGAGTAATTTGTTTGTGATTGGATTCGAACCCTTTACTTTCAGAGTGTTAGACTGTGCCATTAACTATTAGGATAAGGAATATATATTTGATGGATCACATTGTGGTTTGCTTTATGAAGGAAAATACGCAGATTTGAAGGCAACGTCACCGAAGGAATGATGGCTTTCAGTGGCTAACAATGATTAGGCACCGGTACCTTGTCAGCGCACTTAATAAAGATTCACGGTTACTTTCAATTATCTTTAAATATAAAAAAGTATGTTTTGATAACTGCTGCATGCATCACTAAGACCGGGGGCACACGCGATAAGTCATTAGCCGTATGTCATAAGTCATTGTGACAATATTTTTCTGATGACAGGTGATGCAAGCAGGCAGAGAAAGAAAATATTTGATATTTTTCTCCATTTTTCAAGAGCATGGATAAAGCATAGTAAAGCACAGGTATACAGAATGACGCGTTATATTATATGTTAACCTCGGTTCTATTTAAGATCATCGCCCAAAGATTCTTCACCGGGTGACGGCTTATGACTTATTGCCTATGGCTTATGGTTTATGACGCATGACGTATGACTTATGGTCTATGACTAGGGCAATTTACTTTAAACCTAAAAACTAAAAATTCTGACTGATAAAAATCTAAAATTTGACAAATTTGGACCTGAAATGAAAGGGCAAATTTGTGTGCTAAAAATTGGACATGTATTCACAAAATTACAATCACAGCATCAGTTACTCTTGTTACAGTACAAACATAAGTACTTTTCATCATTTTCCGATGTGAAGGCCCATAGAGTAAGTATATATAGGTGGAGTGTCGACTCAAAAAAAGTGTCTGTATGCAGTGAAAATTTTTATATGAAAAGATTCATTTTTTCATGGAGATTGCGTTCCTGTGGTCCAAAAAAATATTTGAACAGTTTTTAATAAGCGAAATTTTTGCAAATTTATATACTACCGACATGTAGCCACTTTACAAGCAGTATGAAACAAGTTGGATATCAAAAGGAATGAATATTCGCTATCAAGCATAAGCGGAAATTAAGCTGATGATCTAGGAAATTGCATGAACCACATTATAATGCAAATCCCTACAAGTCTTCAAGGAAAAGTTGAGATTTCATTGTGCTTCTCAGGTGAGATGTCATGCTTTTATTCAATTTTCAGCGGCATGATTTCATGATTCACAAGGCGTCATTTCTTCAATCTAAAAAGTAATATGGACCATTTACATCTTCTAAAGTTCATTGATCAATTTCTTTAATCACGATGTTTTGCTCTTTCAGTGGCGGTTTGTGATATTGTCACGCTTAAGAAAGTATTCTTATTGTAATAAACCTGAGCTTTAATGGTAACCGAATTGCGAAATATTTTAATCGAATTGCTAATTTAAAAAAACTATATTTCCTCTCCCATAGTTGTCATGACATGCAGGATTTGTGGAATGGTATTTCTCATGATATTCCTTATTCGATATTGCTATAATTATCACTTAAATTCGTTTACATTTCTCCAAAAGCATTCCAAAAGTGTAGAATTTCTTTGATCTCACATGTGGTACCTGGTATCGACTCATGTTCACTTAATGAAATCGAAACTGTATGCACATTGGGGAATTAATAAATGCTGTGTTGCCACTCTACCTAATATGCTTACTCTATGTGAAGGGTTTAACGTTTTAAAGTAGCTTGTTAAGCATTGAAAACGAACGCTCCACGGCACCTGAGGTTGGTTGGCAGCGCTGAAGGTCAGCGTACAGCGTTGGAGTGTGCAGCGTACCATCATAAAAGATAATGGTAAAAATTGCCTATTTACACACTTTGACTTCAATAAAATAGCAGTTTCTTGAAATTTGAAAAATTTAAGAAAATATTTAAGTGCCAATTTGGGCATGTTATATCAATTGGGCTTTCGTGGTAGTGAAACCTCGGAAATTTTTAATTGTCAACGCTTTTCTGTTCATTCGATGATGATCCCGAGCCTCTGTGAGCGACTTTCCGTCTATCTACAAAATTTTGCGGCTCGTTAGGGGGAAAGAGTTAAAAAGAACGACTGAACGGCTGTTTTATGCTATGAACGAACGGAACGGGTTTCAAAGGCTAATGATCGGAAGATCGAACGATCGGGAAAGAATGTGACCGTTCAAATGCCGTGCTTATGAATCCTGTGTTATCCTGTGTTCATCCGTAATCAAAGGCGGCTAATGGCTGATGGCTTATGCATGTAATAGTGATTGCACTGGGAGCAACAGTCGAGCGCGTAGCGCGAGACTGGCTTCCAGTGCGATAACTAACTTATCGGCACTGCTTTCTGTGCACGGTGTCACACAAATCTTCCCTTTTTCTTGTGTGAGCCATGTGTGAGCACATGTGTAGCACACGTGCAGCACGCTTCAGACCACTCTGGCATTGAAACACGAACTGGACATTTCTCTCGTGTAGTTGACAGAGACACGAAGAGATTCAAGAGAAGATGAGAAGTTAAATATGTAGTCAGAATTTCACTGAGTTGTCTCTTAGTGCCTTGCTTTTATTTTAGATGATCTCCATATGAGGTCAAACATAAAACGTCATTGATTGTTCGTTTAAATCACTTCGATTTTATTGCAATTTCTAAGGGTGATTTTAGGAATGTTTTATGGAACGTGTTATGAGGAGCACGCGTCATACCGCTGTGGAACAGAAAGTGAGTAATTATTTTTCTAATATGAGTGACAGCGACATGTGATAATTAATTGGGAGTCTGCAGTCCGAGAATTGAGAGAAGATGATTAGAATCAAATACTTTTAGATTTTCATTAAAGTGTCTAGTTTCCTTGCTTTTCCATTATCTCTACACTTCATGATTAATAGTCTGGAGTCTAAGAAATTTAAAGATTGTGAGACGCAAGCAGTTAGAAATTTTGACACAAGTGTGCATGTTCTATGTTTTCGCTCCATTTTATCACTACATTTGGGCTGACCGCTTTCTTTCCACAACATCAATAATTTCTTCCACTTCACTATGTGATCAATTTTCTAGGAGCGATAAAGTCCATACGTTTCCTTTGGTGTCAGTTATCTATCTTCTCACTTATTTATGTGTAATTTTATATGTGTTATGGTTTTCATCACTCCCAGAACTTCATCCTTCCTTACTTCATGTTTAAAAATTTGCTTTGTGCTGCTTTCTCGATTATATGTGCTCTTCGTTTCTTTGCATATACTCATTGGTTGATATTCGCCATTTGCATCAATTAGAATACTTTCAATATTTCGTCCGTTTTTTGGTATATTTCATTATACACGGGGAATGAGATAGTAGCTTATTATTCACGGAGACTAGAACATAGCCTAGCACAATTAAAATCTGGCAATCATAGCATAATTTGCGTGTTTTGATTATAAATGTGGAGGTGATTTACATAGGATTTATTATAACATTAATACTTTTTAACTTTGGGATTTTTTATAACTTTTCATAGAAGTATCTACACTTCAAGATTGATCGCTTTAATTACTATAAGAGCAGCACGCGGAATAAATTAATTGTCTGAAGTATAAGAAATTGAAGGATTAAGGCAGCTGCCAGTTCCATGTTTTTGTTGTACTTCATTGCTGCATCAGGGATGACCGCTTCTGCGACATTAATAACTTATACCACTTCTTTATGTGATCAATTTTGGAGGAGTGAGAAAGTCTCCCACGTTTCCTATGGTGTTAATTACTTTTTCACCTATTCATGTGCAATTGTATCTGAAGTATATTTTTCATCACTCTAAGAACTTTCTTTAAAATTCTCCCGCACGAATTAAGAATCTTGAAATCTTTACATCTGCTTGTGCTGATTACAATTGAAACAGAAACAACTTTATCCCGACTATAGAGAGCAAACTAAAAGAAATCACATTAATTACCACAAAATCTTAAGCGCCCGATCCATGTTTTGTTTACTGTGTTTGTGTGACATGACCAAGACTTGACTTCATACATTTGTATTCTCACCCGCAAACAGACTTCACTTTCAACTCGTGTTGATGATGTAAACACCGCGATTCATTCCATTCCTACACAATGGCATTCACACATTGCATACAGCCATGATTTGGAGGAGTGCAATAAGCAACGAAAAAAGCTCGCCGTGCGATAACCAATCCACTAGTTGGTTGTCGCACGGGAGCTCTTGTTATCGTTCGCTGTGCGATAAGACTTATTATGTTTGCCAGCTCTCATTGAAACTCAACCGTTGATGCTTTGTTTACCGCATGTGGCTTGTTGTATGTGACTCCGGCTTAATAAGATTATTCTTAAAATCTTATCGACATCATTCAAGTTCTGTTAACTTAATCAAAAGCGAAAATTCGAACTTCAATAGTAGAATTGAATACGCAGCTGCAAATGTAATGTGAGACTGACAACATCGATACCAGAATGTTTTTCGTAATAAATGAATTCCTTTATTGTTACCGCTATTGCGAGCTATTGATGCAAAGATATCAATACTGTATCTGCGATGCACAAATACAATCCTCGGGTGATAAAAACGTCATTCCTTTGACTTGAGAAGCGAAAGATGACTTTTTGAGCAAAGTTTGCAAAATACATGGAAACTCCATGCGAAAACCTTTTAAGTGCAACTTTCTTTCTTATATATAACAGTCAAATCGTGTGAGCGCCTTATCATGGTGGATATAAGTAGGAGCAGAGTTCTTGTACAGAACTGGCGGCGTGTCTTTAGGAGTTCTTAGAAGACATAAAATGCGCGATTAGGGAATACTTTTGTGGTGCATCATGTAATCTGTACAGATTCAAATACACCGAAAAATTCTTCGTTTCTCAAAATTTGTCTTCTCAACAATGGCTTGGTTGCTTATAAAGGAATATATTTTGGGACGAAGTTATCAATTCCTCTTTATCTTGAAAAGATGAGCGGAGCATCGATATGATATCAGAAAAAGAAACTTGATACTGCACCGGCTGCATGAGTTGTTACGGGAACCATTAACATAGAAAGACTACGTAAATATGAGAAAATTAGCTTTCTTACCTTCGGAGTAGAATTTCTCGTAAAAATATGTGCAGGCTGTCGTCTCGTAAAAGGTTCACCATCAAAAAAACTTTTAATTTCAAATTACTTGTTCACCGGAGGCATTTTCGTTCCTCAAAAATCGGCATCTTGTCACTCATATACTGCATGATAGTTTCGTGATCACAACTTACAAATGCAAGTCAGACTTCCTTTACACGCAGCAAGAGAGTTTCGATGTGACGCAGTACCATTATTATCCGGCTGCAAGGGCGTTCTTCTGCAGGGAATAAGGCCGAAAATGAGACTTTCACGGAATTATGTACACCCTATGTCTACCACGGATCTGTGCGTCTGCCGCGTTCTAAATGGTTCCTCTTTTTGTCAGATAGGATCACAGAAAAACACATTTTAATTCACTGGGACGCAGATTGTAGTTTTTGGTTTTAAATAAATTTGTCAATGTTTTCGCCTATTATTACGTAAAAAGTACGAAGCTCAGAGTCATGATTTTTGACATGGAATGTCATCAGGTCATTTCTTATCATGTGTATAAGATATTATCATGCTTCTGATCAGGGATGTATGCCAGAATGTGGTTCAATGTGAATGAATTCGGCCAGAATTTTGCTGCTTGCCGACTGCAGGGGCTTGCCAAATCAGAATGTGCGTAACTCCATAAATTAATGTTCATCAAAATGATAGGAAATAACCCGAAGACATGTCATGTCGAAAATTGTGGCCCTGGGCTTTGTACTTTTCACGTAGCAAGAGAAAACATAGAAAATTTCATTTTGCTAAAAAAGTCGTGAAATATCAACTCTTAGATAAGCTTTGTTCACATGGAATTTAATATTGAATTCTTCCTGAGGCCATTTTGACTCATTCGTAGTTCTAGTGTTTCTCTTTGATCCTGGCTGACAAGAAGCGGAACCAGATAGAACTCAGCAGATCCGCGAATTCGCAGTAAAGTTTCATTTTTGGCCTCGTTGTCTGCAGAAACTGGCTATGGCTACTAGACTATTATTAGATCTCACGGAAATTTAAAGTTAAATTAGTCACAAGCCCATCATTTGTTAATTGTTCGTTGCATGCAAATAGTGCATCTGTGCATGAATCAGGACTCTGAGTTGGGCAGATGTGCAATTATAACCAGATGCTAGATATTCTTAATGATAGAGATGGCAAAGAGCAAGAAACTGATGTCTACCATAAAGCTGCAGTCACTCGTAACTATATTGTTCCGTTTGATTCTGGAACCATATAATTCGCAATAGTTCGTGTGCCCTAGCGTCGAGATTAAATGTCAGCAAAATGTATCCCAAAAGCAAAAATAAATTGCGACAATTCGCTGAATCAATGATTTATCTCAGAAAACTAAACTATCCTGTGACCTTCATTAACCATGCATTTCATAGCGCAGCGAAAAATGAAACTCAGAGGTCTCTGCGGAAAGGTAGAGGTAACGACAGAACGAGTAAAACATTATTTACCTGC
Organism: Prostheceraeus crozeri; assembly: GCA_907163375.1. Classification (NCBI taxonomy): domain Eukaryota; kingdom Metazoa; phylum Platyhelminthes; order Polycladida; family Euryleptidae; genus Prostheceraeus; species Prostheceraeus crozeri. The sequence continues at coordinate 387,027 of CAJQUW010011349.1, read as the reverse complement.
CCATTTAATAAAAACCATCCCATTGTTTACAGAGATGATATCTTAACAATCAGCAGCACCATAAACAAACTGTGAAAAATGCAGATCCTACAAGCAACCTCAGTCATGGCAGCAGATCAACGATCAAATGCATCACCAAATGGCAAATGCGAATAATCTAGATGCCGTGATCTATTAATAGCGGGTGATACGTTTCATGAGCCCTTTACGATCAAGACCAACAGTCTCTCTAGAAATGTAATCTACTTTCTTCGGAGTAAGTCATGTGGCAACTTCTATATATTGGCAAATCGTTGATATTTTTCGACCTGGGATGACAGTTCACCGGCAGCAAATCTGAAACCATATAGCAAGCATATTAGGCAATGCAGCAACTCAGTATTAATCAAATCCACAATGTGCATGCAGTTTCGATTTTATTAAAATTGATGAACTCAAGTCTAGAACCAGTACCAAATATGGGACAAGCAAACTTTTGCAATTTAGAAGAATTTTCCACAGAATGGACAGATCACGATAGCAATACAGAAATGTCCTCCGTGTCATGACAGCCTTGGAGAGATAATGTTTGTTACATTACAGTACAATTCGATGGGCAGAGGCTTTCATGCACAACTTTAATGTTATTAACCTAAATTAAAGGGTATTTTTTAAGCGTGATCATGTCACAGACTGCTGGCACTGAAAGAGCAATAGTCAAAGACAATGATCATAAACAACTTTAAAGGATGTAAATGGGTCCCCATTACTATTCCGAGTCGACACTCTTCCTATTGACGTCTCACATGCCGTTTATAAGGTTCTGACTGTCAGCAAGCATATAACCCAGTGTGCTCGTGGCTCACGTGACCGGAGTTGTAACCAGTCCGGAATTTTCGACACCTGACCGGACCGGCCCGGCGACCGGCACTGGTCCGACCGAGCTTTTCGATAAAGTATGTAGTTATAAATAGCTAGTATTGATATGCATGCATATATAGGCTAATATGTGACTACCACGACAGGTGATATCATTTATTGTTGTGTAGGCCCTTTGTTGCAGCAGAGATGGAAACCGGCCCGAGATTTCGGCAACAAGCAGCTGTTATTGTTGTAGCTCGTTCAACTTGGTGTTCATATGCCAAAAACAGCCACCTGTTGAGAAGTCTGTATCTGTACTCGATTTAGTGGAAGAGCACATGATCAAGTAGCCAATCCGTGAAAAGTGTAAACTTTCAGCTCAACACTTTTTATATAATAATTTTGTCCGAATGCCATATAAATACGTTTAAATAATCGAATGCCTAACTGGACCTTACCCTCACGAAATTTCCTCATGATTTTTTATGAGACTTTTCTCATACATATCTCATGAAATTTCAAGCGGATTTGGAACGCTTTCGCATGAAATATCTCATCAAATATTTCCTATATTTTTTGATTTTTATTTTTTAAATTTTTAAATTTCAAAATTTTATTTTTCTTTTTTACAAAACGTGAAGATTTTGATTGATTGAATAAGGTTTCTTATGTCTCTTTCTTTTCGCGGCTAGCATGCATACCTTACTACTTATAAGCTAATTTTCACAAAAACCTCACGGTAGGTTTTAACAAAGTTTAGGTTGAAAAAAATGCCCCAGGAAAATTGATTGTATTTTTTGATTTATTGGACCAATAACAATATTTCTAGACACATGAGAAAATTTTTCATCGGTATCTTTTCGAATATGACGTAATAACTCAAAATGGCTGCCATTTAAATCTTAAAATCGCAATATCTTAAAATCCAAGCCTCCTAGAGCTATCAAATATATTACAAACAGATAGGAAACCACCCCAAAGTATCCAAAAGTCATAGTTTTTAACCTCTAAATGCTATCTGTAACCATGGACTCCCAGATATATTTACACCTACAACTAAATTAATAACCAAATAGAAGCGTCTAATACTGATACAAACATTGATTCTATGATAGCCATCGATCCTGTTGTGTCGTTGTGCCAAATGAACGGTAAACCATAGAAATTGAACAATACCAGGTGATTCTCTTCCTTTCAATTCTTTAATTAAAAATCTCGATATATCTATGGGCAGATCACGTAATACTAATGGTGTGCATTATTGAATGTTTCGACCATAGAAGTAGATAATGAATGGCATTGGTAATTTCTATGGTTTCGACTATCAATCTCTCTCTCTCTCTCTCTCTCTGTAAAGAAGATGAATTTGATTTATTGTCAACTAAAATGAAACACGCGCGCATATCTGCTGACGACTGTTCTGTACGCACACAGTGTCTTGCTTGTCCCTTCATTAAGAATTCAGGTACTTGAAATGCCGACTTCCGCCCGTTCTCATGACGATTCTCGTTCTGCTGTTTGCTTGCTCTGCATGGGTAAGACCAAGGAAATGCGAAAGATAACGCCAGCTAATGAAGCTATCATCACGCAATATTTTCTTGAAGGACACGATTTCCGAGATATTCGCTTGCCCTCTGCATTGTGTGGCACATGTAGAAATGTGATACAAGAATACAGCAAAGGCACATTCACCAAAAGCATCGATGTGTTTGACTAATCTGTTATCGGAATATCTCCCCGGCCTGTAACCCGCTCTGGAGTCGTATGCGAATGTAAGGTGTGTCAAGTTGCCCGTTCTACAATTTCTTCCTCTTCGAAATTTGAGAAGAAATCAGTAGGTCGACCATCTTCATCAGCTTCTGCTTTATCATCGACATCGCGTGCACCTATTTGTATTTGCAATTTCTGCCTCACCGCTTTATGTCGAGGCTAAAGTCATACTTGTACAAAAGCAACGAGGAAAGAAAATCTACTCAGTATGGTGCCGGATGAAAAAGGACGAGACCAGTTAGCTGCGAGCATTCTTAAAGAGAAAACAACGAATTCTGGCTCCAATAATATCTTGTTATCTACTGGTGGTTCTCGTTTAAGTGTGTCTACGAAATCAGCCCATTTGTTGACTTGTGATGATTTGGCAACTATACAAGTGACAATGAACTTATCCAGCAACAAAACTTTGCAGCTGGCGTCCCTTATACGATCAGCAACAAAAAATAGACGGAGCATTGAAAATCACGTCAAATCCAAACTGAGTGTACGGAACCATGCCCTGGACGAATTCTTCACCGTGAGTGACATTGATTATACTACTACTACAGCTAGTCAGACTTGTTCGCAAGCATCGAGACCAACTGTTTTTTGTCACAATCTTGAAGGATTAATTCGAGAAGTTTTGCACCGAAGGGACTGTCACTCAACAGATGGCATTCTATTCAAAATTGGTCTGGACGGTGGTGGTGGTTTTTTTAAGTTATGTTTGATCATGTGTAGGAGTGATATTATTCATGATCATATAGAACCAAAGAGAGCAGCGTATGAACAAGGTGTCGCCGCAAGGTCATTGAAGGATACGGGCGTCAAAAAATTGATGATTCTAGCAATGGCCCCAGATGTCCGAGAATTATACAAACGTGCTTAGATTGTGGGTGCTGGCTCAGTTTATTGGTGTTCTAAATGACCCATCACTAATGGGTTCCAATTTTGCCATAAGAACTGACCTCAAGCTGGCAAATATTGTACTGGGCATCATGTCCCACAGTTCCAATCACCCTTGCAGTTGGTGCAATATTCATCGGACGGAGTTGAAAAACAAATCCATTTTGAGAACTCTTGGAAATTTGCGTGATTCTTTTTGGGAATAGTACGAAAGTGACGGGACTTTAAAAAATGCAAAGAACTTTGGGAACATTATACACTTACCTATTTTGAAAGGAGATGACAACGATCGTGTGATGGATATTTTGCCACCACCGGAACTCCACTTGTTATTGGGGCCAGTAAATACTTTATTCAAGGCTATGGAAACGGAGTGGACCGGCGCACTAATCTGGGCCGACCGTTGCCATGTGTCACGGGAAGCTCTACATGGAGGCCAGTTCAATGGAAATTCGTGTCACACCCTACTCTCCAAGCTGAATTTGTTAAGATCAATGTGCCCACTCCATGGATTGAAGTATCTCCGGTGTTTTGAAACATTCATACAAGTCGTTCAATCATGTTATGGTCATCGTCTCAATCCTGACTATATTACGCATATTCAGCTATTTAAAGAGGCCTACTTGGACCTTGAAATCCCTGTGACTCCAAAGATTCACGCTATATTTTATCATATTGAGGACTTTTGCCAAATGCGTAATGAAGGTCTTGCGAGATTGAGTGAGTAAGCAATCGAAACTGTCCATACAGATTTCAAGGCAACATGGGCCAAATATAAAGTACAATTTAGCAATCCTGAATACGCGTGGAAATTATTGAGCGCTGTGATAGACTACAACTCGAAACATGTTTGAACAGTTTATGCATTTCATCTTTTCAATCTGTTGAGTACGCTAAGTGTGTAATTTATTTTGGTTTAGTTTTTTTACATAAATGATGTTTCTGCCTTTTTGTCAGGGCGTAATACAAAATTGAGATCAACATGATAATGTTTTCAAATGTCGGGCACGTGTTAATGCAATGTCATATAAAATCGGAAAGAAAGAACTTAGAGGTTCAAAACTATGACTTTTGGATACTTTGGGGTGGTTTCCTATCTGTTTGTAATATATTTGATAGCTCTAGGAGGCTTGGATTTTAAGATATTGCGATTTTAAGATTTAAATGGCAGCCATTTTGAGTTATTACGTCATATTCGAAAAGATACCGATGAAAAATTTTCTCATGTGTCTAGAAATATTGTTATTGGTCCAATAAATCAAAAAATACAATCAATTTTCCTGGGGCATTTTTTTCAACCTAAACTTTGTTAAAACCTACCGTGACCTCATTAATTTTTTTTTTTTTTTAGAGAGATAAATTTATATTTGCAAATGGAAATCAAAAGTTACAAAAATGTTATACAAGTCAAATCAAAGTTGTCAAGTTATTGGATAGTACAGTTGACAGTACGACGAAACAGTTGTGTCTACGCTGCGTACGAGAGAAAATCACAGGATATCGTTCTTTATTCTTATGAGGGATGACATCAAAAAGAGGATGATCAGAACTTTGGCAGTCTTGTAAAAAATTGTCAAAAAGTTTACGTCTTCTCGCCAAAAAAGTTGCAAAATTGTTTGGACACTGACACAATGGTTTACATATAATTTTCTTAGCACGATTAAAGATCTTGCGCACGATATTATAACAGGTTGAATCTAGCTTACCAAACAATTGTGTGACATACAATAAAACAGACTCAATGTTAGAAGTATAAACTCTCCATAACTCGTCATGACACAGACAGCTTTTCAAAGACCTCAATAAATACAAACGCCTCGAACAACGGGTTTCTATCTCTTTGAAATGATTGATCCATGTCAATTTACAATTCCACGTTACACCTAAAATCCTCATGTCATCAACAACACAAAACGGCCAAGAAGATACATCAATACGACTGCCTTTCTTATTGAAAAAAAATGCCTTTGGTTTTAGTGTCATTGAGAACAAATGAATTTGACGTAGCCCACTTTTTCACATGTTCATACTCGTGATTGATGGCATTAATACTTTGGAATACAGAGATTTTATAAATAGGACAAATTTCATAGATGTCATCGGCATACTGTGCTATGTTGGTGCTACTGGAAAAATTTGACAAGTCATAACAGTACAATGTAAAAAGGAAAGGGCCCAGTAATGATCCTTGAGGAGCACCACTAGTTACACAAGAAAAGGAACTGTAATTGTCTTGAAATTTCACACATTGGAACCGATTTTGCAAATAAGAGGATATAATTCTAATAAAACCACTCGGAAAATGTAACCTTTCAAGTTTTTCAATAAGAATCTTGTGAGAAATGGTATCGAATGCTTTCGATAAGTCATAGTTAACGAGTACACAGGCTGATACATCATCACGATCCAAAAGGGTAGTAACAAAGTCATGCACCGAAACAAGGCAACAAGTGGTATTTGATTTAGGCTTATAAGCGAACTGAAAATGTGGAATATGACGATGGAAATACTCATAAATATCACTGAGCAACACATGTTCAAAAAGTTTAGCAGGGACACTTAACAACGTAATAGGTCTCAGTTGCTCAATATTAGGATTTGACTCCTTCGGAACAGGCGAGACTGCACAAACTTTGAACAGCGTGGGAAATTGTCTCTGAAAAATGCTGCAGTTGATAATATTGCACAAAGGCTCACTAAGGAATGGGGCGGCAAGCTTATAGAGAATATTCGGGATCCCATCTGACCCAGAGGCTTTCGACGTCGACAACTTTTCGAGATATTGGGAAATCAAATAGGGATCACAAAGGGGGCACCAACTATCATCAGCAGACGAAAGTTCAAAAACTTCCCTCGGTTTGAAAGCCGATGTGAAATATCGATTAATGGCCTCAGCAGCATCCTTTGGGCTATCAAAATCTTTTCGAATAGCCGAAAATGGATCCCTGATGCCCTTCCCGTTCATGTCACTGACAATGTTCCAGATATCACGTTTCGAGGATTTGCATTTATTCACCCACTTTTCCTTACATTTTACTATAAGAGCCTTGCATTTTTGACGCAGTACATTGTAGGCAGAAAAATTACCACTTCTGTAGGCACACCATCTTAGATTTATTAAGTCCTTTAACTGTGGGGTCATCCAAGGTTTATCCGAAGGGGATAATTTCACAACCGTGCATGGGATGGAGGATATACTGTCTGTGAAAACACGATAGAAAATATCAACTTTACGATCAATGTCTTGTTCAAACTACACTTCGCGAAAAGCACCACTATTAAGAGATTGATAGAATTGGGCCATTGATGAGGGATTTAAGTCGTATACTGGAAAGGATCGAGAAATATCTGGACTTGATGTCGCGGAATTATTTGCTCGGAGAAACACCTGGGAATGTGAGCCGCGACGTTTGTTAGTCATTGGAGGACCGACAATCGCATCATTATAGGATGGATTCAAAGAGTTATTCATTAGGATCCTGTCCAGAAATGAGTCACCACGAGTTGGAGAACACACTTTATCAACAAGATCATGGGATCTTACAAGGGTTTCGGTATCAAGATGATTGAAATCGCCACTTAAAATCATATTAATGTTCGGATAACAAGAGCTCCAGTGGTCAAGTTCATCTATTAGAAAGTCGGAAATACTGTTTTGTAGGAGGACAGGTAAATTAGGAGGAGAGTAAATTGCAATAAGCACAAATAGTTTACTTCCAAATTTGAAAAATAGCACAATTGAATCGACGATATCGCAGATGCAGACAGATTTAGTGTCCTTTACAGCAACAAGTGAGTCAGACCATATTGCTACTCCACCGCCCATGAGACCGAACCGATCGCAACGAAACATATTATACTCACGTATACGAAAAAAAGAGTCCTCGTGAGAATCATTTAACCAAGTCTCTGTCACAATAATGATGTTTGGGCGAAGGGAAGCACATGATAATCGCAAGTCATCCATTTTGCCAATTGATACGATAGAGCGGGCATTCGTTAAAAGAAAACTCGGAAGAATCTGACTATTTTGTCATAGAAAATTCTTTTTTTGTATTATTCTACCTCTACGCAACATTATGTCTTCCTCACCAGCAATTCTGCGAGCATTGAATTCTTGTCGTATTGCCTTCTCCTGTTCAAGTTGCTCATTAGTTAGATCTTGCTTGATGAAAACTCGCTGATAATTACCACTCGAGGTTTTTAGGTTACGGGCACTTCTCAAAACTCGCAATTTATCGTCAAAGGAATTCATGAAAACCTTCAAAGGTCTATCCCTAGAACTCCTCCTGCCGATCCTAAAACATCGGTTGAATTTAACGTCAGCAGAGAGGCCGATGGACGAAAAAAAAATGACAATTAATGCTCATGATTTTCTCATGAACGCGATCATGATTTATTATTCTCACGAATGTCCTCATTACCATTCATTACGTTATCATCGAAGCATCATGAGAACATCATGAGTTAAATATTTTCTAATGAGAACATCATGAGACTCATCATAATCTCATGAGCTCTCATAAAGGTCTCATGAATTCGCATTAAATTTCATGAGTTCTCATGACAAATTTTCGTGAGGGTAATAACAACGGAAGTCAATCTAAGTCAAGGACTCTGTACGACAAGAGCAATTTCTCAAATACGAAATTACATCGGTATACCGGCGACTGGTTACATCTTTGCACGTGACATTAATTTGGAAGCGGCACCGTTTTTTTCAAATACATTTCATTGTCATAGTCGCATGGACAGAAAGATGAAAGAGCAACACTTCATCTCTATGCTCCGTCCATCTCTCAATAGGTAGGTCATCTATATTTCTTATTTTTCATTATAGCCATTTCATTTCCAATGAGCAGCGTCCTGAGAAGAGGCGAAACCAGTTGGCATAGTCATGACTCTTTTCTGAGTTTTTACTCATTTATACACATTTATATGTACGTGTGTGAAGAATTTATTGTATTTATTGAATATCACTCGTAATTAAGTACTCTGAAAAAAGCTACTTTAATTTCAAAGCAACTTTTAAATGCGCAGATTTCTGTCATCAAGGGAAATATCGAATGCAGCTGTAAGCCGGAACTTACGTTATGCCATCATTCTCAAGCAGGAAATAACATGTTCTCATAAATCACGCATCATTCGCGCAAACAACCAGTAACCATGCAAACAACTTCATAACAATAAAATATCAAATATTTGAGTTTTTTTCAACCATGTTATCCTCATCAATTTCTATCTTTCTCCCTTCTCATGTTTCAAATATGATTTTTCATTAATTCATCTGTTAAATCTGTTATCATATTTATTTTGTCATGCGTTCTTTTTATTTGACTTTCAAATTGTCATGTGATGATATATATTGCATTATATATAGAATGATAATAAAAACAATATTTTATTTAAATCAATACAAGAACTGCAAATTTTAATTATGGACATTCATCAATACGGAAAGCATTATTGTAGAAAGTCGGCAACTCAAAATGCCGATAAATTGTCATCTTAGCTGTGGAAATCTGCAAACAAGTAAGTGCAATTTTTAAAATCGAATTGGAAATCATTAATTACATGTAAGAGCGCTGTGAAGTTTTCATAATGAAAGAGAAACGGAAAAGAAAAAATGTTTGCCTCCTACAAGGCACTTTTCAAGAAAAATGAGCAAAAAGTAAACTGTGGATGCCACAAGAAATCATTTGAAAATTTTAATGTTCATACGAATCCAGCAGCAGGAATCTGTCAGAGCATTCAGATGCTTCACGACACAAAAAATGTAGAAGTTGGTCTTGAGCACGACAAACTTTGTTGAGGAGTCGCATAGCAGCTTCATTCCAGTGGTAAAGCAAATTTGGTCGAAGAGGGTAGCTGCAACAATCTTGATAACAAGTGATTTGGTGAGTTCAACGCTGCTTTTTATATGATGATTGCAAGCAGATAAATGAGACAGTCAAAGCAAAGTAAATATCTACATGTATATATGAATATGTATAGGCCCTATATTGTGTAATATAATGATATGCCGAGACCCCGAAAGGAAGAAAGACTTACATATCAGACTTAAAAATGTTTCTGGCTTGTTTGCTATATCAGAATATTTTACCCTATTGTAAAGAATCACTAAAGCAGATGCAGACAATGAAATCGTAAATCGATCTATAGACATCTGCAATTTCTGAAAAAAATTCAAATCTTCTCAGGGCTTGGGTCCAAAATACTTCACATAATTCAATAACACTTCTAGTACCTCTCAGAGCAAGGAGCAATCTAAAAACTCCTGGAACTTCAAAACCGCTCAAAAGACTGCAAGATCCCCGCATTCAAGCCACTCTCCGAGGCCTACAAGTAGTCAACGATGCCGGAGAGAGGGGTATTGCGTTGACTGATGCGCATCTTTGAAGCACATTTTTTCTGAGATAATGAATTCATACCATTGCACTTTCATGACCGCGATTGACGATTAAATTTATTTGAAAAAAAATTATTTGAAGGGAATTTATTTGAAGAGTATTTAGGGATACATGAATGTTGATAGGATCAAACGCATTGCACTGGATCTCCTTGAAAATCATTCAGTAGGCTATTGCTCATTGGTGGGGTGCCACCGCGTTTGAATTGGATAATGTCGCCCAGTTTTGCTTCACATTAATCAAACTGATGTGATAACAGAATTGGTCGACATAACTTCAAGAAAACATAACGATGATATCATGAAATACAAACAGATGCAAATTCACTTCAACAAAACAATTTCAAATTGAAAAACAATATGGATGTTGAAATATTTTGGCTGACCAACATGGACTCATAATGTGGCATAAATGTCAACATAAATAAATAATTTAATAAATGAGAATGAAGAAATAGAATTCAAAACGCTAAATTTTAACTTGTATAATAAGCATATGATGAATGCCAAGCTTGTAGCTGATACATAACGCATCATAAAATTATAAAAAATGTAGGCCTGCATCACACTCATTTTCAAGAAATGACGTCTGCATGACTGATATACATGCCGATGTTTTGTATTTACTTTTATAGAAATGTGATAGATGTGCAAATGGAAAATCCACACATTAGAATAGAAAAACATATCATGTTATAGAGAATTAACTTACTTAAAATCTCTCATTCTATCATTTTCATATGACTTGGACAATATTTTTCTCTTTCTTTAATCCCTTCTTTTTCTTGCTTCATTTATCTCATACAATGGACAATAAAATAGAATTGACTTTGTGATCCATTTCCGCGTAGACTTTCATCGAAAATTCGAGAATGTGTTTCACAAGCATTTGTACAGTGCTCTTATGGGCTTCATTAACCCTAGCTGTAAATATGTGCTTGACAATACTTCTTTTTGTTATGTGAAGTTTCAATTGTCCACGAAAGAAATTTTCTAAATTAACAAAAAGCGATGATTATGTCTCATTTGGATACAGAAGATGGGAATTTACATCAAACTTGACAAGTTGGGTAAGAGAATCTAGTGGAGAATTAGAGCACAATGAGTTTTCACATTTCAGTCAATTGTCGATCTTATTCAGGTATTATCAACCTCCAGGGTTATCAACCTCTTTGTAAATCTCTAATCTGACAACTACAATATCAGTTCAAAAATCAGCACGGAAACTGTTCAGATAGTATTGATTGATTCCATAGATAACCGTCAATATTCACAGCATAGAAATTAACAATACCATAGAAAGTCTATTATCTACTGTACTATTATCTACTTCTATGATTCACAGTAGCATGCACTGTAAACCAGCACATCCTAAAGCGAGCTGAATCACCTCCTAAAGCAAGACACTATTCGTAACTAATAAAAAAATCCTAAAGCATGCGCCTTTTAGAAAGCTAGCCTCTCACCTCCTAAAACATGTTTTCAATGCCATATTCTACTTTTCCCTTATGACAATGCATACTACTATCTTTATTCAGCAATAGACGGGTTACGCATTGAGATTTATTGCAGACAAAGCTCTCATTAATTCATTCAATATTTATCTCTTGCTTTACAAACACCCCTCTGAAGAAATAAGAACCCTTTAACCCCTGTAGTACTGTTATACAAGAGAACAGGATATTAGTGTTGTACAATTCGAATACATAAAACAAACTTTACTGAAATTCACTTGAAATTTATAAAATTGACACCCAGTACCAAATTGAATACAATCACAGGTCTATTTATGTAACAGATGCAGCGAAATCTCATGTATACATGTACAATGAAAATTTTGGCCTGACCACGCAATTTTCGGTGAAATAAATACAAATGCTACATAATATAATCAGTGTCGGGACAGTAAAAAATGTCAGAAACATGCAGGATATTTATTACAGAATTATGTAGATAAAAGCATGTGTGAAATCGTAGATCAACAGTTGCAATAAAGATAAAGTAACAAATATAGTCTCAAGATTGGAATATCGAATAACAATTAAGTGCTAGATATGCAAATCAATCTCTTTTATTGTTCAAGTAAATTACGATTTAAACTAGCGGATATTGCAGCTCTAAAACATCATGGAAATCATCAAGGAATTATTATAGAAAGATGGAAACTAAGGAATTCAAAGTAATTTATGGCACCAAAAAAATTCACAGAGTTTTGCACTGATCTTGGTGAAGATGTGACGCACACGAAGAAGTCCTTCCAGCAGTTTCTACGGTGGCCAAGTACTGTCGATTGCGTTGGAGATTATACGTTAGAAACAAGACTGCATGTACCGTGATGGCATAGATGCTGCATCCGTCAAAGCACATATATAATATTTGGACACCATATATTAGTATTCACTGATATTCCAGTCGAGATGACTGCTGAAAAGAAAAAGGAACTTTAGTTACGAACTATGGAGTGAAAGGAAGAAAATAATTAACTTTAAGATACAAGGATCTACATGCTACATGCAGCAGGCTGAACAAATTAATATTTCTTCAAAAAAATTCGAAGTTTTTGATTTGACAGACAATTGAAAAAAATGGAATTTCTTATAATCATGCATACACAGAGCATATCGTATTTTTTAATTATTTTTATTACGCTATCTATTTTGATATACGCCTAGATAATATAATTTATCAATGCTGAATTGAATACATGCACATGTATTTGATAAAATGATTGAAACCTCTTGTTGCAGAAAATTGGCTCCTTTGTTAGTTATTCGATGTTCTACAGATTATGGAAATTCACTAGCTTCAGATCTCCAAAAAATAGCACATATTATGCTAATAATCCATATTCACAGGAACTAACTTTCGTTTGAAAGTTCTAATGCAATACTGCACATGTTTCTTATTGACTCTCCCACTTCAGACAGCATGCACTGTCTTGCAAACTGCCATGTGTCGACAACAAGTGGCCGTACTCATTAATCAGATGAAAACAATATGAGCGTCACAGGTCTCTACCAAACATGCATGAGCTAAGTTGACTTCAGAAATAATAACTGGCGTGGCTTATATGGCCTAAGATCGTCGTTAGAAATTTTATAAAAATTAAAAAATGGAATTTCTCCTTTTCTACGGTGATTTAATAGCCATTTTGAAGGCGTCTGAAATTGTTCAACGTCAGAGGTCTTGGTTTTATGTGAGTATAGTTCGTTTGAGGAAACCAGCATGATATGCTGATCATGAGATGATTTTATTAAAAAAAAAAGTTCCATTCAATAGGCGGACATTTTCTTGCCATCAGAATTACCTTATCATGTATTTTTACAGAATAGAAACATTCTATATTAATTAATTAATCTTCTCTTTTTGTTTTGATGACTGTTTAGTCTTTCTTATTTGTGCTGGAGTCTATTTTTGCCTTGATATCATGCTACGTTGAGAACTTAATAATAATGACTAATATGAATAGAGTATGAAGGAGACTTTCATTGCTAAAATGGATTTACTTTTAAAAGTAGCCAACAGGATGGACTGAATATTTATAGAAGTCGAACACTTAACGCCGTGCATTAAAAATACGTTTGCATCCAATAGTGTCTGGACATTGCAGAAAAACCGCGGATATTTGAATACTGAGAAGAAGGATATTTATTGGCAGAAGATTTTATACAGAAGTATAGAAGTTCTAATTTGTCAGTAGTCCGTTGGCCCATATTTCAACATCCGGAATTTCACATATTTTGATGAGTATTTATTAAACGAATTCACAACTACGAGTATATAGTAGCAGAATTTTAATAGATTAGATAAAAACGTTTAAAAGATTGAATGAGAAATTTTAAGCATATGTTTACAAAGATGTTTGTTTCTTCTTAAATGTATGAATCAGGAAAGACTGAAGACAATATTTCTACTACATCCTTAAGTGTCGTCTATTGCATTTTTTCGATGTCTATACTATTATCTGACTAAAGATTATCATGACAGTTAGTGATAAATGGCTACATTAGCAGGTTACAGTCAACTAATTTGTGCCTCCAATAAACAAAATACAGAATTGATTGTTGTATTTCTATTAAAATTTATTGAAATAAACGAATTTTCGAATATTCTGAATATAATTGACCACACATAAATGATACATGTGTACATCAAAGCATTTAGAACTTTGCATTGAATCCTAAACTTGATATGCTAATTCAATTAACCCTTCACATGCGTGCATCTACTATTTTTCTACCTTCGTTCGGAAACCTTATTGGACACGCCACTTATAACAGATGAGTACTTTGCGCAGTTTCTAAGAATGCGCATTTGCTTCTCAGAGGCTTCACCGAGCACAGATAACGCGAATGAATGCATGAAATTGACAAATACAATGTATGCCTACTTCAAAAATTTTCAGCTTTTTGAAATTTATGATTTGCATTATTCGCAAGAATTAATTTAGTCCCGTTATGAAAAGTGGCATTTTAACTACAGAAGTCGCAGACTCGATTTAAATTAGTGCTATACAGCATGCATGCATTACAGCTCTTTCGAATAGGCTATCAGAGCAACAGGAAACTCACCTCATTTTTCAGAGCTGACGTTAATTGATGAACCAGATTGATCAGTATATCTGTCACGATTGACTATCACGAGAAAATGTAGAATGCAGATTTTTGGCCATTTGGCTTCAAGTCTTATTATATTTCTTTTCCATTTATCCAGTATTTCGATCGACGTTAATGGGAAAGATGTAGTCTCCTGGCATGACATCATGATACCCATATATTTGCAATTTACAACTGCACAACTTCAACAGATAATTTCACTAAACAATTTAATTGCAATATCACTGACAGAAAGTCAACTTCCCACTCGAAGTCAAAGCCAGCTACATAACCTCGATGAGATGAAGCGGAGAATGATTCACGTATACATACAGCAACGTGAACTTATGATGTCCTCAATAGCAGCTATTGTTATGCGACAGCGTTCCTGCTGTCTGGCAAGCAGTGACTCACGCTCTCCTCTATACAGATGCTTACGTCTAAGGGTTATTGTTCTCTTCAGTATGCTAGCCTACTAATTCAACTTAGCCTTCTGAAATTTTAGTGTGTGGCGCTTTAGGATGCAGATTTCTTCCGCTTTAGGAGGTGCCAGATTACAGTGTGGTGCTTCTATCTATGGTATTATATGCTTTCTTCATTGAATTGGATCTTTCATGCATTCGTTGATATTTTTACAATGGATATCCAGTATGATGTACATACACACTATAAAAGTATATAAAAAAGTCATAAAAAAACAAGAACTAAACTGCCTCCGTACAGCGTGAGAGGAGAGCTCGAGCATTGGCCTTGGTTATTGTAACGCCAAGCCGCTGGAAGCTCTCACTTTGAAACTGATTCCTATCACTTTTCATGCGAATAGCTATTATGTCGCATATTCTTGTTAAGGCTGCTGAAGCCTCCTCTCCCCATTCTCCATATACGGTTACTGCCATCGGAATGCAGCGCCAGCCCAATTCATTACATTTCGGTCCATTTGCAATGTGCTTTCTCTTCGAGGCCGCCTCGAGACAGACATCAACATTCGTACTCGCTTCATCAATGATTGTGGGCTTCAGCGGGTGTACATGGGTGATGTCAAGTGCAGCAGCCTGTCAGAGATCCAGATGGCACTAAAATGTCTGCAGGACGGGAGAGCTTCCGAGAGTTGTCCAATCCAGCACCTTGCTCTAGACGTGGATTCGAAGATGCTTGACGGCAAAGACCATAAATTATGTTCCGGATCTCGTTGTGACGTCGAACGATGTTTGGTCCGCGCTTGCAAGTCAATCCGTGGTAACCAAAACGGTCCATTACTTTTTCTGGGCACATTGGACACGTTATGTCTTCCTCAGTAACTGAAAGTTCCAGACGTAGCTTCACCAATATTTGAACCTCATTTGGTTCAAGTCGCTGACCAAGACCTGGACTAGGGGTGGCCAGTAACCAGTCTGAAGCTTGTGACGATGAAACCGAAAGCATACGAGCTCGATCCGCAATTGATAAAAATTGATATCACGAACTCAAGCGGTGTTAACCAAATGTGCCATAGCGATGAAGTGACATTTAAGTCATGTCGCTGAAGCGCTATGGTACATTTGGTATGTCCCATAGCTGTAAACAATCTGATGTTTCCAAGATATGAAATAATAATCATAATTCAAGCTATGATTCAAGCTAGATCACAACAGATATCGCATTCAAACCTCTATTTCGTTACAGATATCACTGAGTAAAACAAAATGAAGTCGTTGGACTGAAAAATTTTTACACAAAGTCAAACAAGAGCACCTGGAAACAAAAAGTCGATTGCAAATTTAGCTAGCCTTCAAAATGCCGACATTATTTTCTTTGCACTACCCATAGAGTTTCTGGCTGGAATCGCTTGTTAGGAATGCTTGCTTCTTTTGGATATTCATTCTCTGACGGATTGAAGGGTGAATTTCCATGGTCCATGTCAACATCACGAGTCTTGAAGTTTCTCGCACTTCGAGCAGAGGCTGCTGAGATGCCATTGAAGGCCAGAAGAAATCCATCGATCAATATAGAAATTTGCAATCAAGTTGTCATCATTATCCTCTATATTAGTACTCAATCACTATCACTTCAATTTCCGTCAGCGTTCGAAAATGATTGAATAAATTTCTATCAGTTTTCATTCTTCTCTCCAGTAAAGTATTCCTCCACGAAATCGCTGTCGCTTAGCTGAATTTTAGTGGTAGTACATATCACATTTCCATTAGCATAATGATTATAGCATGGACAATTTCCTTGTTATTGTGGGGGAATGATGAAGTATTATACTGCGACTTTTCTCATTATTGCCATTATGCTTTTAAAATCAAATGCTGAACAAATATTAGGCATCGTCTAGCTTGAACAGGAAAAGTGATTGAAGGATTGCAAACGTAATTACTAAAATTGACAGTTATTCGCCAATTGTGCACTTTTTGTGAAAAATTTGAAAGGCTAACAGTCAAGGTGTTATATATCTAGGAGTCCATGATTATAATGACTTTTACATTGATATATTGACCATGGATATTCATGTTTTGAGAATCAATGTCTTCTACATGTAGTTATAGAAAAAGGCTACATAGATATAGTGATGGGATGAAGCATGTTAGAAATGGAAAAAGGGATGCACAAAAAGTGAGGTACAAAAAGTAATATCGCATACCTACATAGACATATTTTTACAGACACCTATACATTTGTCTATCTTGAGGCAAAGATATCACAACGACATCACAGATTTTCTAACATCATATATTGCAAATGTCACCTATTGAAAATGCATTAGCAGCATAGGCAAGCTATGGGACATTGCTTGATATCAACTGTTCCAGATAGTGATATCAATTTTCGCAATGCCAGCTACTTTGTTGTCTAGTGTCGGTTGATAATATTGTAATGTAATAGATAATGCATAGATTTGAGGTTATTATTTGTTATAATTACCGAGAACCGAAGGCTGGAGGTTATTATGACAAATAATGACCGAAGAAATCTAATCATTATCTGTCATAATGCACGACTTTTTCCATAGAAGTCGGCACCAGGTTAATAATTTCCAATCAGGAAAATAATTACCTGCTTCATGGAACTTATTAACCTTTGGACATAGAAAGCCTTACAAAATCATGCATTATAGCTAGCTTTTTAGGTATAATACTGCTTTTATTGACTAGCTATGGTAGATATAAACCTCGCCTACGGCTCAGTTCATACATGGTTTGTATCACGCCATAGATAGTCAATAAAAAGCAGTATAAACCAAAAGGCTAATTATAACTATAATAGACTGACGTGACGGAACCCGCGCAATAAACCAGTCCATCCTGCTGCGATCTTGTCCTATTCACGATAAATCACGAGTATGCAATGTTTTCTCATCTCTTCTCATGTCTCGAAGAAAGGGTTTCCTCATGAATGCTTCCTGAAATTATATATCAACGATTTAATGTAAGAATATTCAATGAATGAAATTAAAAATGGTAAATGATAAAGGTTTATTGCAAATGTGCATTTGCAAAAGATAGCTGATTAATAAAAATCAATTGTTTAAGCTGTTTAACTTACTTAATGTGTCCATTAATGAGAAAAGGTTGTTTTCTTAAGGTTCGACAACATTTCCTTTGCCGATAGAGCGAATACAAGCTGGTGCTAATCTCAATGTTACCCGAAATGCTCCAGAGGTTGGACAATAGTTGTGTGAATACTAAATAGGGTGAGTGGATCGCCTATTGATGTAAATGAGCGGTAGCCAGAAACGTTTAGGGAACCAAAGCCAGGATACGATGCATTCAGTAAATGATTGCAATGCAATGTTATTACTATTCGTAATTATTATCAGTAAATTATCACTATTGGTCTATTCATGCAGTACATATACACTGCGTGCGTGACAAAAAATCTTAACAATTAGAATTACAGGAAAAAAGGAGTTGCAACCTCTGAGAGAAAGCAAATGCCATCCAAGGTGCTTTGATCACAAAGCAGTGGTTCGTCCAATGTGCCAAATACCGACCAAAATCGATCATATTCTGAAATGTAATATGCTGCGGATCTCTCACCAGACAAATTCGTCCGTCGTGGAAATCGAGGTTAAGCCGTAATTACTCCGCCCGCATCACACGATGCCACTCATCAGGGCTGCTTTTAGAATGTCGCTCGCACCATTCTACTCTTTTTCGCTTGTGCTCGAGACATGTAGGACGCTCATTCCTAAGGGAAGGGGCTCGTATAAATTCACTAAAATTCAAAGGGTTATTTACAGGTATGCGTGCCATGTCTGCAAGATTTAAAGCCCTCTTCTGTCAAATTTTGATTTGCAGTTCTAACGCAATTGTTGATACCAGCAAAAGAGTTCCAGCCAATTGCTAGACGCGAACCGCTCTGAAAGTCCATTGCTGCAATGATCAGCTTTTAATCTGTGACTCCAATTTTTTTCTTTAGTCTTACAAATCTTTCCTGTCTTTCATCGTTTCCTTCTTCACACCAACGCACTGGCTAATTCTTAGCAACTAGCGTACATGTGCATGAGACGGATTCAATTAAGCATTAAGCATGCTTCCAGATGCATGTGCGTCCACAAAAATCATTCCAGTAGCCATACATTCTACGAGTTTGTCTTTGTTGCTTTATCATGCAGTTGCGACTTATGTCAAAATGACAGCAAAATTTGCAATTATCTGATACTTAAACTTATCCAAAAGTTGATCCTGTGTAAAAGGATGAATGATATCTTCATGCAAGAAAAGTCACATAGAAATTTGTTTGAGAGTAAGATTGACTTAGAAATTTGACAGCTGCCATTGATTAGTAATGATTTAAGTGCTAAGTTTCTTCTGTCACGCAGCATACATGTATATATTGTCCTCAGACTTGAACAGTTTTAAGCACGGAAATTTCTTGGCAGCCGTAGACGCCGACAAGTGCTCGTCAGTCCAGCTCGGAATTTTTTTTCAAACAGAAAAAGTTTCTTGTCTTTCATCACTTTTGAAAATGATCAAAATTGTCAACTGTTGAGACTGATAGCGAACCCTCGATTTAGTTAACTTTTTTTACTCAGTCGCAGATTTATTCCTCCGAACAAAATTTATAATTATATATCCGAGTGATAATGGAACTCGTTGATGAACTCACCGCGGTATTAATTCAACATATTTTTAAACGATGCTCAGCCTTCACCCCACAAATTGCACCATTCTGCTAAATTGCTTAAGTCAATCTGTAATTCTTCAATTATAAGCAAATAGTTCCTACATGTCCAATATGATTCGATTATTAAACATCGGTTTTATTCGCTTGCAATGTTTACAATTTGCAATTTTCCCTCAGAACCTTGTAACTCATTATTTCATTGATAAATCATTTCTTTACTTCAGACCATTGTTCAATAACACGCATGCCTCATGATTCTCACGTCAATAAACGTCAGTTGTGATCATCATTATTTGATTGCACACAAATTGTCTCGACAAATACCATGGCGCGTGATAAGACACTATTCCTCTTCTTTATGAGTCGTCAAATTGGTCTGGCTGTCAGCACACTACAATTACCTCCAACGAATGAAGTCGAAAATGAATCGTTCACAGATTGCGGGGGTACGCCATCTGGCTATTACGAATCTGTTCGTCTGCCAAATTCTACCATGTTCCTCTTCCTGTCACACAATATATGGAATTTGCATGAAAATTCAATAGGAAGCAGGCAAAAGTCTTCCAATCAAAAAGTGAAAAGTGCCTAGTCACAATTTTTACATGGAATGTCGAATATTTAAAAAGAATGACAACTATTAAGTCAACCTTAATTCCCCGACCGTACTCGCCTGACCCAGGAATCGAATCGAATTCCGCGGTGGAGGCGAACTCGCACCTTCTTCACTACGCCACGCTGACGACACAAAAGGAATTTGAGTGAAGGCAGAAGTCATCTCCAAGTGATATCGCTATCGACAACATATTGTCTTTTCTATTGGAATGTCTTCTGGTAAATTCCCATCATGTTCATGCACCTTTGTCTATGATTCTACACACATTCTGATTTACTAAAGCCTCCTATGTCGGCAAAGACAACATCTTGGCCTATTTTTAGACGCATTCAATTACATTCTCGCATACATCACCTACACATGTGCAATAATAACACATACACATGTTAGAAAATGACTTCAAGTTATTCCATGCCGAAGATTATGGCTTTAGACGTTGTATTTCTCACTGTACCAGAGAAAACACAGACAAATTTCATTGTACTGAAAACTTCAATCTGCTTCGAATTAGATTTTCCTGTGCTTTTCTGATCCTCTATGACCAAAGATGAGCAACCGGGTAGAACTAGGCAGACGCGCAGATCCGCAGGTTAGCCAAGGGTGCACATAATTCTGTGTCAGTCTCATCTTCGGCCACGTTCCCTTCAGAAAGTCGTTTTGGCGGTTAGATCAATGAGGCATCTTATTTGTTCGAGATATTCTTTTAATATTAAAAACTGAAAACGCAAGACAAGTCACAGTTTCATTAAAACTATTCAAAACTAAGTCTTTCTTTCGGCGCCGAGATAGCTCCCTCTCGACTAAGACTCAAGTTCTTCATAGCCAATTCTACAAAACAGAAATACAGTTTCATATTAAAGTACTTTATGTTTAATGAATCCAAGATATCATTTGTTCTTCGTCCGTCCAATCAGATAAAACTGACAGCTGGAACAAAATAAATATCAGCTCAAACGTTTGTATTACTCAATGACAAATACTTATTTGTGTTGATTTGTGACTCTTCAAGCTCTATCCATCTGTTAGGGCCTCGAAAGGTTGCTTTAATCTGGCAAATACGGCTGAAACAGATCTTGAGAATGTTGATTCTGAAGAAAGGTTATCTGCATGCTCTTTCCCTCGTTATGATCATCATTACGATTCTTCTCAATCTTGTTGGTAAGACATTTTATAACAGTCTAACGATCAACAAATCATAGATTATTCAAAAGTACGTCTCTCTTAGAAGTTTCATGGACAACGTATACAAACTCAGTTGCATGAATCAAAGGGAATTAAGTCATAAATGCACAAATGCCATCTAAGATAAAAATCAATAATCAAAGTCAATAATTTGCCGAAAAAAGACACGTGATAGACTAATAGAGAGCTTAGAGATGAAGTAATGTCATTGAATATCTTAAGAGAAAGGCACCTGCTAAGTCCATTGTCTGCGATGGTAGGATGGCACTGTTGGCTAACGAGTTGTGCTTCGGTACAAATGAGCAGACAGCCCATAGTTCGAGTCTGTGGAGGCACAATCATTCTCATGTTGCGACATGTGATGCTAACTTCAGCCTGTTGAGAATTAGTGAGAATCGCCATCCATATGAAATACCATTATTGGCATGGCATCGTAAAAACTTGTGGCAGAGTAAATTAAGATCAGTCGGGAGTACGTGGGGAGATGACTCGGAAGCCCGTCTACATACACGTACATATATGCTCTTATACTTGACCTATTCTGCCACCCGAATGCGGAATTCCTATTCAGTCATTCCTGTATACAGGAGTAATGTATACATGTAGGTGCATGTAGGACCGCTAGATCACAGAACTACGGTACTTAAGTATTATAATTCTTGAAGGCCTAACTAGCCTATTACTCCGGCAGCCAGAACGAGTTCCAGCAGGGAACGAGGCCGAAAGTGAGATTTTCACAGAATGATGCACACCATATGCCTACTACGAATCGATTCGTCTGCCGAGTTCTAGTCAGTTCCTCTTCTTGTCAGACAGGATCAAAGAAAAACACATGTAAATCCAATGGGACGCAGATTGCAGTTTTTGGCTAAAATGAAATTTTCTATGTTTTCTCTGATTAAATGAAAAGTACTATGCCCAGAGTCATAATTTTTGGCATGGAATGTCTTCAGGTCATTTCCTTTCATCTTCATGCACCCCTGTCTATAAAGCTCAACACATTTAGATTTGGCAAGCCCCTTAATGTCGGCAAACACAAACATTTTGAGCAACTTCATCCACATTCAACCATATTCTCACATATATTGCCGACCAGAAGCATGATAATATCACATGCACATCATAGGAAATGACCTGAAGACATTCCATGTCAAAAATTGTGGCTAAAAATTGTATTACCGTAATAGGCGGAAATATAGAAAATATCAATTGAACAGAAAACTGCAATCTGCGTCCCATTGGATTTCCATGTGTTTTTCTTTGATCTTGTCTGACAAGAAGAGGAACTCACTAGAACTCGGCAGACGTGCAGATTCGTAGTAGGCATAGGGTGTGCATCATTCTGTGAAAGTCTCATTTTCGGCCTTGTTCCCTGCAGAAACTCGTTCTGGCTGCCGGACTATATCTCCATGTCATGGCATTCGTCAGGTACGGATCGCGTAAGAGACCAGTTTCGGTACATGAAATTATTTTCTGGTCTTTTTGATCTTTAAACCCACCATCGAGGTAATACAGCATATGTGACCGCATCCGACTAGCGAGGGAATTGAACAGAGGTCAGTAGAGTAGTGAGGAACAGATCATGCCTTTTCACAGAGTCACTTCAATGTTGCAAAGTGAATAAGAGTGAAATCAGGAATCATTTCTTGGTGAAATCGAAGAAGTCCTTTTGTCCTATTTGTATTATACAGGCTGCTACAGACATCCACTTTGCATAGTAGGGCAGTGCCGCATGATATATTGTTCGCCTATGTGATGTAGAAAATTTCAACAAAAGTTTAACTGAATTCAATGAGCGAAGCAAGAAGTCCAAGGCTTGATGACAGGTATGATAACATTTCCTTGAGCAACCAAACGCGTACCTTGTATAAGACGGTCGCCCGCGCAATTTTGGGACCTTAACTTTGCTTTCTGTTTGCATAGAAGAAAGTTTTGTATCTTGTAACTAGTGACTCGTGGCTATGCCTGCCACTCATGGATAAAGATTTTCAGCTGTTCACGGGTAGTGACCTCACGGAAATGAGCGGTTGCGGGTGGAGAGACTCACGGCACGTGCTGGTAAGGATATTTTCGAGTATCTATATGACGGATTATGAGCAGAATCATAAATCAAAGGTCAATCGCCTTCCTGCTGTCTTGTCGCTGTCCGTTGTTTGATGCTCACTATCATGTCAATGCTGAGGAATATGAGACATCTAGCGAAATATCTGACAGCTGAATAAGGTTTGGATAGAATTAATTAGCTGGCTACGCGCTGAGGTTTTGCGCTAGCATGCATTAGTGAAATCAGATGAGAGATAATGCATCAATGTCAACATTTCTCTACTTCTTAATTAAAAGTGCAAATTCCCAACATAGAGTAGTCTCTCGACGATTCGTGCTGCAAGCATACTCACTTGTATCCTTGCTGAAAAGTTTGATCAGCACATTATAACTGCCCGGAACGCGAGGAAGAAGTGAGCATCATCGATGTAAAATACTGTATTTCGAACAATTAAGGAAATAAATTAGTGATCTGACCATCCAATATAAATTTTATTGTAAATCCAAATTTTCAGTTTAAAGAACCCCTGTCAACCACTTCTTTGGAAAACTCCGTCGTTTAGATATATCTTTAGCATGATAACACATGCACATGACGCGGCACTGTTTTCAATGTACATATCTGTTCCAATCCTATTTTATAATAGAATGTCGATTATACTATGCCTCCATCGATGAGCATCAATCATCATCAGGACCATAGAAATTGACAACAATAAAACCTCTAGAATGGAAATTAAGCTTCATGCAATACACAATAACGGCACATAAATCGCACGCATTTTCACTTGCCAACGTCTGCATGATTGGGTTAGAATCAGTCACATGAGTAAATCGAAGGTTTTAATTGGTTCTTCATGCCCCAACTTAGTTCCCCCGGATGTGCCGCGACCTTGAGTCAATTTCCATTCTAGCGAACTTCAGATAAACAGTATATTTCTATGATCAGGACACCACAAGCCTCTCACATTGATGTTTTATGTTGGTTTCCTGAACAGTACAGGAGATTTAAGTCTCAGATTCCAATATTTTCATTGTAGACGCAGAATTTGACAGGTCGTCTCTTCTTCTGTTTGACTAGAGAGGAAGCATTGGAACATGTAACGCTATTGAAATGGCACAACCGGCTGACATAATACCATAGCAATCGAACAATGAGCAGCCAGTTCAATAATGAACACGCCAAGTTGTGCGAACTTTCAGTGACTGTTATCAGCCTGATCACACAGCAAACAGACACAGTCGATGTCAAGCTCTACAGAGAAGTTTGTGAACATCTTTTCGTTCGACTACTAACTTTTCTAATAATGATCCAAAGGAGTAACATTATCGAGAAAACATTTGCGTAATGATCTGAATTCTTCAAATCTGAAGGAATCGTGGTGATCGGAGCATTTTGAAGGAATTCACAACAATCCGCAAGCGACGCACGACTATTTTTCCTATCTTTGTAAGGTATTGAAAACTTCTTTTGCCCACTTAGCAAGTTCCTGCATGTGCCATCGCTTTGAATCAGTTTGGACTTCTAGCAAAGTGATGCGATTAAACAATCTTATTCTGTGATTGTAGGTCCCACCTTCGCGCAATTCAGGTTGGAAACTTCGAACATGAAATGCTTGCAAGAAATTGCTTTTGGAAGGTCCTTCTATAGCGGACTAAACCATGAAGATAACATTACCAATTTCACTTTTTAGGTGATTTTTGATTTATTTACTGATAGATTCTAAGCATTTTGTGCTTTTAAGTAAAGAATCCTTTATTCATTTTAAAATCAAGGAGCTCTAAAGTTCTGAACAAGGCATAAATGTCAGTAATTGCTTTGCAGAATATCTAATTATAGCATTCCTTGGAGAACTTTTTATCACGTTGTTACTGAAGGGTTGATTTGAAAGGTTGATATTGATGATATCCAATGACTGTGTAGATTGAATCCACCCATCGCCCTTTTCCTCTGACAGTGCTTTGATACGCATATCCACGGTTGATTCATGAGCTTTGCAAAAAATGAAGCAGTCATCCAGTGTGAGAATGTGGATATTTAATCTGATCACGAAGCGTCGTAATATTTCTTTCATTTCAAGATTTCGATCTTAATAAACATCTTTAATTTTCTCAAAAATCAAATAAGCTGCAAGTCAAAGCAGCGTTTTAACTTATGCCAGAGAGTCAAGGCTTCCATAATTGTTGCTTGTAGGGCCTTCACATGAGCTCCGATGCATGGTGAAGCTAGAAAGCAGCGATTCTGGACTTTCCGGAAGTTGTGATCTATATCTACTACCGATTTGACATTTTCAATCAGACTAAAGATGCTTGAACGTTCTCGGTTTGTTTAAAATGATAACTTAGTTAAAGGGAAGCCATCTAGATTAATTTAGCAACGGATTATAAACACATTGTAATCCCTGTGATTTTCAGCAATCCCTTATCAAGCATGTTATTATGATCTCTTAATGCGTCATCATTTCAATAATCGGTAAAAATCATTCGCATGTCGAGGATAATTATGAGTGTCTCTTCCTACAGAGGGTTTAATTACTTCTATAATAGTAAATTCTTAAATAACCGCTTCTAATAATAATAATAATATTAATAACTGTATTTGAAGAATTTTCGCATAAGACAAGTTAAAGGTACAGAGAATGCACTACAAATACAAAGCCCATTTCGGGCTCAAACAAATCTGTGGATGCATGAAAATAGAACGTTGCACGCATATCTGGGAAATTACCAAATATCACAACGTGAGAAATAGGTAGACACAGTTCTTTTGAAGCTTGCCAATGAAGTAGACGAGATTTCGTCGTTTGACAGGGTGTTCCAGTGCTTGATTGTGTTGACAGTAAAGAAATTCTGATAACATCCGTGACGAGTGAACTTAAGGTCAAGCTTGAACATGTTACCACGGCTGCTGTTGCGCTTTGAAAATTGAAAAAGACTTTCAAAATCAAGATCGGCATACCCATGCAACATCTTGTACATAAAAATCAGACGGTAACGGAGTCGACGAGCGCGTAGGCTCATGAGGTTCAACTTTGTATGGTAACGGAGTCGACGAGCGCGTAGGCTCATGAGGTTCAACTTTGTACGAACTTTGTATGGTAGGGGACGGAGGCTTGGGAAGAAATGCGTGAATCTTTTCTGGACTTTCTCGATTGCTTTGTCGATGTATTTGTATTGTGGAAACCATATGACGGATCCGAATTCGAGTATAGAGCGCACATTGCTGGTATAAATCTTTGTAAGGGCATAATGATCTCTTGTTCTGAAAGCCTTCTTTATAATTCCGAGCATTCTGTTTGCCTTAGCAACAATACTAAGAATGTGCGATGTCAAGATATTTCGTTTATCTCGGTCCACTGTGATGCCCAGGTCTTTCATCCTATTGACTGAATCAACAAGGCAGTTGGAGATTGTATATGGGGAGCATAAATTCTTGTTACCAAAATGAACGACGCAGGTTTTGGAGAGATTTACGTTCATGAAGTTCTTCGAACACCAGTTGTGAAGTCTATCCAAGTCTGCTTGAAGAGATTCAGATGCCCTGGCCTGGTCGATATCGTCGCTACCAAAGGTTATCCAGATCTTGATATCGTCGGCGTATTTTTGGATTCTGCATTGTTGAATAGCTTCATCGAGGTCGTTCACAATAATAAGAATAACACCGGACCTAGCACCGATCCTTGGATGACGCCACTAGTAATCGGCAGTTCAGATGAGATGGCATCATTAATCTTTACAACTTGTATACGATTGCTCAGGAAATCGACGATCCATTGAAAAAGTTGACCAAAAATATGAAAAGTGTTTAATTTACTTAAAAGAAGTTCGTGCGGCACGACGTCAAAAGCTTTACTAAAGTCAACTTGGACCACGTCTGAACAATTATTCGATTCGAGATTGTGTAACAACTGGTCGTAGAAAATTACTCCTGCCGTTTCCACCGATCGCCCAGGCAGAAATCCATGTTGAGACTTGCGAATTAGATTATAGGAGGATATGTGTGCCATTAGATTGCTTCGTACAATGCGCTCCATGACTTTACATACTGCACTCGTTTGAGCAATAGGTCTGTAGCTTGAGAATTCAGCCTTAGTGCCCGATTTGTAAATTGGTGTTATAACGATGTGTTTCCAAGATGTCGGAATTCGGCTTAGCGACATTGACAAGTCAAAAAAGGAAGCTAACTTGGTAGCCAGGAAGAATCCACCACGCTTGATAAGAGTATACGAAATGGCATTGAGGTCTTCTGTTGATGCTGACGGTAACTTAGAAATCACTGCGTAGACATCGATAGGGTCAAATTGTATCGAACGTAATTCACAAATGTTGCCATTTGAGGACCTTGGATGAGCATTGTAGTCACTTGAATGTACATGTACGATTAGTGGAGACATGTATGAGGAGAATAGAGAGTTAAATGAATTTGCAATTTCAGTATTGTCAGTGATAATTTCATCATTGCTATCTTTCATGGTGCTAAACAGTTCTTTTGCTTTGAATTTTCCTTTGACGTATTTCCAGAATGGTTTCTTATTATTTGATCGCAACTGCTTGGAAAGTTGCTGTTCATGCTTGACTGTAGCTTCCTTGATCACTCGGTCTAGGTTCACTTTAGCGGTAAGAAGTATGGATTGATTATCGATAGTTGGATTTGAGACAAACTCAGCATGCTTGCGTCTGACTTTTCTCATTGCGGTTCGGACTCTTGAAGACAATTTCGGCAGCCAAGAAGAACTTTGTTTGTATGGGATTGATTCTTCGGCGGCATGAACAATGTTGGAGTTGAAACGATTCCAAATATCATCTATGTCTTCGTTAAGATCACAAGACCAATCTTGTTGTTGTAGAATCTTTGTGTAGTGCTTCCAATTAGCTTTAGATAGAATAGGAACTAATTTGGTAGGCACAGTATTCATAACCGTATTTATAGGGGTCGTGAAGGAAATGATGGCGTGGTCCGACGTTGAAAAACATTCACCAACATCTAAGTTTTCAATATGGGTGTCGCAAGGGGACATTACCAAATCCAAAATTGTCGAAGATGCAGGGCGAGTGGGCTGGTTGACGTGTTGGAGTAGGAAATTATCCTTGGTCCATTGAACGAATCGATGTTTACAGCTGTAAGTGGCATCAGAGTCCCATTGGATGTGAGGCAAGTTGAAATCGCCGATGAGAATTGAGCTCTGGGCGTTATTATTCAGGGTACTTGTTAGATAGGAAAACAGATCGTCATCACATTCGAAATTGTGAGAAGGGGGCCTATATAAGCAAGTGAGGCATAAAAGGTTCACCTGAGATTCCTTATCGAGAATGGTACAGGTAATGGATTCGACACTACTAACAGAATACTTGGAATTACAGGTTGAAAGGAGAGTGCCTTGTATGTAAACCAACACTCCACCACCTTTTGAACCAACACGATCACATCGGTACATAGTGTAATTTGGTATACAAAAGAACGCATCAGGCAGACTTGCGTCTCCCCAGGATTCGACAACGCAAATAACGGTAGGCTTATAGAGGGCAGCATAGGTAGAAAGAATCGGCATCTTATTAACAAGAGATCTAGCATTAACATAAAAAACTTTTGCATCGAGTTGACTGTCATGGTTCGAACGATTACTTATAACTGAGGTTTCAGGGGATGAACAGAGTGAAATCAAAAAGGGGGATAAATAGCGAATGGATTGGCAATAATGGGTCCTTACAAAGTAATAGTACAAACGAAGAGGTT
The DNA here is from genome assembly GCA_907163375.1 of Prostheceraeus crozeri. NCBI lineage: Eukaryota > Metazoa > Platyhelminthes > Polycladida > Euryleptidae > Prostheceraeus > Prostheceraeus crozeri. Next base: position 357,850 of record CAJQUW010011349.1, on the reverse strand, counting down.
CAAGCGAGTTGCTGGGTTCCTGCTGACGCAGGAGTCACAAGATTTGTAGGCCGATGTCAATCCTGTCAACAACTTCGTTGTTATGAAATAGTTTACCCGAGCGGATGAATATTCTGTCATTAGGGCCCCTGAATCACTTTCTGAGCTCCACTGCTTTGGCACGAATGCGTTTTTCCTCTTGTCTCGTCAGATATGTAGAATCCTTATTGATGTAGATAGTCCCAAAGACATCGGTAACAGAGGCGTCGTTTCTAATTTTCTTTTGACCAAAGAGAATTGTGTTTCGGTGAGCGAGAGTCAATAAAGTCAACTCGCATCAGGCGTGGGGAATTGTTTGTCGAATTTCCCACACGTGTACATGAAATGATTGAGTCAGGAGTAAAGTTTTGGTCGATCTTGCGACAAAGATAGTTAATTTTCTCGGCATCATTTACAAGGGGATCGTCATCATCAGGTTCCAACACATCATCAGAGACACCAGAAAAAATTGCTCGATTGCTGCGTTTCTCGGACTCAACCCTTTCAATATACTTCTGCTGCTCGACGATCACATTTTTCATTTTGGTTATTTCGACGTCGATGTATAATTGGTGTTCCTGGACTTTCACTAGGGTGACTTCAATTTGAGTTACACGGCCAGCTAGGTCGTTGATTTTGCGAATAATACGTTCCTCGGATTCTTGAATGAGGCTGCGTATATCGTCAAGAGTAATGCTAGAACTCAAGCAGACTTGCTGAACCCCAGATCGAGTGTTAGGTTTTTTGTTTGTTTGTGGATTATTCGGCGTACCTTTGTTATTCATATCCGTGGAACAGCTGATAAGTAGACACGTGAAGAATCACTCGATGAGATTGCGGGGGTGATAATGGTAGATGACGTCAGAAGGTCGTTGGCAGTGTTGACTGCTGAATCACACACCGATGGTCTTCGTACGTAGCAAATTCGATGGCAGGCAGCACCGTGGATAAGTATTCAGTATTTGCGCATGCGCAGTGTGACCTAAAGGTTCGGAGCACGGAAAATCCTCAATAGTGTGAGATGAGTCCACCACAAGACGATGAAAAATATGCCAAACGACGCGCAAGGAGACGGCGAACAATCTGATATAAATCACTTGTGGAATATAATGCTCAAAACGACGATATTTGACAAAAACAGCAATGAAGTACAATGACAGCAGCAGCATACGACCAGCACGCGTGCTGCTATCATTAGTTTATGTAGATTTGTATGTATTTATTCAAATAAAAATATTTTGTCCACTCATGAAAAAAAACTCATGTTGTTGAATAGCTTCTTTCTATTATGTGCCCCAGTATTCTGATTTACGTTTGGATCAGAATCTAATCTCATGTACATTAATTATAGACCTTTCTCATTTTTCAACTCCTCTCCACCTTTAAAGGGTAATAATGTCGAAAGATGTGTCATTTGACTGTGCAATAATTGCATTTGAAGCTGATGAAGATGAAGCTACGACAGTCTTTCTAAAAATGAACTATATAAATGAAATGGCTTCGATTGAATTTCAATTCCTCAGAGACCTGCGGGAAAGGTTCATGCAATGATAGTGGGGTCACATGATGATTATCTTGAATTCAAAGAGATTTACGGAGATGGGCGTTGTACGTATGTAATAAGTAAAACTGAAGATAAATTATTTGACATGGTTGAAGAACACGAAGATATTTAGCAATTAACATGCAGATTACAAGCGCATGCTCAACTCTTCATACGTTGATGAAACTACATTGTAGGTATCCGAGTGTTCGTCAGTTGGCCGTCTATTTATAACATACATGTATGTAGATATTTGTTACTGCTTATTGCGAAATATTCATTAGGTATACAAAGAAAGAAATATATGAATAATTAAGTTGAATGACACCCTATTTATATATTTCATCCCTCTTTACCTAATGAACATATGATAGGCAGTGACAATTTGCTGTAGATGGTGTGAATAGATTCCAGTTTGAACTTGCAACTGCCGAACACTCAGATATATAGCGAATCTTCAGCATTGTCAGCATTCTCATGAGATGAAGTCCACAATCTTAAATGATATGGTGCGCAGACGAAGGAGCTGAAGTTGGAACATACATTTGCAGTTCAGTATTCGCAGCCTATGTGACACTTTTTAGATAAACAAGCACTACGTTACATTGCATCTAAACAGCGTCACATTCACAGCAATTCGACTGTAAAGTACATTGCTGTGGACTTGGCCGATTTTTGACAGAGTCTGAGTCCGGCTTGCAGCCACCGAATCCGATGAAGAATTACTGATTTATAGCAGAATTTTAGATGGTGTCATGAATCAAACTAGCAGAAATTGTAAGAAGATTCTTAAGAATAAAACTCCTACAAACTCTAAAAGACGGATTTATCGTCTTTCTTCATGCATGCCTACTACTTATGGTTACACTACATCTCCAAAAACAAGAACTCTCACTAAAAGAAGGCCGTAAACACGAACTGTATGTCTGGTTAGTAAGGAAAGAGTGTCTTGCGCATCCGTAGCTATCCTAGTTCGCACTCCGCTGTATTGTCTACTGTAATGCTTTGATATACCAGATATTACCCGATTATTGACAATGGCAATAAGCTAAGGTAGGAATCGGAATCGATAGATTTAGCCACCGTGTCCGTGTTGAAAGCTCCGAAATTGATATTTGGTGTATTTGAGACAACAAATCCCTCCAACCAATAGAGTGTCCTACAAATTTATTATCGTGGATGTAAATATGTTCTTCTCAAAAGATCGCATCTCAAAAACGATTATTTCTGATCACTTGCATCGAATGACAGATGCATTTCTGTTTCTGAGTCTGAACCCAAGTTCTGACGGGGCTCCTGCACATTTTTGATATTGCTCAGCTTTGACTGAAATTTGACATATTTCCGATAACCAAATCAATTTCCTTTCTTTTATATTCCAAAGAATACACCTTTCAAATTTGGCCCATGAGAGCATAAAGAGTGACCTTCATTCAAGGGTTTTTTTCAACATAAAACATTCCTGGCAATTTCTATCAAAATTAAATTGCAAAATAGTGCTTTAGGATATTAAGGCATTTGTTCATTCGGATGATCAGTTGTTGTTCTTTTTTCTACATTATGCATTCATTGTAAGTAAGATGGTAGCAGAATGTGCATTCAGCATAAAAAATCTCTGTTTAAGTTAATCTCGATTCAATATTCTAAAAGAGAAACCTCTTCTTTATGGGAATCTCGTTTTTTGAAGTCGACAATTGCTCAACATGTACATGATTCTGGGTAGCGTCCTGACAGTGACAGTTTTAATAAGGTGGTGTTGAAAGAGTAGAATTGGAAAGGACACGGGATTAAGAAAAGTTTGGTGATCAGTCAAACCAGCAGAAGTCAGAAGTCAGAAGTCAGAAACGTATGTCCTCTAGCACAGAAAACACGTCTATAACATTCGGTTTGCAACATTTAATCATCAAAAGCATTCAATATTAACTTTAACAATTCGCCAAAATGAGATGAAGAAAAAAATTGTCTAATGAAAAACTGACTGATGGTGGAAGGAGAGGACCTACAAATGCAGTTTATCATATATTATAACATATGAAAATGACAACATAATGATTTAATAACACTAACTGTAGGTAGAAATCAGCTATGTAATATTAGGGATCATCTTTTTTATTTTCATTAAGATATTTTCTTAATCAACCTAACACTATTCATATTGTTTTCATTATTCACTAAACGAGAGGTCTGGAAGCAGCAGTGTCAACCGTGATTATGACTTTCACTTGAGAGGGGATTGGACTAACATTATGAAGCATTATTCTTGTGGTTGAAGTATTATTTGATTTCTCTCAGTATTAGTCTTCTATGTTATGTGCAGTATTCGTAGCTTTCACACTTTCTACGGTTATGTTGATTTGAGAATTTTTTATTTCGCTTTTTTTGTTACCAATGGTATTGCTTCTTTACACGTAGTCTAGAACATGCATGAAAGTGCAGTCAACTTCTTTTGCTCTTTTAGTATCATTGTAGTGTGTAATATCACCAAGCTGTAGGCTGTCTGTTAAGTGATTTGATTGGCTGTTTAAGTAGTGTACGCTTTTAGACAAGCTGCATGATGATAGCTGATGCTCTTAGATTGACCGTGTGAGCTTTGCATGTCTGCTGATGATGCTCGGAGGAGGTCCGAGTGAAAGCTCCATTTGAATAGTGTTCAGCGTCACTTAACTATAACAATGAAGTCAAACACACTCCCAGCATTGTCTTTAGACGCTTTCATGTGAGAACTAATCGAAACATGTCGCTTTTCAAAGTCATGTACCATTAACCTGTTGAGCCCCGAGGACGTGCAGAGCACGTCCTGTGATAATTGCTTCAATTGCCCAATATATCATTAACTACATGCTCTCAACTGACAAAGACGTGCAGTGCACGTCCTTTTCTCATTTCATCTAATTGACAATGTAGGAGATCGACTACACTCCGACAACTGACATAGACAAATGCAAAATCGTTTGATATGCTTTGCAATACATTCATGTTGCATACAATAATGATTATTTATGCAATTATAGATTTTATGGATATTTAAATTCATCCGTACAGATATTTTACTTTAAGTTACTTTCATGAATAAAGTATAAGGAACGATGAGTCAATTCCAGATTTTTATTCGAATCCTATTCAATTTTCCGATGATATTTAGAATCTAAATTATCCGTGCAGAATTGCTGTAAAAATACAGGCATGAAGTATAATGATTTCGATCTCTATGATGCTTATCTCACAGTGAGTTATTCTAAGTATAATGCGAAACAATGCAAAGCGCTATTGATTTCAATGTCATTAAATTTGAATCCCGATTGACTTCAAATCATCCGAATGCGCAGATATCTATGAAATTCTTCTCACAGTTCTGTACAACATAATGAATGCGTGGCTAATATATTTCAAAAATCGCTATCGGTTTCGCTGACGTCAATTATTCCGATTCAACATTGCATTGTATACTAAACTGTCGTAAAAACCTTTTTCTCAATTCAATCTCGTCATGCAAAAGAGAAGGTGCTTATCAGCGAAGCAAATTGCCGCACAGCTCAATGCTTTGGATGACAGTAGCTACTCTGAAGATAGTACAAGTAGTGATGACGATGAAGACAACGATATTCCCAACATCGCAACTGACATAAGACAAGGAGAGTGGACTTTCGTTGAAGAGGGCCATGACTTTCACGAGATTCGTAATTTGCAATTCACCCAAGAAAGTGGAATAAATCTTACTTACGATGTGCCATCTGACGTGAATAATAACATTGAATTCTTCATTGATTTATTTCTTGATGACAATCTATTCCAACTGCTGTGCGACTGGACAAACAAGAAAGCTGAACTGACATTCGAAGAGTACGACGTGAGCCCCGAGAACAACATACCGGCATCATTGGCGAAATGGCGTCCTGCTACCATTATTGAAATGAAAAAGGTCATCGGAATTATGTTATGTATGAAATTGAACCAAAAGCCAGAAATTCGACATTATTGGTCAGGAAACATCCTATATAAAAGTGACTTTTTTCAGAGACCGCATTGCCTTCCTCGAAATCGGTTTGAGGAGGTCGTGAAATTTCTTCGGTTTTGTGATTACAGTGACTTGGATGATAATGACACTCTTCGAAAAATTCGCCCTTTTCTATCTTTTGCGCAAGAAAAATGTAAGACTGTCTATAAGCCGAAGCAAGACATTTGTGTTGATGAGAGTCTGCTATTATACAAAGGCAGAATCCATTTTCGACGATACATACCTTCGAAGAGATCGCGATATGGTATGCTGACGTACTGCCTATGCGAAAGTTCTACCGGATATACTTGGAACATTGAGGTAGCAGCAGGAAAAAAGGAGAACGAAAACATACTGAAGGACGTCTCGGATGATGCTAAAAACTTTACTTTCAGCGAGAAAATTGTGATCGCTCTTCTTGCCGACCTATCAAATTGTGGATATCATCTTTACGTTGATAACTTTTTTACAAGTGTCCGTCTGGCTGCGTATCTTTACGAAAGGAATACTTTGCTTACGGGAACTATTCGTCCTTTCCGTGGTGTTCCACAGATTTTGCGAGATAAGAACGTTCCGGCAAAATCACACGCATTCTGCAGAAAGGACGAGGTTTTGTGTGTGAAGGCAGTCGAGCGAAAGTCATCTGGCCTCAAAACAATTTACTTGGTCGACACTGCGAACACCGCTGGTACTTCCTCGCATCAAAGGATTTTACGCGGAGGAGTTAACTACAAGTGGTTTAAGAAACTTGGAATTCACCTGACACATGTCATGATCCGGAACTCCTGGATTGTATACAAAAGTTGTGGTGGAAACTGTGATTTCCTAAGCTATCAAGAAAAAGTCATTGAAAATTTTGTTGTGAAAAGTGGTCAAATTCGACGCTCTGGACCTTCGAGAGGTCGGTTGCCTCTCAACGCGAAATATTCTAACAGTCTGCACGCCCTCAAACGACTTTCGCCTCGTCCGAACAAAGAACGCCCGGCAAAGAAATGCCGCATTTGCGCGAGTGATGGTCGCAGGAAGGAGACTGTTTATTGTGTCCGGATTGCCCAACAACACCAGCGCTATGCGTTGATCCATGTTTCCGCATATATCACTCAAAAGACGAGGAAGATTCATAATGCGGCAATCATCCTGTTATGTTTAGTTTTTATTTGTTAAGTACTTACTATGGATCTTATCAGGATGCTATACATGTATATAATAATAATGTTTGATGCATTACATAGAAAAGTGTTTGTATATATTTACATGTAAAGAGGTCACGCTAATTACAGTTGATTCAAGTTTTAATTGATTAATGAAGTTTCAGAGTACTGGGGCGAAGAATGGTTAGCAAATAATAGCTCAGCATTATTATGCAGGAATTTTGCAATCTAATGATAATTTTATATAAAACGAAGTCTAGTTTAGAATAGCGTAAATTTATACATGTACAGTAGAAGTTCATCAGTTATTTGGCCTAAATACATTTATTAAGTATAGTCCCTAACCTACTGCAGGTGTATTTTAGACATTAGTTTATTCATTTAAAGAATCCTAGGAATTCCAAGGACGTGCTCTGCACGTCTTTGTCAGTTGGTGTAGTGTATCGCAGGACGTGCTCAGCACGTCCTTGTCAGCTGAGGTAGTGAAAGTTAATATATTGTTCTCAGAATCTGCCAAACTCAATGGGACGTGCACTGCACGTCTTAGTCAGCTAGAGTCATGTATGATTTTAAAAACTGGGGCTCAACAGGTTAATTTCTAACAGATGCTCCAATAATTCCATTATTTTGAAAAAAATTGAGTCCAAAACTCAAACCGTAATTTATAGCAGCAAGAGGTCCGAGGTGTTAAAAAAATGATACCACCAGTGGGAAGACTCCATAACAATTGTGTTGTAGAGTGACTTTCTGAGCGATCGAAAGAGGACTCAAGGACCCTGTTTTGGAGCTGCAATGCTCAAAATTGACCTTGCAAAATAGGGTTGAATAATCTCTAATATACGCAATATGCGCATCATTTTAAGATGATGTAAGATGAAGGAGCTGTGCGAAAAAAGAACATCTATTTTGGCCTTTGGTCTTTTGCAGATTCGTGAATATTATCTGTTATTGCAAATATCTTTCAACAAGACTGTTCTGGACATGTAAGAGTAAATAGATAATAATGAAAAGACAACAAGAGTTCAGAAGTTCACTTTTCAAACCACTTCCTCTCATGTCTGACAACAAGGCCATCAAACACTTTATCGTGGAATTCGATAGCGGATTTTTTCCAGATCAGAGTTGCATTCAAATGTTTGTCCACGTGAGCGATTCATAACAGTCATTGGCAATGTATTGATATCAAAGAAGTAATCAAATAATTTTCATCATGCAGCCAACAGGAGACAGATGTCTGGGGAAACACTAAATCATAAATTTTAACGGCACATCGCCACAGGGTTTTGTAGCTATTTTCACCCTTGCGCCACGAGCAACCACAGCCTCGCAGAAAATGATGCTCAGTTAATACGTTTACTTGATTATTATTATGTTGTTGTTCATAGTGATGTGCATTCATTTGTAATGTAATTGTGATCTATTGCAATTAATAAATAATATCTATCCTAAACTCCTAAGAGGATGTTCATCAAAGTAAAAGTTGATTGTTTCAAATAAAAATTGTAAAACAGACATTAACATTTTATCATCAGCAATTTCAATAATGCAGCGTGCGGTCTGAGCATGACTGGAAACAGTAAATTAGATTTCGGATTCTTAGTGGCTGACGTTTTCTTTAGAATGCATCCGGAAATCGTTGACTTCAATCGCAGACACGTTTTTTGTATCACAATCGACCTCCATGACTTGCCTTGCCTAGTCCCATCCTCATTGCTGAGTGTCGGGAATCACGGACATGTGCACCATTGATCTCCATCGGCTTCTTTATCTCGCCATGGTCGTACATTCCGACAACGGCCTACCGATCCATTCCTTGATGTAGTCAGTCTATCGGGCTTTGGTCTTCCTCTTTCTCTCATGCCGTTGATTCGCTCTTCGAGAATGTGAGTGCTGATGTTGGTCGACTTGATCACGTGCTGAAGTACTGCAGCTTCCGTTTTCGAATGGTCATTATCAACTCTCGCTGAGTCCCTAAATCCCGAAGTATAGATTCGTTGGTACGATAGGTCCAGGGAATCTTCACTGCCCGCCTCTAACAGGTCATCATTTCAAGCGAGTGGAGTTTGTTAATGCTGCTGACCTTAAATGTCCAGGCCTCACTACCGTACAACGTGACGGGCCACACCAGAGTCTTGATGAGATTCATCTTAATGTTCTTGTTCGAAGATCGGACTGTTATTGGTGTCCCCAACAGAGATCGGATCTCCTGGTCCGCGTCTCCCGTATCTTCAATGATTTCCATGACTTTGTGTCTTAACTACAGAGCTGATTCGAAATTCAATCGATTCTCTTGCCTTCCAATCATGTCACACATCACCGCACCCTACATCTTTCTAGAGCTTGCGATACCAGCATTCAATCAAGCTATGATGAGTTTGCATCCGTAGTTGCGTTTCCTGGACTTTGGGCAAAATATGAAAATCACTCAATTTACAAATCGCAGTTTTTCAATAAGAATAATGTGAATAATGAATCAGACACGATGTGAACATAATATTGTCTGAACTTTCTTTTGATGTATTCATCATCGAAGTCACTAGACGAGAAGAGAAAAAATGACATCGTTAGTATATGACAAAAGCGTTGCTTAGATGACTGAAAACGTCACACTCTCAGTTTTCCTCAAACATCATAGTGCCTTGCATCTTCAGAATGAATCCCTGCGATGCAAGGAGTAGGAATATACAAGTTTGATCAAAATCACCTGAACTTCTTTTAACATTTTTCTCAAAAGACCGCCAAATCCCTTCATTGAAATACACAAATGATGAATAATAGATACGCATTCGATATTTGCTTGAGATTAATGAATATGATATTTTCAGCCATCAAAGTCACGAATTCGAGACGAATTTACCATATCATTATAAATTCTCTAGTCCACTGATTTTGATGAGCAATGTATTAAAGAGTCTCAGAAAATGCTCGTTCTCCTCGTGCCTACTTCATTATCATGCTCATATGCTTTCCTTTCGTTAAGTTCCGATTTGTAAATTGACCGATTTTCACATTTTGACCACTGTCCAACAAACACAACAACGGATGCAAGTTTATCATACATGTAACTCATTTAAAACCTGAGAATGCTCTTGAATTACGCATGGCAGTGCTATTCAACCGTGGTACCGCGGTACCCTGGGGTGCCGTGGGAAGGGAGTACCGCAGGTACAGAGGATTTAGGTACGGTGTCTCACTCGAGTGTTCGTGTAAGTGTAATAAATCAGAAATGTTGGCCTTCCAGATCTTTCCAATCATCTTGATAGGTCTCTGACGCCAGGCTCCTGAGTTTGATGGGACTCTGACTCCGATTTCAGGCAAATGAAAAGGCGTTCCTTAGACTGCGACATTCTGCCTCCTTATATCGTCAGCGCTCGGCAGCATTCAATTTTGAATCGATCTGTGGGTGCTTGCAGCAATTCACTCATGCTGTTCATCCAGGCTGCTGCTGATTATACTCTACAATTGTAATAACAAATGTAATTTCTTGCGCTTTCTTACATTTGATTTCTGAAAAATTGGAAATGGAGTGTGGTGCTTCAATGAAGTGAATGATACGAAATGATGCTTAAACAAGACAGAAGCAATGTAATCTTCAGGCGGTCGAATGCCGTGTCATCGTGTAAAACATGAATTTCAGACATCTTGTTACCGACCATGAGCTAGCATTTGCTCATTGAGCAATGTTTCTTTCCATCATAGAATATAAATATTGCCCATATATTCTAGACTGAAATTAGAAAAGAAATCATTGATGCTGCAAAGTCTACCGTTTAAGGTCATGATTAGATAGAAGATTCCATTTCTGTCTTACAAGTCACACAAAAATGAACTGAAAATCTGCTTTAGTTCACCGACGTTTATTGAACTTGTTACAAAATTGTGATCTAAATCCGGAAAGCCATCACAATTCGGATAATTGCAACTGTAAAATGTAATTGAAACGTATACTTTATCAAGGCGCAACAAGAGACTTTTGAAAGTAAATAGTAATGACAACCACATAATATGTATTAAGGCAGAAGCTGCTTCGCTGTAAAATCTTTGATAAAATTAGGAGTATCACAGCGTCAAGTGACCTCTAAATAGATTTTTTTGGAGTTGCTGTTGGAAATTTGTTGCACCGTTCGTTGAGTTCGCTGGTCTTGAATGAATAAAGGACTGCGGACCATCACGAGTAGACCCATCAACTAGCAGGTTGACTGCTTACTGAAGAAGATCCAAATGTTCAATATTTTCTTTATAGAACCTTAACATTGAGTGACACTGGAGTAGTAGTGAAAGATCGAACTATTCGACGACGTTTGCAGAAAGACTACAAATTTTCTGCTCGTCGATTTTCAAGAAAGTCCATGTTGATAGAGAAGCAGCATCATACGTAAATTCCATGGTGCGTCAATTTCTTCAATGTCATGCTAGGACAGGCCAATGGCCATGCAATATTCTCCGATAAGAACGATTTCAACAGATCGGTAACTGTGGCTCCAATTAAATTCGTTGGCCATATGGCAAAGCTAAAATGCATGATCCAGCCATCCATGGCATGATCATAGATTTTGTGATGGATTCTGTGTGCTAATTTCTGTGACTTTACTTGACCTTGACTATTGTTTGTCTGCTCTGTCTGAAGCTACGTGTGCTGCTCTTTAAATATAAATCGGTAACTGTTGTCCACGTAAGAAAATGTAATTAAATCATCTGTTCGAGAATCCAAGTCTATTTTACCATCTCAAAATCGAAAGTTGAACATCCGACGGGAAGCTGAGAGCCTCTTACTTCTTGACCGGTTCTTAGGTTGCCATAACCTCGACATATTCCTCATAGACTTACAAAAGCTGTGATGTAGGCCTACCCACCTTCAAGAGGCTGCGTTGGACTTCTTGCTTGAGACTTGAGGGGAAACGTTATATTCAAAGCAAAGCATCGGAATTTTGTATGAAAGATGCCTCCTCATATGGCCTAAAATCAACCCGAAACGTTACAACGAGATTCTTCTCCATGGTGTGGAGGGTAGCAAAAGAAATGGTTCCATGAAAACCACATGACACTCCTGTCAGAGTGACCATCGAACGCTCCTGGCCTCAATGTTATTGGGAACTGTTGGTCTCATGTAAAGGAAAGTACCAGCTCTCCTATCGATTTCCAAAAGTGATCTGATAAACTTTATCGAGAGTGCATGAAGCCAGCAAATAAATCTTGACAGACTTGTACCTAAAGTCTTTTTTTGCATGTCGGATAGTCAAAAGTCAAAACCTTTATTTCCAACTTGGAAAACGTAGGACAAATACACATAACATTGATGTGATGAGTGATGAAATGATAAAAATGTCTATATATAATGAATGATGGATGGAGGATGAGATGTACAAGTGAAATGATGATACGGAATGCAAGCAGTCTCGTAAAACAAGGGACGCCCACCGAACTTTGACTCTGAACGTCACAAAAGGATCAAAAGGAAGAGGACATCAATTCTTATAGTACTACTCTCATCCTCGCACTTACATTGTAGAACGCCCCTGAGGATCATTCTGTAATTTATTGCAATTAGACATATAATGAACGACAGTTAAGTTCATGAAGAGTCGTGAGGCTTACACCTGACAATGTTGCTCATATTCACAAAAATAAGGAATTGATGCTCTATCAATCTGGATGCGGCAATGTAAGGCCGATCTACCGGAAATATTCTTCCCTTTACGGAAAGAAGGTGTATCCTCAGTACCGAGGATGAGACCGAGAGGAACTTCCTCACTTTCCCTCCCCTCAAATCCAACACTGCATGTGAGCATGAGATGTAACTTACATGATGCGACAATACATGTATGTGGCAGCCAAATGAACAAAGTGTAATAAAGAATAATGCGCACAAACCTAGCGCCAAAAGAATTCTTCATAGTGTGCACCAGCATCTCAACACTCAAAGTTTGAAATACGTTTTCAAATCCAAAATTCATTAGTTTGTATCAGTCAAACTAAATGTTCACGTAAATATCCGAAAAAATATTGAAAAAAATATTCATCATGTACATGTATTTTGAATGCATAGTTTCGACTTCCATTATTTTGCCTGTTTTCATAACGAACGAAGCTTAAGGCAATTGACCTATCACCGTAGAATGTCCTCGATAGACATTTGATCGCTGTTTTGCATGTAATTATAGTAATTTGAATTTTAACGTCATTTGCATATATTATTTCTTACTCTGAATGAATTATCTTGTCATTTACGAAAAATACATTTATCACTCAAATTTGGGAAAACGGAATTTGTCACTTGAAACTCACATAACGCAAAGATGATTTTCGACCATTTCTCCTATCAAGTCTCGCTCTTATGTGGCTCTTTCAAGAGAATTCCAATCACAACTGACGTAATCATTTCCTCTTCAACGATAATACCGCCCTAATCACGCTGCAAGTTCAGGCGATCATTTCGTAATGGTCGACTTATATAATTATACAATGCTTTATTTGATTTATCATGCAATATTTATTAGATTTCTGTCTCGCAAATAACGATTCATATTTTCACAGTATATAAAGAAGCATGCTTTTTTTCAAATTGCAAACTTCCCACCCGCAAAGGAAACTGCTGTGATATTGAGAACTGATCGTGTCAATGAAATACTTTGAAGATTAATATGGCAGAAATCTCGCAGAAATTGTCTTTCCTGACGTTCGTTGCAAGCCTGCTGATCTTTAAATGCATGTAGAGAATTATTCTTAATAAGAAAATTGGAGCTGTGTGTACAGGAAACTCATTTCCTGATACATTGCATGTCAACCAACATTCTGCTGTTCTTATCTAGTCCATGTGTCTGTAAAATGGTTTGTCTAAAAATGCCATTTCGAAGGAGACAAGAGGTAGTGGCAAGACGCGAGACCCAGACCAATGAAATGGGTGAAAAGAATGAATTATCGATGATAAACTTGAGCTTCCCGTTTATTTCTGAAGATGAAAATATATTGCGTAGTTATATGAAAGACACAGACAAACTTCTCCCTAATAAAGTGAAAGTTTCTTCTGCTTTCTAAACATTGAAAGCATCTGAATTTTTTTCACGATAAAGATGAAGTGTCAGCCGATGCGTGTGAGCACAATGACAAGCAATTTCATCGGCAGCTCTATTCGACACTTTCTGAAAGAATACGGGAACACTTGAAGGTTTTCCCAAGTCAGACTGAATTATAATCATGCATGTTCATCACTTAAACAAATTTGGTTTTAAAATTGTTGCGAACGGCAATGAATCACGCACGCATGAGGTGAGCGAGCATTTTCTCAAATAATGCAAGTATAGCGAGTTGAGGCAGACGTATGTTTCAAATAATAATGCAGTAAATCGTTTAATAGCTGTGTCGCAACGTGTTGCAGGTCCTGCTGCGTCTTCAGACAACAGGCCGTTTCAAAGTCTCGGTTGATTCGATTATGGTTAACCAAACCGAGATTTATCATACTCCAGTCAAACGTACCAGATTCTGGTTGACTAATCGACCATTCATTTGCACGCGGTTTTCGTTTAACTCAACCGAAGAATTAAAATCTACCTTAGAATCTTTAACAGTGATAAGGTATACTTTGACCGTTTCAAATTACTCATAGTATGTTATTAAACAGTATTCGGTTATTCTAGCGAGCGTATCAAGTTGAAAGACAGCACATTTGTCCTATCTCTGCAATGCTTTATTTGTCTAGCGAGTGGGTCGTTAGAAAATCAATTAATCGAGCTAGATTACAAAGTTGCGGTTCAAGTTGCATTTAAGAAGGTTGAAGGAACCCGTAAATCAGAAGAATGACGGCCATCTTTCTGCCATGAGCTGGGGTTATAGAAACGTCGCTACAAATGGACCCTAGAATCGAGCTAAACCCGAAAGTGAATCTCCGTATGACCATCACAGAACTTTTAGACTATCGCAAAGTCAAACTCTCATCGTCGTGCGTGCTGGTCGTATCATCTGCTGTCTTCTGATCATCTGGGTGTTTCTTCGTGGTTTGTCATATCTTACAACCTTTCTGTGTGGATTTTTATATGTGCGTGATCTCCGTTATTCGACGCGTCGTTTGGTGCTTTCAAATTCATCAGAGGATATATACATCTTGTGCTAGGGGCTTCCAGATCTTTCCCTTTGGATTGTGTCAATCTGCGCATGCGCATATCTTCTGACCTTGCCGCATACTGGTCCCAAGTCACGCGCTCGTATCCAATTTCTATGAATTGCTACATCTCAGTTCATCGGTGTTCTCTTAGTGTCTGCTAGCTGTGTTGGTTAAGTGCGAAGCTAGACGTCTATGCACCAAAGTTCTGTTGGTTCGAATCCTGATTGGTTTGTATAGATTCATCATTCGTGTCCTAATAGTCGTGCGCTTTACGGTTGGGATTAGCTCTGACGGAAAGTTTTCTTTTGGCTTGGTTCGAATCCGTAAACTCAATAGATATCCGCTACCTTGTCGTTTAACTGATAATGTCAACAATTAACTGCGACTCAATATTATCGATGTCAGAAGATGATCTTACTACTCGAAAAGCAAGTGTAACGAAAGCGGAACTTACAAAAGCTTTCGTGACTATAAAAAAGCAGAATTTGGAACTGGTTGAGCCTTCAGACATAACTATGGAGAAGATTGCTTCTTTAATTGATACTAAATTCGATACTCTTTTACAAAAGCTCACAATTGTAACCGACGAAAATGCTCAACTTCGCTATCGGTGTAATATGCTTGAAAAGAAGATTTCGGATTTACAGCAAAATACAGTTATCGGTTTTAACGACATCTTGCAAGAATCTGAGCAGAGAGCCCTGCGCAGAAATAATATCGTTATTTCTGGTATTTTGGAATCCAAAATTGGCTCAGTTGAGGAACAAATAAAGTCTGACCAGTCAACCATTCATGAAATTCTGACATCTGTTGGCATAAATAATGATGAAATTCAGTCTCACCGCAGAGTAGGAAAAATATCCGCAAATCGACCTCGATTATTGGTGGTCACATGTAAGACATTTGAGTACAAATCTGAAGTATTAAGACGTGCTAAATCCCTACGAAACCATCACGTATTTAAGAGTGTTTATATAAACCGCGATCTTACATATTCTCAGCGACTTGAGCAACAGTCTCTTCGAGAAGAAGCCAAACGACGGAACAGCTAGGTGAAGACGTTATAATACATTGGGGCAAGGTTATCCTTCGAAACGATCGTCAAAATTTCCAATAAGGTTTTTACCAAATTCATCGTTCTCAAAGTGCAATAGGATTGGAAATCAGCTTCCTACTCTATTTACATCAAATGTGCGTTCTGTAGTTCAAAAGTTGGATGAAGTTAGTGTGACATTACATTCTAAATCAATCGACGTTTTTGTATGTACGGAAGCATAGTGACTTTCATAGTATGAAAATCATAGTGACTTCTTCGTTCAAATTGAAGGGTATGTTTGCCATCGGGATGATAGGAAAGGTAGAATTGGTGGAGGAGTTGATGTTTGGATAAGGGATTCAATTTTTGCAAATCGTCTAAAGTGTAATGCTCCCGAAGAAATTGAATGTGTTGCTATCTCTCTGAACAATTCTAAAGGGCTTCTTCTCGGAATTTATATTCCACATGACCATGCCGTGCAGACTTTTCATAAGATCAACGATTTTTTAATTGCTTTATCGATGATTTTCTGAGTGATTTTCCTGATTATGAAATCGCGATTTGCGGAGACCTGAATCGTTTCGATATAAACGATATTTGCGTTTCATTTAATTTAACGAATCTGTACAACTTGCCAACTTATAATACGTCTCAATTGGATCACATATTGTTATCGGAGGATTTGTCGTCGAATTTTTCCGTTACTGCATGTGCTCCTTTTGACCGCTCTAAGATTTATCATGTTTCCCTTTTGGCGGTTCCAACCTGCAAGTACACCCACTCTCACAAGACTTTTAAGAAAGTGTATGATTTTCGAAAATCTAATTTAGACAAGTTTTCTGACATTATCGAGAATGTAAAGTGGGACTTCATTTATTCTGACAATTCATGTGTTGAGGAAAAGCGTGCGAGGTTTCACGAGACTCTGAATCGTGCTGTTAGCGAATCAATTCCATCATCACTTGTATCGTTTTCTTCTCGAGACAAGCCATGGATAACCAGTGTAATCAAAGACCTCATAAACAGGAGATGGGCAGCGTTTCGAAGTCAAAATTTCCCGTTGTATGAACACCTGAAGTTCAAGGTGAGAAGAGAGATATGGAAATCTAAAATCTCATGGTCGAAGAGGATGCAGCGCAAGACATGTAAATATCAGTAAACGAGCATGTGGGCACGAAAGCTAAAACGCCGCTGACCGCAATACTCTCCCAATACGATAGCCTAGAGACGGGTGTTGAAATGATAAATGCCAGGTTGTCATCTGTCTTTTTGGACTCGGAAGTTTCAAATTTTCAGTTAAACCTGTGTGCCAACGATCAAAGCAGTAGTTGCGAATGGGACCCTTTGGTTACTCCAGTGCTTGTTCAAACTCTAATTGAGAAAGTGAAGAAAGGTAAAGCTACATTAGACTTCCCGGCAATCATTTATAAACACATCGCCCAGATAATCGCTAAGCCTATGTGTGAACTTTTTCGTGTTTCTTTGAGTAACGCCGAAGTACCATCGTTTTGGAAAACGGCGGCTGTTACACTAATACCTAAGACATCAGCGTCAACAATAGACAATTTACGACCCATCAGTATACTTCCATTACCAGCCAAAATCCTGGAGAATATAGTCCTCAATTCCATGAAAGACAAAATGCTTGAATGCTACCATAATCAGCAATTTGGATTCAGACCAGGCTCTTCATCAGCATGTGCTCTGCTTTCACTGCATTACCACCTAACCCGTTATCTTGATGATCAGAGGACTGTTGGAGCTGTCACTGTGTCTTACGACTTTTCAAAGGCCTTCGATCGACTAAAATTTGAACATATACTGAATCGACTCAATCAATGGAGCTTTCCACGCAAGTTTATTAAATGGATTTATGATTATCTTAGTAATCGCTCTCAGTTTGTGAAGATCGGAACAACCTGTAGTCAACCAGTTGCAATTACCTCAGGCATTCCACAAGGTTCAATTTTGGGTCCTTATCTTTTCGCTCTATCTACCTCTACAATCGACATCGATTATTCTCATTGTCATTTGATTATGCCGATGACATCAGTTTGTGCTTTCCTCTCTATAATGACAGAAACAATGACCACATAGCAAGAGAGCATGAAAGACTCTTGATGTAGTCAGAGTCAATGGATCTCAAAATGAATGAACGAAAATGCAAATCTCTTACAATCAAAAAGTGGTCTACCGTTCCTGATTATTGCCTGTCGAATATTGAACATGTGACAGAACTATCGATTCTTGGTGTCTGGTTCAACTGTTATGCTACTTGGTCTACTCATTGAAATTATGTTCTGAAGAAAGCATCTCGTCGGCTCTATATTGTGAAAATTTTGCGTCGATCATTGAGTAATTCTGCCCTAAAATTGACTTATTTTTCTTTGATAAGATCGTTGTTTGAGTGCAGTGCATCGGTGTTTGTGTCACTGTCCAATACCGAGTCGAATCAATTTGAGAAGGCTCAACGTCGGTTTCACAGACTACTGTGTGGCAGCGATTGTTCAAATGAATGCTTGCCTAGTCTATCAGTCCGAAGAGATAACTCATGTCTCAGATTGTTGGAGCAAATAATGAAGCCAGGCCATATATTGCATCGATACTTGCCCACCCAAGCAAACTCAGGACGCTTTCTTCTGCCAAGATGGCGAACAGGGCGTCGTAGCAGAGCATTTTTCCTGTACTCTTGCCGGCTATTTAATGAGCGCTTTAAGCGATAGCTATCAAAGGAGTGTTTTGGTTTGACACGTTAGCTCCTTGTAATTTCATTTCAACTTATTGACAACTATTACAGAATGTATTCATGTGACTTTTTCTTGTAACTTTCGATTTCCATTTTTCAAAGAACAAACGCTTTATTATTATCAACATGCTGTCAACTAGCCAAAGGATGGTGAATAATTTTGTGGACTATTATTTTATGTGAAGGCGAATACTGCTGACAAATGGGACGTTCCTCTAGAATTGCGACATCGACAGCACATTTGCATGTTCGTGATGTGGCAGAGTTGATGGCATCGAACTCAGAA
Organism: Prostheceraeus crozeri; assembly: GCA_907163375.1. Classification (NCBI taxonomy): domain Eukaryota; kingdom Metazoa; phylum Platyhelminthes; order Polycladida; family Euryleptidae; genus Prostheceraeus; species Prostheceraeus crozeri. The sequence goes on along the minus strand of CAJQUW010011349.1, from coordinate 338,978 downwards.
GGATATGCTTCTCTAACGACCATTGACGAACTTTCCTGGGGAGCTGGGGAAATTGAAAGTCGGTAAGTGGTGGACATTTTGTTGGGGCTTCATGGAAAGCAAACTACCGGCTTTGAAAGACATTCTTTTTTCTAACAATTCCGTCATTGCAGTTGATGTCTTACACAACTGATTTACGAATTACATATCATAGCCTCGTGTTATATGCTCCGTGTGTATTTGTTAATATATTAACTTTAATTGAGAGAACTTTTTATTGAAAACTTTTTATTCATATTTGTACATTTTTGTGCAAGAATTTTTCAATTATTTTGGAGATGATCACTTATTATTCAAGTGCTTAAGCTAGAAATTTTGCTCAAACAATTCCGTGAAACCAATATGCTAATATTTCAAATCTCACTATTTCACAAGATAAGAACACATTTATTTTCCCTAACAGTTTTATTCGAAAACAAGAAAATCACGATATAAAATTCTCATTCTCTTTCTCACTGTGGAGATGGGCAGAGTTATAATTGAACCGGCAACGGACACCTTCGAATCAAAATCTTTGCAGAGTTTGAAGAGCTCGTTGCTTCCGAAAACTTAAGGTGCAGGCGGTTCTTTCCTAGAACCTTCACCATCCCCAAGTTCACCGTTTTCAGTAGCGAGTGTTTCATGCGTTGCGATACAGCCTCATGCAGTTTTCGAATCCGTCTTGAACTTGCTTGCTCGTCCTTCCTCCTCTACCCGTCAAGAATAATAGCTTTTCATCTCATGTCACATTGTATTGGTGATCCATTATCAAGCAGTCAATAACAAAGATTGATGTGTTAGAACATGGAATTTAAATTCGGTCGAAATCTATAAGAGTGTTACACGTTGCAAGGATTAACTCGAAAGAAATTCACAAATCTCAATTTCCATACTATATAGACAAATTTAGAGAATGTTGTTATCCCTACCCAATTTTGTATTATTGAATTTTTGGAAATTTGGACAAATTGCCAGACAACAGAATTTTTGACCAATTTATGGCCAACGGAATTTACTGAAGAAAGAGTCCCTTGTTGTGTGTCACCATGAAGCGAGGATGAATGTGACATTTTCAATCATTATGGTTACGATTTTGTGATAGCTTTATGCTATCTATCACTATTTCGTTCCTAGTCCACCGATTTCCATGACGAATATATCAACAGAAAACTCTGAAAATGCTCACCGACCCCGTGCGTGATTAATTGTTACGCTAACATGCCTCCTTATTGAATAATTACGATTTGAAAATTGAGCGATTTTGACATTTAGACCACTGCCCAGCGAATACAATAGCTGATACAAAGTTATCATGACTCATTTGAAAGCTAGGAATGTTCACTCTTGAATTAGCACGTTGCTCTGTGCACGTTGTTGGAAGACATGAGAATCGAACTTCGGCATTATTTTATGTGGTCAGTTTTTTGTGATCGGCTCTGTATTATCTTTCACGTGCATAACCTGTGACTTCCTTCTGTGACTTCTGACTTTGACTGACTTTTGACTTGTGCTTATGATTTTCCATGTTGCTTGATTTCCTATAAAGCATTGTCCATGGAGTAAGTGTGCAGTGGGTAGAGTTTCAAACAAAAATGTCAGAATACAGTGAAAATTTTTGTATCAAAACAATCTGCTTTTTGCGGAGATTACGTTCCTGCGGTCAAAAAATAATTTGGTCACTTTTTTTAAGACGGAACATTTTTGCTAAGTATTTCTTGTGTTTATATGCCAGCGATTTGGACCCTGTATATAAGTAGCTAACTAGATATCTAAAGGAATGAAAAATTATCAACAGATATCTTTATTAAGCGTATGTTAAGCTGATTATCAAGAAAATTTCATGAGCCTCATTATAATGCAAGTCTTCATGAAAAATGTAAGATCTTATTCAGGTATTTGCCTAAAGTTTTAAGTTTTTAATTCAATTTTCATCACTTAATTGAGCATTAAAGTAATAGTAACCCATCAAATTGCTAATTTGACAAACATTACCTCTCCAAGGTTGTCAAGACACGGAGGATTTGTAAAATACTATTATTTTTTCTGTATTGCCGTCATTATGAGTCAATTCCGTGGAAATTTCTTCAAAACTGCAAACATTTGCTTATCTCACATTTGGTGCTGAGTTCATTAAATAAAATCCGAACTGCATACACATTGGGGATTTAATGAATCTGAGTTGCTACTCTTCCTAAGATACTTGCTCTGTGGTGTTGGTTAAGCTGCAGAGAGTTTACTTGGGCATTGGAGGAACATGTTGTGTCTTGACAAGTCAAGAGTTTTCACTAAAGATATAATGAGATCTCACTATGATCAAGTTTGTTCGCAATGATCAAACGTTTTGTGTGAATTGGTGTCATTTGTTGCAAAGAAATCTCATTTCCTATTAGAGGCAGCTACTGCATACATCGCATCCTGTGAGATCATGTCTCTATTACGCATGCATGGCAGTGTCTATGTTGATACGAGGAAAGTCGTCGACGAATTCTAGTGTAAAATACAACATTCAATTATTTTCGTAATTATAGTTGCTTTGAACATGCTCATGCATTTCATCTGATCACAATGTAGACATATGATATGATATGATGATATACTATGTGATTACAATATTATATCAATAGAAATGCGAACAATAGTGCAATTATAGAGTCTTCTGCTCTAGATAGCACTGTAATTTGCTCAATCAATGTCAAATATTCAATACTCTCATGTGTGGTACTGCATCAAATGTATTGGCGAGTACGCATGATAGCTCTACACTTTCTCGTCTTGTCTTTCACCTTTCATATTTCATGATTAAAACAAAATTTGATCAAGTTGTCTTTTGATAATGCGAGACGTGTCACGAAGCACTGAAAGTGTGAATGGAAAAACAAGGAAAGGTAGTAAAACAAATACATTTATGCATGTAGATAACAACCGTTTTTTACAGACAGGGCAATGTAGCACAAAGGCATTAATTCTTATTGTCCCAGCCCTAATTTTTTTAGAAAACTTCATCAGCGCTACCTTGGAGAGGTCAAATATTCCCCTTGTTGAATTCTTGTTTTACATTTAAAATATTTTGTACTTTGCATTCCTTCAAGCGTTATACAACTTAGCTTGTTTTTTGCGTAAAGGCAGCACAAAGGCATTAATTCTTTGCCTTTTTGCGTTATACAACTTAGCTTGTTTTTTGCGTAATTCTGATAAAAACACGTCTGATTTTAGCCTAGAATAAAAGAGACTTTAGAATGCTCTTGATTGTAGATTAAATCACCGGTACTTTTGATTTTAGAAAAGATGAGTTTCAATTTAAAGCAAATCTGCATAATTACAAATATTTTTTAAAATATACCATGCTGGTTTCGTCTATTTCAACTTGAAATGAAAATGTCAGTCTATGAATGTACCCAAGTATTTGATTTGAACCTACCTCATCCTCACTACTCATAAATATGGTAGCAGGGTCAGCCTGTGTTAAGAAATAATTCAACAACTTTTGTAATTACGAGAAATATGGACATCTATTCGTACATGATGTTGAAGTCACTTTTATTTGCTTGGAGTGAGCTTTGAAATGGGACTTTTCAAAACCGGTAAATTCTAAATTTAAAGCTTTAACCGGGAACTTCAAAGCTCGGTAATATCCATGGTTCTTATTTTCACCATATTACCCAAGAAGCGGAATTTTTTTTGAAATAAATGCAAATTAGGGATTTCGAAATCATATTTAAACATTAGCTTGCATGTCCATGATTCTGAAAAGACGGATACTACCAATAATTTTGCCATATCCGAAATGTACAGATTGATAAGATATTATTGAAACATTCAGCTGCTTCGTTTATTTCATCTGGAGTGCCCTATGGGTGAGGTCTAGGAAATAACTGAGCAGCAGTTTGAGAAGAAACTTGGAAGCAGAAATTAAGAAGAGGGGAGCATGATAATGATGTTTTGCTGCCATTGTTTACTCTTACTTCTCTTAATAAAATCAAAAGCAAAGCTTTCTACTTATGAATCAAAATAATCAGACGCATGCCAAAGTTGTTCACAGCCATAATGATTTCCGGAGTTCCTCAGGGCTCAGTACTCGGTCCCCTCCTTTTCTCCCTGTACATATCCGACCTCTCCCGCTCCATCGAGCAAAGTGATCTCAATGTTCATCTATTTGCTGATGACATTCAAGTCTACGGTTCCTCTCGTCCACATCAAACTGACGAGTTAAGTAGACACATGTCCACCTGTATCGAAGAAGTGAATATCTGGCTGAAAAGCAATCACCTACAACTGAACGCTTCCAAGTCAAATGTGATATGGTTCTCGTCGAGAAAAAAAGTTCTCCCATCAGCCCTGTATCCCTCTGTGGCCATCCATCAACTCCTGTCGCCTGTCTGCGACTCCTTGGAGTTATCTTTGATAACCACTGAACCTTCAACACTCACGTGTCTCGAACAAAGTGTTTAAATATATCAAGTGTGGAAACTCCCCATTACTCTAATGTATTTTTAGTGGCGACAAATCCGCCATCTTTTTTCGCCAAGATAATTTTCAGATATTTATATTCATCAATTTCAAGAATTAGCTGTGGCTAAAATATTTGGTGACAACTTCATTTTTCTAGTGATTCCTACATAAAATTTACTGCTTTATTCATTTTTCACATCAATTTTGATGTTGAACGTGTCATTTCTGAATAATATGGCTTTATAGATGAAACAGTGGAGAAATTGTGTCATTTGGCTCTCAGATATTGTTTATCTACATATGGAAGATGCATCTAATACAAATATTTCCTGGAATGAGAAGAAAGGAATATTTGCTCGCTATTTTAGCGACATTTTTGTGCTTGGATGGTTCTTTAACGTTTCATCTGCCAGTGAAGATCAACTCCGCGTGGTTGACGCACGTGACTCTTGTGCTTGTCCTAAAACAGCCCGTCATGCTCTTATTTTACTGATATCTGTGTTCATACATTGAGTGCACCAGTTGCCGGAAATTCCACCATCTACATGATAATTGAGCGAGATGTTCCCACACAAATCACTCTACGTTTTCACTGTTGTGACGTCATGCCTATTCGCTGTCTGATTGCTTTATTAACTAAGGAAGCAGACAGACAGTCGCTACTGTGACTGTTCACAAGGCGCACGATGTTCTAAATTTTGCTGCTCAGGGAATCATTATGATCTGTGCGTGAAATGGCGTCTGGTAAGTTGATGTTAATGATAGTTAATTGAATCAACTCAAAGTTTTGCAACACAAGTATAGTCAGTACATCTGATGCAGTTGATATCACCCATCCGCGGTTATACATTTCATTTAGTAAAAGCAAATATAATTCTTAAGTGGCAACTCAGTGATGGCTAACTACATAGTCCACACAACCTCGTTCATGATGATGTTCAAGGTTGAAAAACACTCTGTCTAATGGTCGATCTTGTAAAAAAAAGTTTGACACAATCAACTGGATCAGTAAGTCGGTCAAATTTTTGGCATATAATGAAACTGTGTGTAAAGACGATAAGTGTATAAGGTGCAATAATTTCCTCCATGACCATTTTGACTGGGCAGCAAGTTCAATTTCGCACTATTGATCCGATTCAACCCAGTTTACCGCATCATGATTGTTGTACGAAAAGCTTCTTCCAAGGTACTATGTTTAATAACGAACACCGTTGAATAACAATTTTAGTAGGCCTATTAGAGAAAGAGTAGTGGAAGCTGAGAGAGTCTTTTTGCGAGAGTACTTTCCAAAAAGAAAATTAGCAGTTCTTTAATTCAATTAGCAAAATTGAAATTAATTTTTAGTTGCTAACAAGGCTTGATTTGATCCGATATCAAAAGACGTGAGATTATTCGCACGCAATGTTGCGTGTAAATAGCCAGACAACTGAGGCCAAGTTATTCCCACGTAAAAGTGGGTACCAGCAGTCATGACTCTACAGTGAGGTTTTCAGACGCAACAATTCGTCGAAATGGTAACTGTCTTTGCTGAGCGGTTATATTTTTGCATGATGACTTCAAATATTCTGCATAATTTATTTAGGCATTCATCGTTAGAATTAAGCAATTGCTTCTTAGAAGTGGTTGTCTACTGAACACGTTGCCAAAGTTTCATAGTATCAATTTTTTTTAGCATATACATGTAATGATATACTGAATCTGTCTTCTTGGCAATTCGTAGTCGCTGCTCGTCCGCGATTTCCACATGATCATCATTATTCTTCAGTAATTGTACAGTTATATTTGATTTGAAATCAACATGTTTGAGAGCAGTGGTAGGCATATCAGAAGGTACAAATTGATGCACTTGTTTAATCTCTAGGAGTAGGTATATTCAAAATGTTAAAGCAGGCATTGATTCCTTTGCTTAGTTATTCGGATGAAGCTTTTTTGACATACGGTAAACTAGGGCGAATCAGTCATTGTTGGTAAGAAATCTGTTTATTTGCTCAATGATAGCCACTATGACATGATGACCTATGTCAGTGGTAGGCAACCAATTTGTGGTAGTGATGACTTACAGATCTAGTTGATTACATCACAATCGGTTGCACTGTATCGGCCGTTAGATGAATCGAATACCTACAAACTTGTATTGTGATGAGACTGACACATTTGTTGCAATATTTTTTATTTAAGCCTTTAACAGAAGAAGTTTAATAATCAAATTTTGATAAATTTAGAAAAGCTGTTTCTTCAACCGAAATTTATATTTGTTATGATTTGAAAATGTCCAAAATAACTACGCTACGTTTATTTTATGATATTAGCTACATAAAAACAATGATTTTTTATGGGTGTGCGTTGCATTCACTTGCTCGCACCGAAAATTTTAGAAGTCATGCTGAAGCAATTATTAGTAGGCCTGTAGGTGAAATATAATTTGTTAAAATAAAGATAGCCCGCATATTCGCAAGAGGAGCAACAGAGGGGTATTCACAGTGAAATAATAAAAATTCTGAGAGATTTTGCTGCTAAAAATAATTTGTCATGAACTTGAATGCCCAGTAAATTTCCGTCATGAAAAAATGCTATTCATGTCTATTACTTTCTTGGAGTATTGAAATATAATTGAAATATTGCATTAGGAAGTTACTTTTGATCAGCCCTATATATGTGCATTTTTGTCAACATCGTGAAGCAGTATGAGGCAATCAGTATTCCGTAGTCTATACTGCACTTTGAAATGCTTAATACCGATGTCAGATGAACATGTACGGTGTAATTAATTGATAATTATTCACAACGTCTAGACATAAACTTGAATGAGCAGCACTCGAAATTTAATTGGCACAAGTGATCAAATCAAAAGTGAAACGTTTTGTGGTTTATTCTATATAGCTTTATAATACAAATTTCGGTTGAAGGCCTTTTGTGAATTGATGCATCCTATGATGTTCCAACCGATGAAATCAAAGCTGCGTCCCAAATGCTTTCATCTGCATCTGAATGTTTCGTGTTGCTTTCCTTTTTCTGTTGTGAATATAATTTTACTTTTCAGTGATTTGCCGGAAGCCGAGGAACTATTGTATTAATTGCTCAATATACTCGAATGCAATTAATACAAAGTATCTGCAGCTTAAGGCTGGAGCGTCATTCATAATTTTTCATTATTTTCATCACTAACAAAAACAGTCATTTACGTGATACATCAATAATTTAGTGACAACATTTCAGAATTTGACTATTTTTTCATAATTTTTTATCTCAACATGGATAATCAAATACTGCTATTGATCATAGAAGGAAATACAAGGGAATACTCTGATGTAAGAAGAAAATGAGATGTTAGGATGTCAATAAAAAAATATTAAATTTCACATAGGATACTTTCATAATCAAATGAAAAAATTAGGACTAAAATAGTATATAAGGTCCATCATGTTTCCAACATACATTCATGAATGGAAATCTAAAACTGATCAATGAATGTATGTACAGCTGGTTATCAATAAGAAAATGAAGTATTTCTAGATTCGATACAAAGATTTTCAGATGTTCAGTGGGCAAAAGTTTGTAAACACGTTCATACACAGTACATGAATGCAATCATACACTAATCCCAAAATGTCTGTCACCTTTTGAATTGCTTTCTAATGTTAATAGGTGACATCGTTATAAAATTGCCAATTTGAATATATCTATGAAAACATTGAATACTCTATATGGCATGAAAAAGTTAGTCATTGAATTGAAATATATTTCTATGAATGCTATAAGATCCACAGGTATCAGAAAGCTTTGATTTTGAAGCCAATTGTACTCAAGCATGCTTGCACGATCAAATAATGAAGACAGTACAAGTGAGAAATAAAATTGAAAGAGAAAAATGATGGGAACTAAAGAAAAGGTGGCTTATAGTAAAGGCTTTTGGCTTTTCAGTAATGAGGATGTCAATATCAGAATTTGTTTAACATCTCACTTTTGGCAAACGAATAATTTTAGGGTAGAGAGAGCGATACACAAAGTGATATTTAGTGAATAAAAAATGCTCCACTGATAGTAAAGACATCCAACGCACGCACCAGCCGCCCACTGCTTAGGCTCTATCTTCCGAATATCATAACTTTATCCGCAGTAGAGTTACTAAAGATCTGGAATGAGCGATTGTCTTCTGCAGCGGTCTACAACAGTCTGCACAATGTTAGGCCGGTATGAGGAAACGGAGACCATTCGTTGCGAGAACAAGAGAAAGATTGGTTGCGAAAAATTGCGAGTGGAGAGAAATTTGGAGGAAGGTGATATTTGCGAACGAGAGAAAATTTCGGAGATTGAGGAATGACAGGCGGATTCAAGTCCATAAGAACGCATGCGCGAATGAAAGCTGAGAACTCCAGATAGGACATACAAATTATAGGAAGCTAGTTCAATAGATGTTCTGGGAGTGATCTGACTTTATGATCTTAGTGAGCTACAAATTCTGAAATCTTTCGTAAAATTAGAAAAACGTGAATACTTGCGTTAATACCCCGAGTATTTTTTCTATGCATCGTCAGCAGACCGTCGGATTCCATCTTTCATGAAACAGAGCTCATCATTGGCTGATCAGTCTCATCATGCTAGAAGTAATTGAAAGATAGTAACGGCCATCAAGATTACCAGATCTTAATACTATCGAACATATGTGATATGATCTGGCGTACAGGAAAGTATCAAGAACAGGTGGAAGTAATTGTTTGAAGGACTTGACAATCCATGGAAGGTCGAAGACTGAATGAGCATTCCTTAGAGCGCAGTTGATACCGATAAATATTTATACTTCAAAGAATCAGAAGTATGATCAATTCATCAGGTCTCTTTCGATAATGTAGCAACATTTTATAATCCTTTGAAAGTATCAGCATTTATCATGAGGTTAATTGCTTTTCTTAACTTGCGCAATAGAAGCATTTATTACAGTATGATAAGAGGTTTGCTTGGTTATATAAAAAGATAACACACATCTTTGGGATAAGTGTAAGTCCCCCCTTAAATCGTATAGAGTGGATTGTAGTCGTTCATTAAATACCTTAATAATCAATTAATTTCTATGCCAAATAGAATCTAGCATTTTAACCATAGAAGTGGATCTTCATCTCATGTTTTTGTCTTCCAGATGTCTACGGATAACTATGTAATTTTTCACTACTTCATAGTTTTGACATAGCTATTCAGTCCCTTCCATTCAATATTTCAATACTATTCTGTTGTCAATTGCGATATCAAATAAAACTGCTTATAAAAGCTGGCGAAAAAGTAATATCATAGCTGTCGCCACAAATCAACCATTGATTCCATACTTCCCTTATATACTTACTTTGGTCTCGAACTATATCGACCTGCTTCGGAGTTTTGAGTCAAACAAAGTCAATTCGGAGATCTATTTCTCGTTCGCTCACTGTAAAGTTTATTGTGTCGCTAGTTTTTAGTCGACTTGATTATTACATCACTTCCTTAGCTGGCTTACCTCAGTCTACGCTGAGACGTTTACAGAATGTAATCAATGCCGCTGCTCGTCTGGTAGATTCCCTGTCACGCTACCACCACATCTCACCCTCACTAAAAGTACTTCGTTGGCTCCCTATTGAAGGTAGCATTCAGTATAGACTTGCGACTATAGTGTACTTGTGCCTTCATAACTGTGCTCCCTGCTACCTCACTGATCGCCTCGACTTCTCATTCAATTCTTTCACACGTGCTCGCCTCCGTTCTTCCTCCTCGCTGAAGCTCATTACACCTAAATCCCGTTGCCGTACTCTTGGTGGTCGCTCATTCCAATGTAATGCTGCTCGCGAGTGGAACAAGCTTCCATCCACCATCACGAAAGCTTCCACTCTATCCGCTTTCAAGTCTATGTTATATTCATTTTTGCATGACGCTTACTTTACCGATAGCTGAGTTGTCTGTATGCAATTGTTTTTGAAGCATCATGTTATGGCCTTGAAGTCGATAATCGACAAAACGCCACTCGCATGTACGAGAAATTCACTGAAATAAATAACTTAAACTACAGAATTAGAACTTAAGGACTGTGATAAAGATTCAAAAAATCTAGAATGAACTTCTGTTTGCCATCTGTTGTTTTAACCACTGACAAATGAATTCAAATAAGAAACGTTGAATGTCTAAATGGTGGAATGAATGTGAATGGTTCTATACTTAAGTGCGACAACATTAACCCTTATCCATGTATTAGCTACATTTTGTAGCTTTTCGTAATTAAAGTCATTCCTGTAATTTAAGGGGTTTCACAATTGCACAACTCTTTGGTGTCGATGAATGATCAAGTATAAGCATCAAATTCATACAATTCATTTCGGCCGATCTACCTATTTATTTGAAATTCAAATGAATTTATCTTCAACCGTGTAAGTAGCTACAAATTGTAGCTAGCCAACTGAGTCATTTTGTCACTATCTATGATCATAATTATGCGCAATCTGATTTCATTATGGAAATTTTACTTTGAATTGGACGTATCCATTTATATCTAACAGTCAGATTTGTACTTATATGTATGGTCTGCATAGATTATGTGGATGAAAGAACGTTCGAAATGCAATCAAATTTGTTTTCTATCTCATTCATTTTCTGTTAGATTCTAAAATGATAACAAGAACAGCTCTCTTGTTTCTCGAAAAGTTGTGTACTTAGATCAAAGAAAAATGTAGGGCCTACTTTCAGCCTGGCCGTCCCTCACAGCAGCTAGACGAAGTACTGCACACACAACAGCGTGATTCCATTGAGTCTCCCCGTCTGAAACTTGTTGAATCATATCGCTTGAAGCTGTGTGTACAATCCTAGAATCTGATTGGCACAGCAGATATGATGACGCGATCATGAATGAAGCCTTCTGCATTGATTTTCAAGAGCTCCCATTTCAAGTATCCGCGGCTACGTCAGTGTCTTTTCGGCAATCATGCGTCGATCAAGAAGCATTACAGCTGAGGCTGCGCTGCAAGCTCTGTTCAATATGGGCAACTCCAATGACCAGGATGACATCGAATTGTCGGACGATGACGAATATTATGTAGAAGCTGGTAACACGGAAAATGAGGAAGAATCCGCAGCTGGTGAAGAAGATGACAACGGCGACATCGAAATTGTGTCTAATTACTCTGACTCTGATAACAGTGACAATGAGGAATCAGAACAATCGATCGACTCAGTTGATTTTTCAAACTCTTTGAATATCAACTTTCAAAGTCAACCATTTCCTTCTCGCCGTCGTCAAAGAAACATTGTTCACAGTTCAAGAAGTCTTGCTCATCCTCGCGACGAAGCTGAGGCTTTCTTATTATTTGTCAATGAATCAATGATAAGAGAAATATTACGTCATACAAACAGAAAAGCAACCGACATCCGCCGCTCTTCCGAACATTTACGCGGCTACATGAGCAACTTCACCTACGATGAAATATGTGCTTGCTTTGGATTGTTGTTGCGAGCCGGTGTGGACCGGGACAACATGACCGATATTCAAGATATGTGGAATCCAACCGAGGGACGTCCAATATTTAGAGCAGTCATGTCATCACTGAGGTTTTGCTTCTTCCTACGCTGCTTGAGATTTGATAATTATCGTGATCGCTCCAATCGACTGCAACATGATCGCTTAGCTGCTGTTCGCAGCATATGGGATCAGTTTCTGAACAACCTTTGTCTTCACTACGAACCTCAAGAAACACTGACAATCGACGAGCAACTTGTTGGGTACAGAAGCCGGATTCCGGGACGTACCTACAAACCTTCTAAACCGGCAAAATATGGCCTGAAAGTGTTCTGGCTGGCTGAAGCCGGAAGTGGTTTTGCTCTCAACGCAAAGATTTATTCAGGAAGAGATCGCAATGTACCTCCACATCGAAATCTTGCCATGGACATAGTGATGGAATTGAGTGAACCCTACTTCAACACAGGTCGAGACATTGTAACAGACAATTACTTCACTTCTCATCGATTGGCTGTGTCATTGCTTCAACAAGGACTGACCCTATTGGGTACAATTAGACCTCAAAGGAAAGAAATTCCCATCCAGATGAAATCGAAGCAACGCCCCGTCGAATCCGTGATATTTGCACACGATCACGATAACAAGATCGTCGTCGTTTCGTATATCCCCAAGAGAAATAAAAATGTTGTTTTGTTGAGTTCGTCTCATAGTGGTGAGGAAGTGATCGAAAACAATAACCCCGGTTTGATACTGGATTACAATAGAGGAAAAGGAGGGGTCGACCAGCTTGACCAAAATGTGGATGAATATACATGTCGGCGGAAGACTGTTCGCTGGCCACTGATTGTATTTTTCAATATTCTCGACGTAGCGGCTTACAATGCCTTCATCATGATGAAAAACGACAATCCAAGAAAGGAGCGAAAGGAATTTCTACGGACACTAGCCTTGCAGCTGGTAGAAAAACATGCAGTGTTTCGCCACAGACATAACAAGCATTTATCGCAGCACATAATTGCAGCTGGCATTTCACTCGGATTTCGTCGACAGAATCAGCCTCTTCCATTACAGCCAGTGGACAATAGTGTTCAGCATTGTCACTCATGCTACAAGAACACCAGATCCAAGTGTGATTCGTGTCGTCGCCCAATTTGTCCTTCCCATCGTGTCTTGGTGAGATCATGCAACTGTGAATTTTGTTAAAATCGAGAGACTCGCTTTCAATGTTTGCGATTTCTAGAACAATACGAATAAGTGTCTGGAGCAATTCTTTTCCCGACCTATCACAGGACGCAGTAGTGGGGACATCTAGTGGCAGTAAGATTTAATCATATAATGTACAGTATACTGTACATCCAAAACATCTTGAATTCAAATTTTAGAAATTTGCAAAGATAAATATAAATAGCTAAAAAGTGCTTTTTTATCATAAGCATTCCCTTCTACTAGCTTCCATGGATTTTTTGTATGTATTTAACTTGTAAAAGTGAAAATAATAAAAAAGCTACAAAATGTAGCTACTTACATGAATGAAGATAAAAATTTATTCACATGAATAAGGGTTAAACGAGTTTCTTTTGTATACACTTGCTTAGAAAACACAATGTTTACACGTGGCCAACATCTTTGCTACATAGGCCTACACTGGCTTACAATGGCTATTACAGCAATGACAACAATGCAAACATTGTTTTCTAACTCTTTTTTCGAAGTTCATGTTAGAACTGTCAATGAGTAAATTAATATTTCCCAAGGCATTAAATAATGATAAATAGCTTTTCATTCTATTATTTCCTCTCAAGCATCGGGAGTCAAAGTTTTAGAACAACAATAGTAATGTAGCAACTTCAAAGATATAATTTGAAGATAAAATCAACAGGAAATAGCTGAAAATATTGTCAGTTTTGAGTTTTCCGTTAAATCGCACTGTTAAAAATCCTGTGATTTTGTAACAGAATTCGTATCGGTTACAATGTTCGGTAATAAAGGGGTGTTTCATAAGTGAAATTATTGCTGGCATTTCCGAAGTTAAAATATCAAACACGGAATATTAAATTCGACAGTGTACCGATAGAACAAAAACACTTCACAACGTAATATTAATCACAGAAAATTAGGAAAGCAATATAGAGCCATAGACGCGAAGCGAAAGGTCACTCGCAAGACTCGAGCCAATATTTGCAGGACATGTTGCAAATAAGGAAGACCAAAAATATATGGCACTTATTGGTTATCTCCCCTCCCCCAGCTTTTTAAATTTGCCTTAAGTCTGAAAAAATGAATCAAACGTCACCCAACTTCAGGTGGAGGTACTTAAGCATATTTTTCCCACATACAAAAATTTATGCAGAACGGACAAGTACTTTCTGTATTAGAGACGATAAGGTAAAGTGTAGCAATGTCAACAGCTTGATCTGACTTACTCTGCTCGACACGGTGTTGGTATTCGTATGTGCACTGCTCCTTCTCCCTCTTCGTCTCATCCACTGCTATTTGAAATCTTCCCACGACCACTACCTTGTCACATCTTTTTAAGTTACAATTGTTAGTGTAAGGGATGTGGCCTGGTCATCATCACTTCACGGAAAATTCATCGAGAAATGACCCGACGTTTCACTCTATGTGACATAGTTCGATAAAGGCAGGAAGCAATACATTTAAGGAAGAATCATGCTTCAGTGCAGTCAGATGGTCGGCGTCAAAGTTTGATGTCACGTAATCACAGTGTTTTAACCAATTCAAATTTCGCAGAAATTGGCCCATGGGAACCTCAAAAGTGTGAACTTCATTTATAAACATGCATTTCTAAAATCGAGAATTTTTATTAATTTCTTACAAAATTGGGCATCTTAGCCTATTCAAATATTCAAATTATAGGCAATGAACAAAATGCATAATGAAGCTTTCTAAACAAGCACCAGCAATGACCTTTAAACACTACTCATAACAGCTTTGTAAGTAATGCTGTCTGTTTTATGCTACAAATAGAGGATACCAAGTGAAAAAATTGGACAGATTGTCATGCTTCACAATACATTTGGTGCATTCATTCACTTGAATGAATAGCTACTGTAATTCTTCTGTGTTATAATCAAGAGCAGACTACAGCATGTTCCAAAAGTCCCAAAAGAACTTTAATTGGTAGCTCTTCTGTTATACCGATAAGTCTGAAAGTTTCACAGTAGAAACTGCACGTCATGGGGTTTTGCTAAATAGTAAGTTTGTCTTCATTCGACTTCTTAAAGATATGTTATAGAATGTTGTGCAATACAATAAATTTCAAGCTTTTTAATTAATTATAAAAATGAAAACTAATTACATTGCATCTTTTCCTATAAATATCAAATTTTATATAAAAGTAGAGCTCGTGAAAGATCAGTTACCATGATCGATCAGTATCCACCATGATATTCTTGGATTATATGGACGCAATCAAGAAGTGATCCAAGTGCCTGCACTACATCACCTGTTGACATGTTTTCTCCCGCACGAATAATCCTGGCTTTCAGGTTGACTGCTGTCAACGATTGTCCCGAGGCATAAACCAACCTCTTTAAAATTCCTCTATACCAAAAGTCAACTGGTGTCAAATCTGGAGACGGCGGAGGCCAGACGTTGAGGAAAAAGGGACTGATTACGCGATATCTGGTGAAGGTGGTCTCCAGAAACTTCTTTACGTTGCTCTTGATGTGTGGTGGAGCACCGTCCTGCTAGAACGTGGTCGCTGAACATCTTCTGTCAGCCTTCAAGACTGGAATCACGTGAGTCACCAGCATGTGTAGGCATCTATCGCCTTCAATTGTACCGGATTCAAAGAAATACGGAGGAATCATAAGTTAACCACTGAATCCGATTTAAAAGCACAATTTGGGAGATTGAATTGTATTTTCTGCATGATAGTGGTGACTCCATACACAGGCATTTCTCGTGTAGACCGGTCCATCAAGGTGAAAATGCGTCTCGTCCGTCCAAAGCACGGTCTCCAAATTGGCAAGCTGATTATTAATGAACCAATCAGCAGAGTGTCTTCGTTTTTCGAAGTCATCTGGTTGTAGCTGATGGTGGATCGATATTCGGTACATTTGTTATTGAAGATTCTATCGCATAACTCGATGAACACTAGATCGATCGCCTCCAAATGATCCAAGAATATCATGGTGGACCCATTGAGTGTAACTGATCATTCATAGACTCTACGTTTGTGTAAAATTTGGTATTCCAGGAAAAATTATAAGTTTTCATTTTTATAATTGATAAAAAAAGCTTAAAATTTATTGTAATGCACAGCATTCTATAACATACCTTTAAGAAGTAGAGTGAAGACAAGCTTCCTATTTAGCAAAACCCCATAATGTGCAGTTTCTACTGTTAAACTTTCAGACTTATCGATATGATAGGAGAGCTACCATCATCAATTAAGTTTTCAGCGATTTTGGGGACACGCTGTATATGTAATTTAATTTACATTTATTTTCAAAACTCTCTATTTGAGTTGTGCTCAGTGCGGCTCAACTACCACAATGCAGAAAACATATTCCCAATATTCTCTTTAAACGTTTTCATATAATAACTGATCATAACATATCGAGCATCAAAGTCATCTACCATCAATGTCCAATAATAAACATTCAAAAATTCAATTTTCTGTATAAGTAGAATTTAAGCTATAAACTGCTTTACACTAAGGATGCAACTTCACTGCTGACACGTTTCGATCCATGATGAATCAGAAAAGAGTGCACAAACAAAGGAAACAAACACAGGCCATCGATAATCGTGCTTCGTTCGTCATCAGACAACAGCAATATAATAAATGGTGATGAAGAGAAATGCATTGATCAGATCAGCTTGTCCTCTGAGTGCCTGTAAAAAGTGACAGCTGAAGGTGCGCCTTGTTCCTTTATTGTTTCCATTGTTTGTCCAATCTTTTCTGAATCATCATGAATCGAAAAGTGTTAGCAATCAAGTTGCACGTGTACACGCACTCTAACAAGATGACTAAGTTGGAAAAAACTGATGCCACCATTTGAGCGAGCAGGCGCCAATTGTGCTGTTTAATAATTTTGGGAACGATGGAATCATGGACAGATCGAAATCAGAGGGGGATTCCAGGAGTCCCCCGAGTCTTCAATGATAAAAATCGCACTGGTGAACATCGTTCCACACGACTCAAAATTTACGGAAGTGAATGAATTTGTCAATCCAATTATTCGTCCGATGTACATGAGCTTTCGAAATCGTGGTTTAATTAAACTATGAGCATTTTTGATTAGACTCTCATGAAAAGACGGATGCTGATAGAATCGCCATTGTTAAGGACGCTTCCTCTTGTAAATCACCAGAACTAGAAATACTGCATCTCAACCATTACACAACTGCGTGCGATGTGTGTGATGCTGTTCTGTGAATAAATTTTCCATGCTTACTAAATTTGAAGCAGTTTTGTCTGTTCTAATTGCTTTTAAATATTTTATTCAACTCATGTATTCATCGTATTTGATCATCTAGTCTAGTCATGAATTCTCGATTGCAAATTGGCTCTATACCTTACATACGACAGAATTAATTCCTCTCATATTCATTAATTTGCATGTGGCACGAAGAATTCCGTCTTTGCGACAACGAAGTCTGCTGTTAATTTTTAATTTTCTTTAAAATCTTCAGACTGGAATAGAACGCAAGTCGTTCACTTGATGGATTTGTGATTGAGTGATCGATCACAATGAATGATTGTAAACAAGATGCATAAATACTTGTCTTCTATTAATTCTGTCTTATGACATGACATACAATGTACTATTCTGCTTCATCCAAATATTAATGTTTCAAACAAGCAGGTGCATGAAGTCATGTTTGCTATGAAAGAAAGAAATTTGTATATTTTTCAAAATGGGAATCAAAAGTAAGATATACAAATTTACAAGGACTAGGAAGTAATGTTGTGAGTTAAGTGAGTCAAACAGTTCTCTCCAGAACTTTGCGGATAAGATAACAAAACAGTTTCGACGACGATTAGTCTTACTGAACGGAATAATTACGCGATTCATCTATAGATGTTGAGCTAAATGAAACACAGGATTTTCAGGTATCTGACATTTCTGAAAATACTATTTATAAATCGTAAGACGCTTACGATGGAAAAGTTATACATCGTTGTCACAGGAACAAGGTTTAGAGAAAATGAGACGTTTGACACGCTTATACATTCAATGATTGTCTTCGTTTCACCATTTAGGATACCAAACAAAGAGGTACAATATAAAAGAACACTCACTTCAGTCATATGAAATATCTCCCATAAATAATCATGATCAAAATATTTTTTCAAAACTCTCAAAATGTACAATCTGCTTGATCAACTTCTGTACAAACATTTTTAGTGAGTAGATCAATCCAAACGATCGTTCCAGAACACTCCAAGAAATGTACAGGGGGCTGTTGAATAAAACCACGATTCATCGCAATCGTCGACCGCGGAAGAATGATCGCAAACAGTATACGATGTATCTGACTAACTATTGATCGGTACTGAATGTTGAAACACTTCCATCGCTAGTCAGATACATCGTCAATTTTGCGATAAATTGTTGTGAATTTGTCGGATCATGATATGTTGTCATCAGCCATGGACGCTGATAGTAGCCTCCGTCACCCAACAAAAATCCAGAACCATCCTCTCCATCAGATTCTAGTTTTAGTCCCAAGAAGCATGATGTGAAAATGAAGTTGTCGTGCACTGACCCAGGCCAGCGAGCTACAACATTCGCTATCAAGTAGTCTGTATCACAAGCCAATTGGACGTTTATTGAGTGCCAGCTTTTTCTATTCACGTATGCAGGTTCAGAATCCTTGAGAGGCGATTTATACAAGCGCGCATGAGTGCAATCAATTGCACCAATAACTCCATGAATCTTGCACCACTTGAAAAATTTGTCTTTGACCTTCGATACTTCTTCATCAGTGGTTGGAAAGTTCACATAATCAGTCAATTTTGCTTTGAAAACATTGGTAGCTCTCCTAACGACCAGTGACACTGTCGATTTGTCCACATCAAATACTTCGCCAATGACATGAAAGGGGCATCCAGTCGCATAAAATTGATTCGTTATCATAATTTGATGAATAGGTGGCAATGCAAATTTTCTTTCTGTTTTGAGCTTCAGTTCCCCTCCAAAAATGGACTCAAGTTTGAACAAACTCTCCCGTCGAAATCTGTAATTTTGTTGAAGTTCACGATCACTGAAACGTTGAAGGGGATCATTGCGATCTTTGAAAATGCGCTGGCTTTTAAGGGAGCGTTTCGAATCCGAAAGTATAGCAAAAGCTATGGTTGCCATCTTGTGCTGATCATGAAATGACTGCTTCAGTCTCTCTCTTTTGCATAATACCGACCGATCACAAAGTTTGCGATGAGGGTCAAACACATCGCAAACTGTCGAGTGAAATCGAACTTTCTACGATTGAATTTCACGATAGAGATGCATCGAAGGACTAATTCAACAATGCTTCAGAAAATAAGATGAATCGTCAATTCCTACGATTATTCGGCTACTTCTGCGATTGACTTTAGCGATAGCGATGTATCGCCAAGCTCTTGTTCTACAGCCAGGTGTCATCAACTTTAAAAGGAAAATCAAAAATTGCATCGAAATTATGTTTGCGCACACAGATTGATTTGGTCATGGAAACATTAATTGTTATGAAATTGCCAAACGCCCAATTGCTAACACTGAAAAATTCAGAATTGACATTATCAGAAAATTGCACACTATTACTACATTATTGCTCGACGGACGACTTACTTCATCGTACAATAAATATTATCGAAGAATTTATTGCTACATGGCTGTTAAAGCTTCTTATCGCACTGCAGTTGTAAGCAATGTATTCGTTGCATGCAGACGTCTATTTCAGAACATAAAAGTAGAACAATTGATATTTACAAAGGTTAAGTATAGTTATTCTGAAACACTGCCAAATATTTCGATGAACAACGCTATGATGACGCTAAGATAGCGCTCACCTTGAGATTTCTATAATGAAACATTTGACAAGCCATAGAAATCGAATTATTATTAATGGCAATTATCTACCGAAATTGTCCAAAACGTTCTACTGTGACACTCAGTCTAATTGACATAGCGTCATTTCATGAAGCAGTAAGCTATGAAGACGCTAACGTAGCACTCTATCGGATAATTCATTCTCCTGTTGAAGGACAGGAATGATAAGATGAAAAGATTGAAGCGTTCGCTCTACTTAATTTTCTAAATGGTTGATTGAAGTGTAAAAGTATGACAGCGTGCTGAAACCGTGCAATTCGTCTCCGCCGCGCTGTCAAGCAATAATGTAGTTATCGCACTCTCGACTTCGTGTCTACCTTCGGTTTCGACGAATCCTGAAGTGCGATAACTATCACTTACATCATGATGATGCTGACTGATAGCTCATACATACTGTCTGTCAACTTTCATAAGAAAATTCTATCGTCTTCATGTTGAAATCCTGCATCACAGAAAACGTCCAATTTTTTTCATGAGGCTTGCTGACAATAGCTGACCACTTGTGAAAGTGAAATATATGCCGAAATACTCTATTGAACATAAGGTTTCATATGACACATCGTTTATCAAGATTGAACCACAACTTCAACACGAAAATTGCATTTGAAAATGGGTGAACTTTTTTGCGCAATTGTTTTTGAAGCGGCATGTATTTAACTCCGGGGTGAAAGGGATAAAGTCTTGCAATGAAAAAGTGTTAGTTTTGGAATGGTGAAGTTTTCTACACAAAAGAGTTGACCAGTTTCACTTGATGGTTGAGTTCCGAATGAAATTCAGGAGGAATTCAGTGTTTTAGAAGGTGTAAAACCTTGTTGTAGGTCATGTTCGAAATTTCGAGATGAAGACTTTCTCCCTCCTTTGAGCCCTTGAAAACGCTAATCAGACATAATTATTGATGAGCGATGCATTTTTCAAGGCCCATTTGAACACCTTGATATCACTCTTATCACAATAGGTTCATATTAACAACTCAAAAAGCAACATTTTCAATAAAATTTGAAGCATTTTGGAAATGTGATTAGCACTACATATGTGACGATTTTTATTTATATTTTTATTTATATATATTTTTATCATTTTTTTAATTTGATGTTGCGGAAATTGAGATTTTTATCGTAAAGCTATTCACACTATAGATGTTTGTGAATTAAAGGAGACTTCCTGAGAGCTGTTGCTTTACATTCCTTAACATGAGTTTTAGATGACGAAAGAATTCAACTGAATTCACTGTTTCCAACAGAGCTGTGAATAGTCTATTAGCGATCATGTGTATGACTGTGATTGAGGTAATTTACCTCTCACCTAGGGATGGAAAATTAATCGGTTAACAACTTCCATCCCTGAACAGAGCGACAATATGACTGAACGCTTATTCACTTCATTCATTTGATATCCACAATAGTGCATCAGACATGTAGCAAAGTTGGGCAAAACCTCGTGTTGGGAACACCCAATACCAAGAAAATATCAAAACCCAAACACGAGTTTTTAAATGAGTAGAATCAAGTAAACGAAGCATATTGTTGTATTTTGTGCTGACATAAAGACTTGATGTTTAAGGCTGGTTCATATTCATTTTCAAGCTGAGAATCACCCTTCATACTCCATTGTACCGTGTTATGACTCTAAAAGACTAAAAGTTCAATTTTGTCGAACATCTTTGAAACTTGAAAATTGTTTTGTTATTATGTCAACGTTGGTAATCAATGAATTGACTGATCTCAGTTCTGTTGTTTCTTCATGACCTGTATCTGATCTTGACGCTTGAAATTTTTGATTTTCATTTGGTAAATATATGCATTATTCTATTCTATTCTATATTACCCGAAGTTCGACGCTTGCGTTGAAAATATTTTGCAGTCAAGATCATTCAACCGACGCGCGCTGAGACGCAGCGTTGAAGAAAGGAAGTCAAGGTCGAATGACATCGGTAGGTTGTCAAAATAGGTTTAGAAAGGTTTAGAAATCATTTCTAAATTTGCGGCGATCATGAGCATGGATTTGTCTGAAAAAATTGATCGAAGAAGTTCGAAAATGCAATTTTCTGTATGATTTCACCCTTCCGAAAAAGCATTTCTCCGTCATTATCAAGCATCTGTATGACAAGTCGAAACTCTTCTAATTAATCGCGCTTTATGAAGATTGTTCTGACCCAGAACCTTCTTTTTCTTATCTGCATAACTTTACGTCTCAAAGTCAGCAAAAGCGCAAGTCGAACGTTGAAGCCAAACATGATGATTATGGCGCTCTAATTTGAAGCGCGTCGCTAATATCAATGTGAACAGAACAACGGTGACGCAAGTGATTGGTCATCTGTCAACTTTTCCAAAACGCCAGCGATTGACGCCGCTTCTATCGTAAGCGGCTAGCGTCAAAGCAACGCGTCAGCGTCGAACTCCAGCGATTTTCAATGTGAGCCAGCCTAAAGGCTGTCATTTACGACAATTTCATCACAGCATTGCTGATTAAATAAATATTTCATTTCTACTACCAAAGTTTCTATTCGATGGCTGGGGTGACAGCTTGCAACTAAAATCAAGAAATTCTGAGACATCGACTATAATTCGCAAAAGTAGGGGCCTAGTGATTATTAATGTCTTAATATTTTATGCCTAGTAACAAGCCCATTGTCTATTCCATGCCTTAATTGAGAACGTGAACGTATAGGTGTTGGGACCTGAAAATGTTTCAGCTGACACGAGTTTCTGCTAACACTCATCAGACATCCAATTATATTCGACAAACGACTTCGCACTTAATGTAAATACTGAGTAATATCCTATATTTAAGACACATTGTTGACGCACCAATCAGTGTCAACGTCGTACATATCGCCTCCAAGGAAACTACAGTCGATACTCGTATGCAGACTGAGTGGGGGTTCAACTCGGTCATTTACAATAGGTACGAACTTTCAATCCGCGGTATTGTCAAGTCCAAAATGAAATAGTTAATAACCATAAGTATTTCTTATTTGAAATATCCTGTGAATTTTGAATTTGTGGATCTCCTAAGATTAAAATTAAATAACTTGACTTGTATATTAATTGCATTAGTAGAAAACCCAAGTTTTGTATCATCTACAAAAAGTCGACCCAAAACCCAAGGTCCAACCTTGAGGTTAGAACCAAGGAAATCCGACGCTACATGTATAGCGTCGTTGTCGCGACAATGGCTCATATGTGATTTCAAGGTCATTGGTCATTTGCTAATACCTGTTATGGGTCAAATTACTAGCTTTTCAGGAGAAGCAAAAAACTGTTTGTAGATTGCAATTCCTATTGAAAGTGGGAACCATCTTAGCATGTGGTTTTAACATCCTTTTACTATCGACAAGATAAGTATTTTCAAATACAAATTGAATCCAAGTTTAATATAAATAACTCAATACAATGACTATGCAGTTGCTATGAAATATATGAATGAAAAATATAATTAGCAAAATAATTTGCTAAGCTAGTCCTTAATCTAATATTTCTGTTGCTGTTTTTTGATAATAATTCCTGTCCTGATGGTGAATGACATCACCGACTCGACTCAGGATTGATTTTCGAAAGCTATAAATGAGATGCTGATCATTTTTTAATGACAGTGTAAATGTCACAGAATTTGTCTGTCAGTTTAATAAGAAGCTTCAATCGGTTGTTATTATCTTTCACACAAACTGAAGCTTGATTTTTTTCGAATTCTTAGGCTACTGATGTTGCCTATGGCTATGAATCATCGTCCATCTTAATCGACCTTCGACATGTTAATTGAACAATACAACTTAAGATGGCCGTTAACAGTTTTTAAATTCCGATTCTATCAATTTTTGCAAAACGTCGACTTGGATATTGATGAATCAAGAATCGTACCCACTTCTGTTAAACTGATATCAATCGCATGATTAACTGGTTTCTACGTTTACGGTAGATGTTTTCCGTGGATGACAAGGACATTTCTTCATATACGAGAGAGCTGGAATTCATTGTGAAACTATCGCTTAGAGTAAGTGTATTAGGCAGTGTAGCAAATCAGTATTAATTAAACCTCAATGTGTATACAGTTTTGATTTTATTAAGTGAACTCGAGTTGAGACCCAGTACCACATGTGAGATATGCAATTTTTGCAGTTTTGAAGAAATTACCACGGAATTGACTGATCATGATAGCAATACAGAAGGAATAAAAGTATTTTACAGCCCTGTAGGGGTAATGTTTGTTAAATTAGCAATTAAATAGGTTGCTATTACTTTATGCTCAACTTCAACCTTCTCAACAGGAGCACAAGCGTGATTATATCACAAACTATCCGCCACAGAAAGAACAAAACATCATAATCAAAGACAATTATCACAATTAGTTTTAAAAGATGCAAATGAGTCCACATTATTATTCAGATTTAAGAAATGAAGCATGCGTTTATAGAAACATACAAACATGCCGATGAAAATCGAATTAAAAGCAAGAAATTTCAGCCAAGAAGCACAAAAAGATCTCGACTTTTCCATGTAGACTTGCATTATAATGCGGTTCATGAAATTTCCTTGATAATCGGTTTAATTTCTGATTAATTAAGATACCTATTAGTAAATGTTCATTCCGCTTGATATCTAGTGAGTTTCATTTTACTACTGATATAGAGGTACCAAATCGGTAATACTGTAAACACAAGAATAATTTGCAAAACTTGAGCTACCTAAAAAGAGAATATCTCCACAAAAAACTGAATCTTTTATTTAAAAAATTTTCACTATCTGCTGACATTTGTTTGTGTCGACACTCTACCTATTATATACTTTCTCTATGCAACATCGGTGTACGATAGCATGCGCTAAGCTTATATTTAGATTTTCTGCTGGCAGCTCTTAAAGAAACCCTCTTTCAAATAAAGCAATGATACTTCACTGCAATTTGACAAATTTTCAAGATTCGCCTTTGCTTTATATAGCAAGAACATCTATGATATGTACCTGTTTATAGATGCTGACCTTTATCATATTTTGTGAAGCAACAGAAAGCGTTTTAACAAATTTGGAAGCATGATTTTTCCGAGACAAGTAAAAAAGTATGAGTTATCATCTTAATTTCACCAATTGGATAAGAAAGGAAAACTTTCTTTATCTAAAACCTGATGCATTAAGGAATCGGATCGCATCAGATTTCATACACCCGGTATGCTCCAAATTTTGCGGAAATATGTGCAATGTTCAGTAACAATAAGGTGCAATAGTTTGAATTTCAGTTCACGCATAGGGGTGATTACTCTTTTATGAATTAATCTGCCAAATGTTTTCGAATTTGAAGTAATCTATATACTTATTAAGATGCTATCATTTTTGGAAACGCCAAAATTTTCGTTCAATTTTCTGAAGGATAACGAACAAAAGTTATGATATCTCATGAAATAATGAGAAAAAATATGATAGGTATATATAAAATACTACTGGATTCTGATGAATCTACCAATCATTGAAATCCAGCAATATAGAAGGACTAAAATGAACATGCATTACATCGTGGACAGGCGTTGTTATGGCAACGATACCTTAAGAATGGCAACCTACATGTAAGTGGATGACAATGGATAGGAAACGGCACCTTGTGAGTTTACCGGGTAAAGATTTGTAATTATTCTCATCAATTTTTAAATACAAAATCACTTTGATAATTTCTGATGCAATGTGCCACCTTACAGCAAGTATATCTCCACATATTAAATGCTTCAATTTTTAGTTTCTTACTTTAATCTAGCAACATCGACCTAAATGTGCATTGGAGCCTACCAAAGAAATGGATAACATGAATTCTCTCGAATGGAAGTTATGTGCCATGCCAACACAATCATGGGACATAAATTTGCACACGCTTCCACCTAGATGCACTTGTTAGCGACTGTAGTATGGTATTAGAATCAGTCGCACATGCATGCAATTGCACACCTTTCGTTGGTGCTTCATGCATCAACTTAGCGCCCACGGTTGTGCTGCGATATTCGGTCAATTTCAACTTCGGATAAGCAATTATTAATCTCTACGGTACCTAACTATAGAACTCCGATTTTTCGTTGTTTAACTTTGTGAGACTAGAATTGACAACAGCTGCCAAGTGTTTCACAATCCATAGATATTCCTTGAAATTTTCCATTGGATTCCAATGGGAATCCTCTCACCCAGTGGTTCATAAACTACGTGGGTCGCGAAGCCGTCAGGATTTGGTCGCGAGTAGCTTGACAGATACAAAAAAATAGAGAGATGCACCCTTTTTAATTTAGATACACATACAGTATTTTCATTTAGATTTCCAACCAATCAGAATTCGCTTCATATTTTCATTTAGAAATATTATATTAGATTTATTATTTTGCATACTAAATAGCTTTAATTGAGCGCTTGTATATTTTTCATATATACATTATGGGCCATATACCAATGGTATACATATGATATGATATGATGATATGAACAAATGATATAATATGTGATTACAATATCATATCAATAGAAATGCGAACAATAGTGCAATTATAGACTCTTCTGCTCTAGATAGCACTGTAATTTGCTCAATCAATGTCAAATATTCAATACTCTCATGTGGTACTGCATCAACTGTATTGGCGAGTACGCATGATAGATATGTATGATAGTACGCATTTTTATTGATATGATATTGTAATCACATATTATATCATTTGTTCACGCGAGTGCCTTCACAAAGGCCCATATACCTAATACATATTGCACAAAGAAATTTATAGAAAAGGTTGGGTCGCGAAGTGTTCACTAGACCAGTAAATGGGTCGCACCTAAAAAGTTTAAGAACCATTGCTCTAGCCTTACCTATAACCGAAAGCGACTGACTGTGACACTTCAGAATTTGATTTTTGTATTCAGAGTTTCAAGAACTGCAAATCCATGCTATTAAGCCCTTTGTGCGCGAATTTAGGAAGAAAGTGTCAGTAGTTCCCATCCTGTTTAATGGAATTGATTTGGTTTGTCTCTGTTGTATTTCACTATTTTTCGTTTGTGTGTGCTCTGAATGGTAGAAGTAGTAATCGAACAATCGTTTGGCAAATTATTTTGAAGGAAATGAGATATTTCATATCTGAAGAGGTGATATGAAATGATTCTGGTATCTGTTGATAATGTGCACGTACAAATATTCCTTAATTTGATATTTATTGGCTTTTGCAACACACTTTGGAATTGACGTTTACCCACCGTAATTTTTAATTTCCTGAAACTTGAATATTAAATTCTCTGGATTCAAAGCGAAAAAAAGCTTTCTTCAGAAATGAATTGCACATTGTGTAAGACATGTTGTGTTCATGTGAATGACATCGCTACAAGATTTTCATGTTGCTTTCTGTTGATTATCTATAATCAAAGGCAGATCATTGATGTTCCGTTTGTAATAGTGTCTGAAAATCACTTTGTGGATTTCATGGAGTTAAGCGAAAGGTGCTTTTAGCACGCATCGACTGGTGCGTGACATGACCTGCATGCATGCGTAATTCGTGTGTTAACACATTGCGTCTGAAAAAATGATGAACATTTGATATGTCAAGTATTGCATAATCTGGTTGTTGAATTCATAGTGCCGAAAAATACCACCGTTTCATAGATATCAATAAACATACGTGTATCTTCAAATATAGTGGCAATCATGTTAATAAAGCAGTTTTTATTCCTAATCTTTTTTCTTGGGACAAAACTCGCATATGTAATGACTTCACAACATTTTCATAGATAAAGTCTCTGCATCCACGTTAAAAATGTCAGGTCGGTTTTTTCATTGAATTTTATGCCGTTGTCTGAAAGTCCATCCATTCTTTCAATAAAATCTAAATTCTTCGTGCATGGCAGGGGCGCAGGCAAGGGGGGTTGAGGTCCCGAGGTCCCGGGATTAATATAAAGTTTTTGAGATGGTTGTCCAAGAAAACGCATTATGCAGCCTTCCCTAAATAAGGAATCCTACAAACAGTGACGTAGCTAATGGGGTTTCGTGAACTAAGTAGCCCTCCCTTAGAGTTCAGAAAACTTCAAAAGTTTCACGATTCTTGCTATGATGGCATCTTTTCTTTTTCGTTTTATTCGCTTTCCCCTTATCATATCTCTTACAACGTAACCATTGTAATTTTAAGTGAGAATTTAATTTGCGTTTTCCTGTTTTCCTTCAATTGTTTTTGTGTACTGAGGAATCCAGCCATCCCTGGAGAGTATTTTTTGAATATGTGAACCTAGAGAACAGATAGTGATTCCAGATATTATTTTCAATGCTGAAAGAAGCATCTAAGAAATATAATCTAGAGTTTACCACTGAGATTTTGAGACTAAGCTTATGATCATGATTAATGAAATCAAGAACTCGGAAAGTTTTGTCGTAAATTTGAAAGCTTCTTCGCAATGATGACACTTCAAGGCGCTTAATTGAACCTTCACAAAACTGTGGAATTTATCATTAAGATAGGAATGATTTTCACCGGAATTCTATTAACTAACAGCTATGTGAAATTTTCCTCATTCACTTTAAGATTTAGATCATCGTCGTGACTTTTTTCTGACTTAATACAGGCATATTGTTATTGCTATTGCATATTCTTATTCAGTCGCGGCTTCTTGCACTAGCATGCCATTATCACATTTCCTTATTATAAAGCATCAACAACACTTCGATACTTTTTATGGCTTCCGTTTAATCGGGCCCTCCTCGAAAATAAATCCTGACTGTGTCGCTAGTGCGTAAGGTGGATGAACTGTATGCACTTACTTATTCCCTCTTCCCAGATATCGCAATCATCTGCTTAACTTGACTTCGCATAGACATCGACGTCCATATTGTGGCTCTCCATTTGCACGAGTATATTTCGCCAAGATTGTGTTTTGTGACACCTGGAGGAGGAATTTGGTACATCTGCGTTCATGAATTGTTCCTCCAGCATTTGAAAGCACAGAAGAAACCTGCATTTGAACTAAGATCGTGGAATCGAACGCACAAGCTGTAGAAAGATGCAGAGAAATGCACATGCAACATTGAAAAAACAAGTTTCATGAATTCATTTGATCAATTGAAACTTCAATTAGAAGCTGTACTTTTTGATAGTTCGATGCAAAATTGAAAGGAAATTCTAAACTGTAATTGAATCACATTGCAGTGGATTCTCCGATGAAAAAACGTTTAATTATTTAAATGTCAATTGAAAGAAATGTAGTTTAATGAAAGAAAAACTCAACAAATAACAAGTCAAATAAAAATTGAAGTCGAACGTTCTGATTGTTTGGTGAACACTCGCTGTTTCACTTTCTTGTATTCCCGATTATATTTCTTACAGTTTCAATTTTCCGTCTCAATCTAATAAGTTTTTTTCAAGTAGACCAATTTCCTGAAAATGTCATTTAAACTTTCAATTAGGCCAACTTTGCTTCTTCTTATAAAAAGGATACCTGGACGAATAATCAATTGAAGAAAAATTGAGAAAAGGATTAGAAAAGGAGAGTAATGTCTGATGTCATTCCTCTTGCACAGACTAATTTTCAACGACATCGGATATACTCCTATCTTAAAGTTTTCATTTTTGATGCAGATGATATGCGAGAGCGCGACTCAAATGTCATGCTGAAATATGGAACGGAGATATTGAAGTAAGCAGCGGATATTGCGAAATCATTTTGTGAGCAAGTGAAAGGCGCGAACATAAGGCAGACAAAGCTTTCTCACGACGGATGTCAAATTTCATAATCGTTAGAATGAGGTTGTCACTTTTTTTAGAATCAAGGGATTGGTCAAATAGAGCTTTGATCTGATCGCTTTCCACTGATGGGTGGATATTCCTCTTTTCATGTTAAGTGCAGTAGTAGTGCCAGGTCCTTCCCCGCTTGCGGTGGGGAGGGGATATGGTCCGGCAACCACAACGAGTTTCTGCAGGGAGCGAGGCCGAAAGTGAGACTTTCACAGAATGATGTACACCAGATGCCTACTACGAATCGGCACGTCTGCCGAGTTCTAGTGAGTTCCTCTTCTTGTCAGACAAGATCAAACAAAAACACATGTAAATCCAATGGGACGCAGATTGCAGTTTTTGACTAAAATGAAATTTTGTATGTTTTCTCTAGTTAAACAAAAAGTGCTATGCCCAGAGTCATGATTTTTTGCATGGAATGTCTTCAGGTCATTCCCTTTCATCTTCGTGCAACCCTGTCTATCAAGCCAAACACATTTAGATTTGGCGAGCCTCTTGATGTCGGCAAACAAAAACATTTTGAGCAACTTTATTCGCATTCAACCAAATTCTCACACACATCGCCGATCAGAAGCTTGATAATAGCACATGCACATCATAGGAAATGACCTGAAGACATTCCATGCCAAAAATCATGACTCTGAGCTTAGCCCTTTTCGTTTAATTAGAGAAAACATACAAAATTTCATTTTAGTCAAAAACTGCAATCTGCGTCGCATTGGAATAACAATGGGTTTTTGTTTGATCTTGTCTGACAAGAAGAGGTACTCACTAGAACTCAGCAGACGTGCCGATTCGAAGTGGGCATAGTGTGATAGTCTCACTTTTGGTCTCGTTCCCTGCAGAAACTCGCTGTGCCTGCCGGACTAATAGGCAATTACGGTCTAATATACTGCATGGAAATGACAGCATTATTACCATGGCTACAAAATATGCTATGCGAAATTGCATATATCAAATAAAATGACAACATATTAAATGTATATAATTCTTACTTTTATCATCCCTTACATTTTTCCATACACACAACCCTCGATATACGAATATTTTGCCAATTATTACATATACCAGCTCAATTCTACAAATTGACGAACAGACTAAGGAGATTTTCAAGGATAATACTTTTATCAACAGCCAATGACAATCTGAAGCACCCAAGAGACTTTTATGTCATTCAAGATTCATCAAGTTTAAAGTGATGTTTTCAAGATTAAACAACAGGAAACTCAAATGGCAAAATCTTTAGAAATCCCCGTTGCTGAACATGCGATCTGTTACTTGAAGGCTCGCACTATCATTTTAATGGATCTTTTTTATCTTTTGAAAAATTTGTAACTGAAACTTCCTTCTCATAATAATGATTCATATTTGATAAATCGCAAAATATGGAAATGAAGATGTGATACATTTTTTATTTACAAAATGACGAACAGATGAAGAAGATTTTCAAGAATAATACTTTTATCAACAGCCGTAGACAATCTAAAACACACAAGAGACTTTTATGTCCTTCAAGATTTATCGAACGGCAGAAAATTCAAATGGCAAAAAATCTAAAAATCCTACGTGTATAACTGAAACTTCCTGAACTGAGTAACTGTCGTCCAAGATCTTCAGCAGCTCCTAGTAGTGCTATTTGTCGGCATATCATCGATTGTGATAGCTTTAAAGGCAATGTGTTCTCCTACTTTTCAGTATTAAGTGTTCCTCGCTTTTCTTTTACTTTGCCTATCTTATATTTGTCTCTTTACATTTCTCACCTCCGTCGGTCACTTTGTGTTCAAAAGGAACTCAAACATGTTTTGTTTTTGCCTTGGTGATTTTTTTCTTTTGTCATTATCATTTTCCGTCCCTTTTTATCTTATTTACACTTCATTTTTCTGCATCTTATTTTCCAATGTTAGTTATGTGCCTTCTGCCTTTAGTAAGTGATAGTTATCGCACTCTAGGATTCGTCGAGACCGTTCTATCGCAGACCGTTGCAGCCAATCGCTGGAAAAATCCGATACGCCAAAGTGCCGATTGGTGTCAATTCCATCTCCCAGTTACTGCCCAATGCTGCCGTAAATATCAATTGTTCTGTTTCTATGTCCTGAAATGGACAGCTGCATACAACGAAAACATTGCATACAATCACAGTGCAATAAGAAATTTTGACAGCCATGCAGCGATAAATTCTTTGATCATATTTATTGCACGATGAGGGTCATTTATCGTTCGTCGAGCAATAAGTTTATTTGTTATTGCTTCGTTTCTACCTGCATGACGTCATGTCAGTGGCTTTTAGATCTCTGTGTCTCTATTGATTAAGTATTCGTTGTGTTTGTGACATTCCGTGTATCACTGTTCTGTCTTTGTCATTACGGCCGTACTCCTTATGAAGAGAGGCCGCGAAAGCGCTCAGGAGTCTACCAAATAAAATTCCATCAAAATGACAGCGATATTTTGTGTACTCAAATTGATTGGACCAACCTCATGCTTCAATGAAACATCCTTCTCATGATAAAGATTCATATTTTGTAAATCGCATGAAAATGACAACATTAGATTAGTATATTGGACAATATGAAAGGGATATAAGGACAATCATTCGAATGGAACCTGATTGCGTGAACTCGCGACACAACTATTGCATACATAGTCCGTTGTTATGATGTTTTCCCCACCCGCTATCTAAATTGCTGACCGGATGCGTAGATCAAAAAGCCGGTATTACTTAATTTCTCCCTCGAAGAAAGAAAAGCAAGCAAATTCTTCTAAAAATCACAATTTGAATATTCAAATCAGTCTAAATCTTAGCACAGGTTCCAATATAATCTCAACTTTAATCCCCACTTCAAATCTCAATGCCTGTATCTATGGAAGAAGTTAGAGAAACTGCAGCGCCATGTTCATCAAATGCCGGTAATTTGTGGATTTGACTTTGAATATGGATGCTTATTCTTAAGACGATTTGAAAATTTAATCAATCTTTTGCAATGAATTCTTCCACAGATCATATATTGTATGATATGACACTGCCAACCAAAAAGCGACCAAGTCGAATTTTTTTGATTATTACAGCGCTAAGCTACGATGTGATCCCTTATTTGTGTTCATGTTAATATATGCAAATTGGTACATTGATGTGTCAAGCTGATTTCGAATGTGATTTGACACAAAGCTTCTTGCTATTTAATAACTGTTTGTGGAAATTAAAAAAATATTTTCTTTTGTTCTATTTGCGAAATTGTTTTCCATTTCGGTTTTGTACTTTCACTACGAATCTCACGGTAGAAACGAAGATTGCCGGCGATAGACACGGATTTTGAGGTGGAGAATAAAAGTTGCAAAATGGGACATCAATGTTGCGTCGGTGTATTCGATTTTTTTGCTGAATATGGAATGAAACCTGTACGCAGGTGGACTCCTGCTATCTCTGGCAAACCTAAATCAAATGTAACGACTGTGAGAAGAAAATTCATTGCCAATGACATATGAGCTTTTTATGCCCTTTTCAACTCCCATGTTTTTTCCCACAGCTTTAATTGTTTTTGCATGTTATGTGATGTTATGCTTCTTTAAATTGTCCTTTTACATTCGGTCAAGTGTCGTGTTACTGCCGATAGGACAGCCTTGGTTGATTTCGGTCTGGAGTTTGAGTTCGCCATCTGGGAATGTGCTCATGTGAAAATGTTACCATCAAAGAGGAACAGCCAATACTATGAGCACAGAAAGACCGACTTCATGTCTTGAAACTAACTTGAAAATTTGATTCTGATTCATTATTTGTTAAAAATTGTTATATTGATAGAAGTAGATATTGTTAATTGTTTTGAATGCAGAAGAAGCAGAAAGTCACTAAATTTTATTTTTCACTGAGGGAAAAATAGGAACACTGCATTTCTTGTCTCTAATGCAGTCCGGGGCAACCTGCTTTTGTCATATCCCCTGCACGCTGCTCGAATCGCCTGGAGACAATGATTCTTATTCATCTACTGGTATCAATTGATTCGCCAGTCAGTATGAGTAACCAAAGTCTGAAAACGGCATATAGATAGCTTCTAGAAAATCGGAACATAAACGTGATCTTCAGCGCAAGCACTGGCACTGATACAGGCAAATAATTATCAACAGAATAACCAATTATTATTCACTTTCATTCACGAACAATCAAATGAGTAGCCTTTAAACAATAATCGGTAGAATGGGTAAACTAATATATGAAATTACTAATGAAATCAATATATAAGAATTCAACTTTCTTTTAAATTTATGTTGACAAGAAGGATAAGTGCTGCAGTAATTCACATGAAATGCTCTTCAAAAGTTGAGCATTAGAAAATAGTGGTTATTGATTTTCCCAATTCAGATAACTTTTTTATCTCAAAATATTGAGATATACATAATATGCAAAGAAAGCATTTCCGCAGATGGTTTAATGCAACCTGGGGTGCCAATGGAGTCCGGTGAGGAGAGTCTTGTAAGGAGGCTTGTATCAGAATGAATGCGACAACTAAATAACCGATTAGTTTTTGCCTTGAGCTTAGTGACTTTCATGAGGATTGAAGTAAATTCTCTGACAACATCAGGACAGAAGTCACATGTGCATATCTTTTATTTATTGCCAGCACTTCATCATGAACCATGTGCACAGAGATGGATTCGGCTGTAGCTGTTGCTCTAGAGTTGACGCGTCTCTATCTCAACCATTATGTGCAATGATTGGCCAAGCGCGCGCATTGTGTGAGGAAAGTCGTAGCAGGAAACACACGAGCTGCCGCTTTCACATTTGAAGTCTGAACATCTGCCAAGTCAACAGTACTTGTCCTTGACTCAATGTTTCTCCGTGATAAATTCGTCAAATGGAAATATTATTCACATCTTTCGACTCCTCAAGATCTGAATTTACTGACTATGAGCGTTCAATAAGGCATCAATGGTCTACACTGTAAATCGCTCAATACCAATCACATACGAAGGGTGCGTACCAAAATATTTTTTGGCATGTTTCTGTATTCTCTTGGTATGTAGCTGTATGCTTTTTGTATGTTATTTCAAATGTGGTATGCTTTACATACTAAAGCCACACCAGCACAATGTTAAAAGAAAGCACAAATTATTTTCAAAGTATGTTGATTTAAGGCCTTTTGTCAATAAAGATCACACTAATGTTGCTACTGTTCTGTAAGTAGTGAGATACTGACATTCCAGAGTCATACTTCGAACACTGAATTCGATTTTAATGCACGTAAGTCTAAGGCATTTCATAAATAATCAATGAGTATTCAACCATCAACAATTATGCATTATGCAATTTTGAAATTAGGCATATCATCAATCCGAAAGAAAAACACATTGTAATTCATGAACGCAAAAATAGTTTTGTTTGAGATATATAAGTCAACATGATTGCACGAGTAATATCGTTTGAATGAATTGATGTCTATCAGGTTGGTTCATAAAATAGAGCTAACTAAACGTCATGTTAATGTTGCTAGACAAGGATCGACGACGTCAATCTCGTGGAGCGTAGAATTCACAATAAATCTAATCTAGTCAAATATCACTTTATCAAACAAAAAATATTTACGACTGGTAATACCGAAAAAAGTAATTTGAGAGTAGTATGTAATACACACAATTTTTTGCTATGTGACTTAAAGCTGCTCATACGAAACACATACCAGAGGCATACGAATAAGGATGAATTTGCATTGGGTCTCGTATATAAAACATACCAACAACTCGTATTTCAGTGTAAAACAGCTAATCACAGATAGAATAGTTCGTATTGCTACATACCAATCACATACGAAAGTAAGTGAGATGTGGTGTGAAAAACATACCAGATCTCTGTAAACATGCGAGAATTTCGTATCAGATGTTAGTTTCAAATTGTATGTAATTTTCGTATCCAGCGATTTACAGTGTAGTTTGTCAGAATACAGACTTCAATTTCCATTACGTTCAAATGGAAAATTGATCTTCTTGACCCTCGGGAATAGTTCTAAGCGTGACCATCAGTACTGAAAAATGTCATCTTTAGACCAAACAAAGCAGACAAAGAAATTTGTCACTGTGGTCGTGTGAGACTGACTTTAGAAAATAAGTAGACGGATGAGTGAAATATAAAGTCAGTACTTGAAACTATTATCAAAGACTAAACAGCCAGAATTTTTGCACATGCAAGAACCTCAGGCTTCCCGATGGGAATTTTAGTTCCCATTCCCACGGGTTTACACCATAGAGTAAATATGTTAGGTAGAGTGGTAACTCCGCATTTACTAAATCCCCAATGTGTATACAATTTCGATTTTATTAAATGAACTAAAGGGAGATACAGTCGGGTTTGTTTCCAAATGTGAGATGTACACATTTATGCATTTTTGAAGAAATTGCAACGGAATTGACTGATCATGATAGAGAAGCAGAAGGAAGTGATGCTATTTTACAGATTGTCCGTGTCATGACAGCCTTGGAGAAGTAATATTTGTTAAATTAGCAACTCGATCACCTGCTATTGCTTTCATGAATTAGAAATATGAAATTTCAGCCAAGAAAGCACAATATGTCGACTTTTTCATGAAGACTTCCATTGTAAGACGGATCATGAAATTCCATTGATAATCAGCTTAATTTCCGCTTAGTTAGGATGCTTATTAGCAAATATTCATTCTTTTTGATATCCAACTTGTTGCATACTACTTACATAGAGGAGTCATCTCGGTAGTATATAAATTGGCAAAACTTTGAAAATTTTTAGAAAAATACTTTTTTGGACCACGGGAACGTAATCTCCGCAAGAAACTGAATCTTTTGATATAAAAATTTTCACTGTATACAGATACATACTTTATTGAGTCGACACTCTACCTATGCATCCCTACTCTATGGTTGACACGATAATCCTCATCAGAGTTGCCCATTATCCTTCACTGACATCTAAATACTAATTTATGAAAACACTTAACTCTATCATCACAGCCATCGAAATCAGTGGTAGGAATAGTTTAAAAGTTGTACAGTATGATAGTTGAGATATCTGAAGCGCATCTGAAGTTTGAAAATTTGAAGCATTTTTTCTGTCTTTGCAGACATTGTTCATCAATTGAATTTTCAGCTGTCTCAACCGTTCTTGCCACATTGTCATGGTTAATTAGACTTCCTGCTGTTGATGAAGCGACAGTCCACTTTTCATGAATTTATCTAAATAAACGATATCAAATTGCCAACTCTATCAAATTTCACACAGACACTTGCTTGATTTCAATTTTCCTTGAATTTATTGAAATGTATCTTTCCCTCTACGTGAAATTCTCTTAAATTGGCAACAAGATATAGATAGAATAGCATGAGATATATAGTTGTCTCCTCACGATAAGGCACGCACCAAAGCTAATGAGGTTCAACAATGATTGAGTGACTGTCAGTGCTTGCTAAGATGTTGAAGAAAACAATTGATTTCTCTCACTAAAGCAGGAAACTGAATATCATTATTTTGAAAATATTAAATATGGATTTGAATCCTCACTCAAAAATGAAACTAGACTTGAATAACGACTTCACAAGCCATGAACGAAGAAGTTGAAATCGAGAAAGGATTCTATGTTGTGACAGATGGGTACGAACACAGAGATAGATTTGTTTGCGTGGGGTTTAGTCTAGAGGTGACATAATCCTATCCCAGCCATTATATGCAGTGGTAGCAGACGATAGAAGTTGACATAGATATTCGTCTCTCTTAAGCTTGTGTATTTGGGCATAGCGCGCGAATTACAGAAGTAGCTCGTATCAACGAACACACGAAAAGCAGCGGTCAGACTCAAGGCAGGTCTGTCGAGTGAAAACTGCCTATCTTTGACTCAATTTTTCTCCGTGATAAATTCGTCAAATGGAAATATTTTTCACACTGTTTGACTCATCACGATCTAAGTTTGCTGACATGTATACGTTCAATGGGGTGTCAATGCTCTGGTTCGACGGAAATCAGGCTTGAATTTGCACTACGTTCAATGGAAAATTGATCTTCCTGTCCCTCGAGTCCCTGGTTCCATGGCTTAGTTCTGCACATACGTCAGAATCTAAATGGATTCAGACCTTTAAAAAGCACTATTCAAAGTACATGTATATGTAGGCTAAGTCATATGACCTTCATTGTGCCAAATCTAACAAAAATATGTAATTTGCTATTTGAAGTTATGAAGGTGTAGGCCAGTTGACTTAGCTTTGAATAGCTCACAGCAAAATTCGACATGAGGACAAAGCTGACCCACCCCGTTTGGATAAGATGAAAGAAGTCATCACTAGTGAAAGCTCACTGTCAGAAATGAGTGCATCCTACTTGCAACTCCTGAAATCAATCAATGAAATTCGCATGTCATAGCAGTTCCACAACTCATTGACTTATTGTGACTTAACGTTCAATATCATGAAATACTATAATACAAATGTTGCTCGTTTGGAAATTTATCTTTAGACAAGATGAATATCAGATGAAATGTGCGAAAATAAGTAGATACAGTGTACATAGCATATATTAAAACGTAAGCGACCCCTGGAGACTGTCCACTGAGGCGAAACACGATGGGGAAGTTTTACTTGCTAAAATTTAATAATTGTCTTAAATTGAGGAAGTGATATTTTTTTTGTATATTGGAAAATTGTGCAATGTCAGTGAAAGTTGTTAAGTTTCACAGTTATTGTCTTCTTTGAATGTGTGGTGATATGCTGATTCATTCCCAATTTAGTTTTAGGGAAAACCAGGATTTGTCGGTTACAAGAACTTTGTTTTCTTTTTAAAAATCGCGGTAAGACAACTAATAGCCGGTCAACGGCCTCTCATTGGTCAACAGTCATGACCTATGACAAGACAAACAACAAAGTCAAAGCTCATTCATGAAATCAAAATCGTCTTCAACTAATACCAATAAAACACAGAGTGATGGCATATAGACAAATGACTCTCAGGTTGATACACACAGATTTTTATATGAAATAGACTAAACACAGAACAGATGTATGAAGGACATCAACTCAAATAATACAATATTTACATTATTGAATGTATGTGATACAAAATCACCACAAATGCAAAGTCATTCTGACGAAATGGCTTGCGATCTATTGCATTACAGAAAAAATCTGTTTGCTTCATTAATTAGATTCTTGTTTAAACATGGCAACATTGACAAAAAGCTGTACCGAAACAAATCAGTTGTAATGTCCATCAACAAGCAGTTGTTGTCCATTCTATTCGTGCTTAAACAAAAGAGAAAAGTTGGACTTTTGTGCTTGCAAAATCTATAATAACTATGACTACATTGGAGTTGCACACAAGAAAAATGGCAACAGAATTTAATCCAGCGCACCTGCTTCTGCTGAAACATTGGCTAACTTTTAAACATTGTCATTAGGTGCACTCAACATCTCTTGAGAGGTGAGAGCTAGTGAGAAATTGTAGTTACTGCGAACTTTATATCCACATGAGTAGAACGAATGTGACACGAGTAGTCTTGAAAATTCGTGATCCAGCCAGTTTGATTTCACATGCTGAAAGAGGTTTATATCGTCGCTTGATGTCATCCAGTTCACCGACTGGAGAAATATATCGGTCCATGACGGTCGACTTCTATGAAAAGGGTTCCTGTACTGATGGTGGTCTTATAAGCCCACTTTCATTTCATAAAATCGATCTGATTCTAACGGCATATTCTAAGATAAATGCTGAGATTCCTTTTGTGGCCACTGCTTCATGTCACTGTTCTGGCCTAGTTGATTCGATTCGCTTTTTACTTTGTAAATGTGAACCTGACATTGACTTAATTGACTTGTTGTTGAAGTTCTGAATTTTGTATCTTGTAATATGTTTTTCTTCTTTATATGTACACTGTAATCTGGCACCTCCTAAAGCGGAAGAAATCTGAATCCTAAAGCGCCACACACTAAAATTTCAGAAGGTTAAGTTGAATTAGTAGGCTAGCATGCTGAAGAGAATAATAACCCTTAGACGTAAGCATCTGCATAGAGGAGAGCGTGAGTCACTGCTTGCCAGACAGCAGGAACGCTGTCGCATAACAATAGCTGCTATTGAGGACATCATAAGTTCACGTTGCTGTATGTATACGTGAATCATTCCCCGCTTCATCTCTCCGAGGCTATGTAGCTGGCTTTGACTTCGAGTGGCAAGTTGACTTTCTGTCAGTGATATTGCAATTAAATTGTTTAGTGAAATTATCTTTTGAAGTTGTGCAGTTGTAAATTGCAAATATATGGGTATCATGATGTCATGCCAGGAGACTACATCTTTCCCATCAACGTCGATCGAAATACTGGATAAATGGAAAAGAAATATAATAAGACTTGAAGCCAAATGGCCAAAAATCTGCATTCTACATTTTCTCGTGATAGTAAATCGTGACAGATATACTGATCAATCTGATTCATCAACTGACGGCAGCTCTGAAAAATGAGGTGAGTTTCCTGTTGCTCTGATAGCCTATTCGAAAGAGTTGTAATGCATGCATGCTGTATAGCACTAATGTAAATCGAGTCTGCGACTTCTGTAGTTAAAATGACACTTTTCATAACGGGACTTAATTACTTTTTGCGGATAATGGAAATTATAAATTTCAAAAAGCTGTAAATTTTCGAGGTACGCACACATTGTATTTGTCAATTTCATGCATTCATTCGCGTTATCTGTGCTCGGTGAAGCCTCTGAGAAGCAAATGCGCACTCATAGAAACTGCTCAAAGTACTCATCTGTTACAAGTGGCGTTTCCAATAAGGTTTTCGAACGAAGGTAGAAAAATAGTAGATGCACGCATGTGAAGGGTTAATTGAATTGGCATATAAAGTTTAGGATTCAATGCAAAGTTCTAAATGCTTTAATGTACACATGTATCATTTATGTGTGGTCAATTATATTCAGAATATTCGAATATTCGTCTATTTCAATGAATTTTAGTAGAAATACAGCAATCAATTCTGTATTTAGTTTATTGGAGGCACACATTAGTTGAATGTAACCTGCTAATGTAACCATTTATCACCAACTGTCATGATAATCTATAGTCAGATAATAGTATAGACATCGAAAAAATGCAGTAGACGACACTGAAGGACATTCGTTTCCATTATGTAGTAGAAGAATTGTCCTCAGTCTTTCCTGATTCATACATTTAAGAAGAAACATCTTTGTAAATATATGCTTGAAATTTCGCATTCAATCTTTTAAACGTTTTTATCTAATCTATTAAAATTCTGCTGCCACATAGTTGTGAATTCGCTTAATAGATATTCATCAAAATATATGAAATTCCGGATGCTATAAACTATGGGCCAACAGACTACTGACAAATTAAAACTTCTATACTTCTGTTTAAAATCTTCTGCCAATAAATGTCCTTCTTGTCAGTATTCAAATATCTGCGGTTTTTCTACAATGTCCAGACACTTTTGGATGCAAACGTATTTTTAATGTACGGCGTTAAGTGTTCCACTTCTATAAATATTCAGTCCATCCTGTTGGCTACTTTTAAAAGTAAATCCATTTTAGCAATGAAAGCATCTTTCATACTCTATTCATATAAGTCATTATTATTAAGTTCTCAACGTAGCATGATATCAAGGCAAAAATAAACTCCATCACAAATAGGAAAGACTAAACAGTCATCAACACAAAAAGAGAAGATTAATTAATTAATATAGAATGTTTCTATTCTCTAAAAATACATTATAAGGTAATTCTGATAGCAAGAAAATGTCCGCCTATTGAATGGAACATTTTTATTCTTTTTCAGAAAATCATCTCATGATCTTTCCATTTTTTTATTTTTAAAAAATTTCTAACGCCGATCTTGGGCCATATGAGCCATGCCAGATATTAATGAAGTCAACTTAGCTCATGCATGTTTGGTAGAGACCTGTGACGCTCATATTGTTTTCATCTGATTAAAAAGTACGGCTACTTGTTGTCGACACATAGACGTTTGCAGGACAGTGCATGCTGTCTGAAGTGGAGAGTCAATAAGAAACATATGCAGTATTGCATTAGAACTTTCAAACGAAAGTTAGTACTTGTGAATATGGATTATTAGCATAATATGTGCTATTTTTTGGAGATATGAAGCTCGTGAATTTCCATAATCTGTAGAACATCGAATGACTAAGAAATGAGCCAATTTTCTGCAACAAGAAGTTTCAATCATTTCACCAAAGTACATGTGTATGTATTCAATTCAGCATTGATAAATTATATCATCTAGGCGTATATCAAAATAGATAGTGTAATAAAAATAATTAAAAAATACTATATGCTCTATGTATGCATGATTATAAGAAATTCTATTTTTTTTAATTATCTGTCAAATCAAAAACTTCGAATTTTTGAAGAAATCATAATTTGTTCAGCCTGCTATATATAACATGTAGATCTGACGTCCTTGTATCCTAAAGTTAATTATTTTTTTCCTTTCACTCCATAGTTCCTAACGAAAATTCCTTTTTCTTTTCAGCAATCATTTCGACTGGAATATCAGTAAATACTAATATATGGTGTCCAAATATTATATATATGCTTTGACGGATGCAGCATCTATGCCATCACGGTACATGCAGTCTTGTTTCTAACATATAATCTCCAACGCAATCGACAGTATTTGGCACCGTAGAAACTGCTGGAAGGACTTCTTCGTGTGCGTCACATCTTCACCAAGATCAGTGCACAACTCCGTGAATTTTTTGGTGCCATAAATTACTTTGAATTCTTTAGTTTCCATCTTTCTATAATAATTCCTTGATGATTTCCATGATGTTTTAGAGCTGCAATATCTGTTAGTTTAGATCGTAATTTACTTGAACAATAATAGTGATTGATTTGCATATCTAGCACTTGATTGTTATTCGATATTCGCATCTTGAGAATGTATTTGTTACTTTATCTTTATTGCAACTGTTGATCTACGATTTCACACATGCTTTTATCCACATAATTCTGTAATAAATATCCTGCATGTTTCTGACATTTTTTTACTGTTCCGTCACTATATTATGTAGCACTTGTATTTTTTCACCGAATATTGCGTGGTCAGGCCAAAATTTTCATTGTACATGTATACATGAGATTTCGTTGCATCTGTTACATAAATAGACCTGTGATTGTATTCATTTTGGTACTGGGTGTCAATTTTATAAATTTCAAGTGAATTTCAGTAAAGTTTGTTTTACGTATTCGAATTGTACAACACTAATGTTACGTTCTCTTGCATTATAGTACTACAGGGGTAAAAAGGTTCTTATTTCTTTAGAGGGTTATTTGTAAAGCAAGAAATAAATATTGAATGAATATAATGAGAGCTTTGTCTGCAATAAATCTCAAAGCGTAACCCGTCTATTGCTGAATAAAGATAGTAGTATGCATTGTCATAAGGGAAAAGTAGAATATGGCATTGAAAAAGGTTTTAGGAGGTGAGAGGATAGCCTTCTAAAAGGCGCATGCTTTAGGATTTTTTTATTAGTTACGAATAGTGTCTTGCTTTAGGAGGTGATTCAGCTCGCTTTAGGAGGTGCTGGTTTACAGTGTATTCATATATTTCTGTACTTGCAAAATCTATAATGAAGATGATGGCATTAGAGTTGCACACAGGAGAAATGGCAATAGAATTTAATCTAGCGCACCTGATATTATTAATACACTGGCTGACTTTTAAACATTGTCATTAGGTGCACTCAACATCTATTAAAAGGTGAGAGATGGTGAGGAATGGCAATTGCTGCG
Source organism: Prostheceraeus crozeri (assembly GCA_907163375.1). Lineage (NCBI taxonomy): Eukaryota > Metazoa > Platyhelminthes > Polycladida > Euryleptidae > Prostheceraeus > Prostheceraeus crozeri. The sequence continues at coordinate 295,500 of CAJQUW010011349.1, read as the reverse complement.
AACTTTGTATCCACATGAATATATGAACGAATTGGATTATGATCGCTGATTTTGATGTCATTGTAACTATCTCCTCAATACGATAGCTAACGTCTGGATGGTTTGTCTATTTTTGAATTCTGAATGTCTACTTTACACTTAATACCTCACACTAACGCCTATCATTAAATCCTTTCTGCTTTCAAAATTGGAGTGTTTATTATCAAAGCAATAATTTCGATTAGCACCAAATTTTTGGTTGACATTCAAACCATTATTTCAAGAAAATAATCTGACAATCTGTCTATAGAGTATGTGTACATTTTCAAAAGAATTCCATAAAAATTATCAAAGCATTTTTCGCTAATATGCGAAGAATTTTCGACCATTGTACCTGCCTATAGTTGTAGGTACAGGTACCGCAAAAAGTCTGGACGCACTTGAAAATTTTCAAGTTTTCTGTTCTGAATGTCAGCGATCCTTCAACTTTATAAAACATCCACGCCTCATCGTGTGTTCATTATAACTGCGTCTGACTTTGTGTATCACTTACATGTAGATGAAATGGATCTACAGGAGGGATAAAGTAGACATACAAAGGAAATATGAAAAATCTTAAAATTTTCCAAGTGCGTCCAGATTCTTTGCGGTACCTGTAGAGATGTGCATTCGGAAACCAATTTATTTCTTTCAAATATTCAATCAAATCTCGGTTCAAATCGTTCTGTAATTCATATAAGGCGTGTGGAAATTGAAAACAATAGAAAAAAATGCAACAGATTTGAAAGGATTTTAAGCGCTGTCGGAGATCATTTTTCCTTAAAAGGATCTTGAAGAATCCTGTCAGTAGACTAAATGCTTTATATGACTATTTGCGATCACGGAAGAGTATAATCGGAATCAGTCACGATGCAATACCAGGAGGAAAGGATTCGGTTCCCTCTCGAATTTTTCTTTGGGATCTCTTAAATTGGTTGTTCTCTTGTTGAATTCGCCGAACCGTAAGCAGAAGTCTTTACTGTGCAGCAGATCATTTTATTGTGAACAAGAATAGCAATACCAGAACGTAATGCTACATGACTATTATACGGCCACTTTAAACTGTAGGGCACTAACTTCGGCACGAAGCCGAAATTTCGTGCCAGTTAGCGCCTAGTTAGTGCCTTTCTAGTGCCCCGAGGCACCAGTAGGCGCCACTAGGCACCAAACCAAATATTTGTTTATCCAATGAAATCGAAGGAAAAATCAATGGGCACGAACTCGGCACTATGAACTTCGTGCCTACTCGTGCCTCAGCTTTCTATGGCAATTTATAGATTTTTCTTTCATGCAACCTGTAGTGCTAAGTAGGTGAAGCCATAGAAATAGATTGTTTAACTGAAGTTGAATAGAATGGAAATTGACTCAAGGTCGCGGCACCGCCGGGGGAACTAAGTTGGGGCATGAATAACCAATGAAAAGCTTAGAATTACACATGTGACTGATTCTAACCCAATGATACAGCCGTTGATAGGTGCATCTAAGTGAAAATGCGTGCGATTTATGTGCCACTATTGTGTATTCCATGAAGCTTAACCTCCGTTCTACAGGTTTTGTTGTTGTCGATTTCTGTGGGTGAAGCGTCACAAATTCTGATACATCGACGAATTCTCATTGACATGGGTAGGAAAGCAGACATCAGCGCAACTTTAAAAGCTCAAGTTCTTATTTTGCACGAAGAAGGTTATCGACAAAATGCAATCGCCGATCGATTGTTATTGTCTTGCTCTACAGTGAATCGCATTATCCACGGAGTGATTTCTAAAGAGCGCAAAGGTCCGAATAGAAAAGCTACCCGACGAGATGATGCTCTCTTGAAGCGATTGGTGAATAGTCAACCTTTCATTGCATCTTCTAAAGTCAAAGCTGTGCTTCCTTCGTTTTCCAACGTGTCGACACGCACCATCAGAAGAAGATTACAGGTTGATCTCAAGCTACCGTCTCGCATCGCGTCGAAAAAGCGCTGATGCCGAAGGCAGCTGTGAAACGCCGTATTGAATTTTACCGAAAATATGCTCATTATCGGAAGACTGGGCAAAAGTGCTATTTTCCGATGAGAGTACTTTCAGGCAATTCAATAATGTGCGGGGCCTTGTCCGTTGACCTCCTGCATCAAATCCCTACGATCCGCGATTTGTAACAACGACCGTAAAATATTGCCCACAAATTATGGTTTGGGGATGTTTCTCCTACGGTGGCCGCGGTGGTCTCTTTTTTGTCCCAAAAGGTCAAATGATGAATTCTCAACGATACCAGAATGTTCTGTGTGACAAAGTGCCTCTCTGGATGAATGTCCTATCATGCGAGATATTTCAACACGACTCCGCACCATGTCATAAAGCAAAAGCTGTGACTGAGTGGCTGAACACCAATCAGATCGAAGTGCTTGATTGGCCGAGTTACTCACCCGACTTGAATCCGATTGAAAATTTGTGGGCGATTATGAAGGAAAAAATATCAAAGATTGAAATCACATCCCTCAGTCATCTTGAGGAAGTGATACAGTCTGTTTGGTGCCGTGACATCAGTGCCCAACTGTGCAAAAGCCTTGTATTTTCAATGCCAAACCGTATCAAAAAAGTTTTGAAAAACAAATGACACGCTACGAAGTATTGATTTTCCTGTATTGATGCTCTTTGATTTTCGTGTTACACATTGTTTTCTGATATTTTGTAATCAAATAATCGATGATGCATGTGCATATTTTCGTTTAGTGATGATTTCCCTCTTTTTTACAATATAATTAAAAATTTCTAATGCCATGGCCAATACTGTACTTAACCATAGTTACTACCAACTGTTCTATTTCTATGTCCTGAAATATACGTCTACACATGTAGGTTGATCAGCGGTCATGCAAAAGCACATGATTCCTTCGTGTCTTCAATACCGTGGACAAGCACTCATCAATTGCTCCTAATAGAGAATTAGATATTTCAAGCGAACTGATTCAAAACAATGGCACATGCAGAAACTTGCTAAGTGGGCAAACAGAAATAATTTCTAGTGCCTTTCAGAGATAGGAAAAATAGTCGTGCGTCGCTTGCGGATTGCTGTGAATTCCTTCAACATGCTCCGATCGCCACGATTCCTTCAGATTTGAAGAATTCAGATCATTGAAGAGACGACCTGTCTGATTTTGTGATTGCAGCAGTTGCAGACTGCCACACAGCGAGCAAAACAAACCAGAACGATTCAATTGCCAACATACGCTTGCTGGGGACGCTGGTGTTTCTTTGCTTCGTTCTGCTTTGCTTTGCTTTCATTGTGCCTGCGGCCTTACGCGTCTCGCCGTCTCGATATTTGAAGCTTATAAGAGCTGTAGAATATCGTTTCACGAATAAATCGGAATGATCAGTCTTGGAGAGCGATCTCTCACACTTCATGCACGCAAATTTGAGTTGCATTCAAATTGCAAATCAATCCTATCAGTCAATTTTTGTACTAATAAGCAAGCTTTCACTAAATTCAAGCAGCTAGGCTTCGTAAATGACAATCATAAAGGTCTCTCATAGCCAAAATTCGGTAACAAATCGGTCAGAATCAGTCATTTTAGAAATCGATTTGATATTTATATTTCGAAGATGACCGAGTCATTGCAAATGAATACCATGGCTAGGAAGTTCATATTCTAAATATGCTGAATTTCTATGGCATTCGGAGAAATATTTCAGAAGTTCAGGAGGGGACGAATCGGCTATCATTGGAATATCGATGCAAAGCTCGGTATGGATAGGGTTGAAGGGGCGTTTACATTATACCGATAACAGAAACCATAGCTATTGTGATAAATTGAAATAAAATCGCTCGGCGTGTGTAACACAGCTTCTGTTCATATTTAATCAATTTTTCCAACGACAAATAGTTCAAGGTGAAGAGTGGATCTCAACGATAATGCGGAAATTTCGTCACGCTATCATTGTTATTGTTACCGGTCTAATGTGAACGTGGCTCAATCCACTGAGACTCAGTTTAGGAAAATGTGCAAGATATTTTCCATTTGAATTGAGTGATAAACCAATTGAACTCAGCTAATCTATTATTGATATTTTCCTCTAGGGATGGCAAACTGTATAAACGATAAATTCCATCCTGGCCTTGTACATGAAGAAATGCCGTTTCATATAAAAGCTTTGACGGGCACATTGATTTCAGGCACAACAAACAGATGTGTCTGTTATTTCAATGTTCGAGGTTCTCTTGATGCAACATTATTTCGAGGTTCTCTTGATGCATGCTTTATGCAAAAAACTCCGAGCTTGCGATCATTTTGACCAGGCACCTTAGAAATACGTGCACTATTGGAATGCAAATTCGGCGGCAGGTAAAGAAGTTCGAAAGCCAGTTTGTATCTATTCTAATGTTACAAAATGAAAAGTTTCCTTTAGACCTTTAAGACGCATGCACACGGGTTAACTTAGTGAACTTCCTATTTTCATCAATGCCCACTAACCATTATACGGACAAAGTTTCGCATGCTTTGCATTAATGAAATAAGAGAAGTAGTGATAAGTATTATTACACCACAGTAGTGGTCAATTCACGTCATTTACACCACAGTTTTCTTACAGCTGTCGGTAGAAACTGTGGAATAAAATGTTATACACCGACAGTTTTAATCATAGAAATCTGATTGATTTCAAGGATTAAGTTCCATAGCGAAGACGTTTCTGCTTTTCTGTGTTGAAGAACGAGTTTATTAAAATACCACCGGCGACACTGATGCAGTTGCTGAGATATCTATGATTTTGACGACCGTCCGTGGACCTCTTACAGCGTTGATATTTCTCGGACTGAAATACATATGTATATAACAGCATTCGTGTGCTGGCCATTACTGGAGTGTTGATCACACAGAAAGATAGCTATTGTTTGTCGACCATTATTGTGTTCAGCAGACTCTTATTGTGAATATAATAAACGGCTAAATGCGTACATGGTACTTAATTATAGCTTAACTTCGTATAGAATTGTTCGATTTCAAAGCTATACCATTGAAGCATTGAATTCACTGTCACTAGGCCCATTGTCTATCAATCAGCAAGATAAACTTATGGCTAAGTGTGAATGACTTATTATTCTAAAATCTTGGTGAAATTACATGAATCGCTAGATTTCTATGTCAGACAATAGAGAATAAAGTTGAATGCGGAGTGCGTATAACACTAGACGGTAGCATAGTCACTAGACGGTGGTTATCTACTCACATTCATTCGCTACCAATTTCACTAGCATCACATAGCATGTAGAATAGATATTGGTATCATTAAACGGTGGTTATCTACTCACTGTGAGGGTAAGGAACTGTGGTGTAACCTACAATTGCACGACATTCATGTGACATTGTGGTCATGCTGAAGCGCATGATCCCTTCACGTCTTCAATACCGGGGACAAGTACTCATCAATTGTTTCTAATGTCAATCGCCATAGATTCAATTGAAGTGCGAAGAGTGTGGCCTGACATAGTAATGCACAGTGAACTGTAGCATCTAGTTTGTCTTTGCACGCCTTGCGTCGTGCTGTCGTGCATTAACTGCGTAATACTTCTGCGAGTTACGACATATCTAGCACGTGTACATTACGGTATGTCAATATTTCTGAACTAGAGTTATACTTCAAGCATTCCAATATTATGCAACGAAGGTGGACTTTCAGATATCTATGGTTTATTGGACCGCTTACTTTACCATGAAGAGAGTGATTTAGTTGAGCGATTTCATGGAGTCCACTGGATCGAGACGATGGCGCACGCGCAATTGGACGTGTGTGTCCGTGTGTGCAGCAGTGTATGTCTAGTGTCCGGTCAATTAGTAAACCCGTGTGTGTGTGCGCCTTTACGTCTGAGTTTCACAAAAGATTTGAAATTGTTTCATTTGTAACAAGAGCTAATTAGCAATAATCCGAATAAGGTTGATAGTAGTCAAAGACATACCAAAACTGAATTTTTGCACAGAAGACAAATCAAGTCAGAACGTGGGATCTTACAGGTTCAGTACTAACACTTGCAGAATGTAAACTTTGTGCAGGTCCTTGTCCTGCCTCAATCTAGCATATGACTTTTGGGTAGGGAAGCAGACTGGTAGTCACAGAATTAGATTCATCTGCGCGCTTCGGTTTCCTAGAAAGGAAGAGTTATATGTAGCCTTAATATCGAAATGGCACATTGTAGAATTAGACAACTTGCTCCTTCTCGAATGGATAATTCGTATATCGCTTGCTATTGGAAATGGTAAACAATAAGCTGCCAGCAGAGGACACCAGAGCCAGTGAGAGATGCGTGCGTGCTGTGATATCCCTTCGCACACACCAAAACACACATCATCCACTTAACATTCGATTCAGTGTATGCACTATGCAGTGAAAATGCCGATGGTGAAAACATCAAGTGAACTAATTTTCGTACGCCTGCTACTTTTTTTGATAATGATCGGAGGGGCCAACATTATGGAGAAAACTTGTGCGCAATGATCTGAATTCTTCGAATCTGAAGGAATTTTGGCAATCTAAGCATTTTGCTGGAACTCACATTACTCACGACTTTTTTTCCTATCTCTGTAAGGTATTAGGAATTCCTTTTTGCCCACTAAATAGGTTCCTCGATGTGCCGGCGATTTCGTATTAATCACACTTCTAGCAAACCGAAGCAGATAAACAAAATATTTAATTCCGTGCTGGTAGTAGTCAATAGCGCTTGCGACCAGCTACGTTAGCCATCGTCGAGCGATAACACTAGCACAATAGAGATGTACATTGACTACTACCAGTCCGTTTCCCTACCCAAAACAATCATATGTTGTCAAATGGCAGACATTTCATTTCAATCAACCTAGCATGCGCGAGACGACTTCAGTGTTTCGAACAGTCTGTTTCAATGCATGTTTGCCTGCATTAAATTTGCAATGAAATCAGTTGCGATGTGTGGAAAGTAGGGTCTATGTGTGTTCCCTCATTCCCGGCATTTGTAGTATCTATATGAGCGTGTAGATCCAATCTCAAGCGCTATTGAAGACTTGCACTGAAATCATCTCCATCGTGCAGAATGCGCACCGGAGATGTTGAACAGTCTGGCTTCTCAGATGACTTCTTTCTTGTTGGAATTAATTTCCATTTGGCCACAACTTCCTCCACATTAACTGTACAGGCATCGGGAATGATCGTCGTCTATTGCCACTTCGGGATATGTTCGGCTATCTTGCTGGCCAAGCGCCTAGTCGTCCAAAAATTCGGGAAGCTTATAAAAAATCAGGGAACGTCAACTAATTGAATTCATTGTTCACCGATTGCCAATGAATTTCTTTTAGATTGTATCAATACAGGACGAACATGCATGCAGGAAATCTAAAATTGACTCTTTTATATTTATGACGTTATTCAGTCAAATTTCATCCATCTCGGTCAAGGAGAAACTGATCGCTCAACAGAACTATTTGATGTTTGAAGATCTCCGACAGATTTCATAATGGAATCCGATCCGTATTCATAATAGAAAAGCAATCAAAATGTTTGCTTTTCTGATCTAAAAAAGGGTCATCTGAAAAATGAACGTCACTGTCAATTTCAAGTAGGTTTAGAAATTCCGTAGATACGTTACCGGTCTACACTTGAAATGATCCGAATTGACTTTCACTTTTACCCCTTGTGCATATAGAACAGCATTTTAGAAGTTATCTTATATTTTAAAAAAGTGCATTCGTACTGCATATTGATATTCTAAAAGATAGGTTGTGCTCTTGTTTCCATGAGACAAAACTATTCTATTTGTATTTGACGTGGCTTAAAAAATATTTGTATCGATCAAGAATATCACTCATACAGGATATCATGGAACTTGTACATTGGGTTAATCTTCAAAATTGGTTTAGGAGCTGGGTAAGGAATAATAGTCAACTGTTCAAAGCTTTCCTTAAATTTCCTCATTTTTTCAAGATGAGGGCATGCAAACCAACCTATGCCCTGATTTTTTTTGATATAGTTTCACTGTTTTGATTGTGATGGCCCAGCATTCAGAGCAAACTGAAGAATCCAAATGTTCGCAAATCGGTTTAGAGGCAATGAACAAAAGATCAGAGTGTCCTGAATATGAATGACTGCACTGAATGCGAATTGGACAATCAAAAATTTTCTGAAAATTATTTATTGCATTCATTGTAATCAATATTTTTGAAACTTCTTTGTATTCAATTGCTATATGGTGTTATAAGTCTCAGTAGAACCTGTCGGTTTATCAGCATATGCATGCATGCGTATACATTTAATCATTTATCTGGTTGACATCCTAAAAGTTTATTTACGGCAATACACTTTGATTGCTTTCATCTTGATTTATTACTTGTACACGTGCGCTTTTTGCATCATCAAACATCCTCATTTTGCATTTTCATGTGATTATGTTTGTAAATGACGAGGTCTTGTATTATGGTCATGAAAACAGCATGTTTTATAGCTGACTGATAGAACTAGAATCAGTTCAGTTACGTCATTCACCACAATAGCATCACACTTCCGTAGATCGTATGGATCATCACGAGGTTCGATTTTCGTGGATTGTTGGTCTGAACGTTTGTTGTAATGTCATCCAGCAACCAGTGTTATAACAAGATAATTATATTGCTCAAGCGCGTTACTTGGCTAGAATAGAAGTGCAAATCGATGCAAAATGATGGCACATGCTGGAACCTACTAAGTGGGCAAAAACATATTCTTGATACCTTACACAATTATGAAAAATTGTCGCTCATTGCTTGCGGACTGCTGTAAATGCTCCGACGATCACGATTTCTTCAAATTCGAGGAATTCAGATCATTGCGTTAATGTTTTCTCGATAATGTTGATCGTTCTGATCATTGCTAAAAGCGATAGCAGGCGCACGAAAAAACGTTCACAAACTTCTGTGTAGAAGGCAACATCGTCTGCATCTTTTTGCTGCGTGATCTTGATGATAACAGTCACTGAAGGTCCATTCACCGGACGCGGCGGAGCATTTTCTTTGAGAACCTTAATAAACATATGGGCTGTTCACACAGAGACGCACGGGAACGCGCCGCGTCCGGTGTGAACAGCCCATGGGCTTTTAAGGTTCTGAACAAAAATTCAGGACGCGTGAGGAAGTGCGCGCCGCGTCCGGTGTGAATGGAACTTGAAACTTCGCACAATTTTGGTGCGTTCAATGTTGAACTGGCTGCTTATTGTACTGTTGCATGGTATTGTTTCAGCAGACTGTGCCATTTCATTCGCACTACATGCTACGATGCTTCCTTCCCATGCAAACAGAAGAATAGGTGACATTATCCGTTCCATGACTGATATCTGCTCACGACGCATCATTCTTGTGTGCTTAGATGTTGCTATCATTTGCAATCAGTCTGACTTTCAACTGTTGAAACGCATTGTGCTGAAGATTGTGAAATAATAAATTTAATTTCGAGTCCACCAAAGGGTCCTTCTTGAACATGCGCTAGCATTTCGGCATATAGACTGGCTCGATGACTCTCCCATTGATTAAGATAATATTTCAGAGAATCGTGAACATTATTGCTGTACAAAACTTGTAAATGTAGATACATGTAGTCGCACTGCACATGTTTCGATTGAGGTTGCTTCAGGCACTCAATTGATCATAAATTGTTACTATATAAAGTCAACACACCCGTATAATTTACAAAGAGATATCACAATTGTTGACTGAGGTGAATATTTGATGAAAATTATGAGAGAAAATTGATTGAACCTGCTGATAAGTTCATTTTAAGGACAAAGATTGAATGTCACAATCCATAAATTTTCATTGTTGTTTGGGAGAATGTATCTAATAGTAGCAGATTTTTCAAACAAGACTGAAAGATCGAATCTTTGCGGATAGGCGAGTATCTTGAGTGAGAAGCGTTTTTAATTGATATAATTATTGCTGTGAATCAAGTCTTGTCTATCATCAGTGAGTAGACAAATTGAGAAGGACATTTTTTCCATCCTCAGCATTATAATGAGAAGTTTTGAAAATTCGCATCATCTACAACTTATCATGAATAGAACTTTTGCTACTGAAGCTTTTAGAATGCGTCTTGTTGAAACGTCTACTTTACAATTAACAAATCACTGCCAAAATTCCATACTATCATGCTTGAGATGGTTCTTATCTCGACCATTCGTACTCATTTCTTACTCCCGCTTCAAGAGTTCAGTAAATCCTTAGGACGTTAGGTACTGACACTTTTTTCCTAAATTCGCGCACAAACGCCTTAATAGCATGGATTTGTAGATCTTGAAACTCTGAATACAAAAATCAAATTCTTGAGTGTCACAGCCAATCGCTTTCGGTTATAGGAAAGGTTAAAGGACTCCCATTGGAATCCAATGGTAAAATTCAAGAAATATCTATGGATTGTGAAACACTTCGCAATTTTCGTGCATTTTCCTTTGCAGAAAAGAAACTATTTATGAGAATGCCATGAAATTTGAAACATGATTGAGTTCAGAGCATCAACTTCTGTTGGTGCTACAAGTTTGGCTCTAAAATGTAGTCCTAGGATAGTCAAAAGTTTGACGCGCCTTGAACGTTTAATGTCTGCCGGTGGGAACGCACCACCTGTCCTCTTAAGGGCAAACCTTAAGTCCTATTAAATATAAGTTTGTTAAAATTATGAAACATTTAGACGTCGTTATGGGAATGTCCCAGCTTCAATTCGATATAAAAGTTGAAGTGAGTCACATGATTCACTATTTGATGTCTGACGGCCTCTACAAAATGAGCAAAATCGCCAAAAGTTAGTGAAAAAATGAAATTTTCTCATTTTGTATAGGCTCTCAGACATCAAATACTGAATCATGTGACTTACTTCAACTTTCATATCGAACTTGATTTTCTGAACTCAATAATGTTTCAAATTTCATGGCATTCTCATAAATTGTTTCTTTTCTGCAAAAGCAAATGTACGAAAATTGCGAAGTGTTTCCTAATCCATGGCTTTTTCTTGAATTGCAATGGGAATCCTTTAATACTAGAATGCCGAGAACTTAGACAACCCTTTAATGACGACAGCGGTCAGTAGACCGCAAATATTCCTACTTGCTCTATATATACATGCATTTGCAATATCCACTTATATAATATGATTAATATTGTGTGTATGTATATAATATACATTTGTTTTTTAACTTCTGATTAGTCTTATTTTATTTGGATGGTGTGTTGTACTTTCTATGCATGATTTACAAATTTGATTTCAAATTAGTTACCCTGTTGCCGCGATCCGAAGAATAAAGCTCTGAAACTCTTACTCAAACTTTCATTGGAATAACTGAAATGTCTAGACAACACAATGAATCTTCTATTGATTGTCACACTTACATCATTTGAAAATGTAGAATACAGAATGCACAAGAAAATGCATTATGTAGAAAATGCACAGACAGAAGACTTGTAGGCCTACTCAAACAAGTTTACGAACAACGCTTGCCGATAATTGGGTTTGGATCGACACATTTTCCGCATTTTCCACATTTTTTGAACACATTTGACAAGTTGTACGAGTTTTATTTCTGCAGTGATGGCACTGTCGTCGCTTCAAAGTTTGCGGTCGGGAAATTGGTTGCATGTCCATCACAGAATGAGGCGAAGGCGGTGTATTCCCATGAACAATTTCTTCAACCAGAGCGAGTAAGAAGTCACGTCGACTGATTTTGCTGCCAGTGCATGTTTTGTAAAGAATCCAAGCGTTGATTCCTGCCAAATCAAGTATGTTGAAAAATGTAGCGAGAGTCCATCGTCGAGTTCCAGCTTTTGTTGTATATCGCTTCCGCATTTGATCGAGAGCATCAACACCAACTTTCGTTTGATTGTACATCAATATTGTTTCAGGCTTCTTCTTTTCACTATCTGATATTGCCACTGATTGGTGTTGAGAACTAAGAAGAAGAACTATTTTGGTTGACTTTGCCTTGTAAGCGGTCCGAGTGATGCCATCTTCTGTCGCAAAAGCTTCAGTTGAGTAGCGAGGTATGATCTTTCTTCCCATTTGTCGGATGATTAGTGGAAGTTCGCGCTTATTGTATCGCATAGTTCCAATTGTTCCAAGCGTTGTAATCGATTTTGTCATAAGATTTCGACAAAGATCAATAGAGGTGAAGGAATTATCGTGAGTGACATGATGACCCTTGTTTTCAAGACCACGCATCAACTCAGTTACAACATTAAATGCCAATGAAACTTGGGTCGGTCTATCTTCGTCACGCCCCAGATATGGCTTAGCATTACAGAGATACTTTGAGTTTCTGCTAACAGCCAAAATTTGATTCCAAATTTGTCAGGCTTATTTCCCATGTATTGGGTAAAGCGACAACGGGCTTTTGTGGGAAATAGCTGTTCGTCAATGGTCAACTCAACCTCAGGAATATAGGCTTTCTTGCAATTCTCGATGAAGTCATTCCAAATATCAGACATCAATGCAAATTTGTCCGTTGTCAACCTTTCGCTTCGAATATTGCGTTGATCGAATCGAATAAAGCGTAGAATTTCCTCAAAAAAATCCCTAGTCATCGATGTCTGAAAGATCGAAATACCCCACTTTTGAGACCAAAGACTGCGACGCGGTAAACTACTTCCACAAAGGACGCCTCGCGCATAAAGAAGAGCGATAAATGTCTCGATCTGACCAACAGATATCTTCCATTGTTCTGTTCCCATAACACGGTCGCCTTCAGCCTGGGTGCATCGTTGGATATGTCGAATCATTTTTTCGTCGATCATGAGTTTGAAAGCAGAGTATGGAGAATTTTCAGAAATGGCATGGCGAGTAGATACGGTTGGGCCAGAGCGAGCTTGAAAAATGTTGCGATCTGGTGCACGGCCAACATTAGTCTTCTGTGCAGTGATGCGATGCCATTTTATACCGTCCCGCCCTGTCAGCTGAGTTGCTGTCGAGTTATCTGATTCTCTGCTCACTGCAATCCTCTCAGATAACGGAGGAATGCTTTCACTATCAGATGAATCGTTTTCACTTGAAGCACTGATGTGATGGCTTGTCATCGTCGTTGGTGTTTCATCTGCACCATCACTTGATGACGTGTCTTCAGTCTTCGTCGCCAGACTGATCTTCGCGTAGTTGCAAAATCCTGTCTAAAGCATCACCTGCCGCGAATCGTTTCGTACGTCTCGACGCCATTCTTTCGACAGAATTGGAGGAATTGAGGAAAGCACACGAATTTATTGCAATGTGTCGGGATGTAGTGAAGGAAATTTGATATCAACGGTATCAAATTCAAATGGTATCTGACGTCAATCTAATCATCGATGAAAACAAACATAGATATTTCAATAGCATGCAATTTTTTCATACAGCAGATAATAGGTTGACCACGATAGCTTGCGCTTCCAGGCGACCTCGGAAAATCAATATTTCATTCCATGCTTCTGGCTCTCACGAGGTCTGTAGATATCTCAGTACGTCCTGCTGTTGGCACAACCGTGAAAAATGACTTGCCAGCGAGGAATTGAACCCAGTCATCGAACGGCTAACGCGCCCTGACAATCATGAAGGCTAGGTTATAAATGGCATCTGTAATCACCATTCTATCATTTCTTGTCTGACAGAGCCCATAGAATTCCTTATCTTCTAAACTCCATCTTGCAGTAAATATCAATGTCGTCATTACTGGATTGTTATTTGGTAACTTGAAATATCTATTGAAGTCATATCCTGCCCATCCCAGAGTCAAGATAAAAATTTCTTCCAATGACGCCTGGAAAGACATAGCGTGGGTTTAGAATATAAAGCGGTGCGCTCATTGAAGTAGTTTCAGAAATTTAATTCAGAAACTACAATTTCTTGTCCCTGATCCAATTCTATGCCCATAAAGCAATAGAGGAAGCAAGCCAGAGGAAAGTAGCCTAGTCGAAAATAAAGCAGAGGAAAATAGTGCAAATAGTACAAGTGATGAATCAACTCCATGACATTCAAAATGCCTACCAGGGTAGACGCGCACGCAGGAAGTCGCAAGACAACAACAACACAATTGAACCTGAAGACACACAAAATCGGTATAAGGGATATTTTACGTCATCAACCTCAAACATACTGGAATTTCACTGCATTCATTGTTTTCTTTTGGCAGCGGTAAGCGGTAGTATAAAATGAGCCGGAATTTTATCAGCCGTCATTTGACCGCTCTCGTCATACTTCACCAACACACAAAAATATCTATGAACAGCAACTGATAATTCAAATATATCATAACACAAACAAAGTACTAGAGAAATGATGAAAAGTCACCAGAGACAAACTTGTTTTAACCAAAGATAATCGAAACGATTTTAGAAAGAAGTTCGTTTAGCGGTCAATTGACCGCTCTCGGCATTCTAGTGTTAACCTTACCTATAACCGAAAGCGACTGGTTGTGACACTCAAGACTTTGATTTTTCTATTCAGTGCTTCAAGATCTACAAATCCACGCTATTAAGCCCTTTGTGCACGAATTTAGGAGGAAAGTGTCAGTGGCTCCCGGACTACCTACACTGCTTTCTTTTTTAATCATTTGACTTTGCTAGCATGACAGCGGCATTTATGTGTGGTATTCGCTGGTTTTAGATGATCTTGTTAGTGATCAATGCCACATTCATGCAATAATGTTCATGACATAATGGTGCTAAGAAATCCTTTAGTATAGGGTAGATAATAAATGCGTTCTTAAATGATGAAAGTACTGTTCCTAGCCGAAAAGCGTCGAGTCTTGGTCTAGTTTTCATGCTAAAAAAGAATATGACAGAGGACATCATTTCATTCGATCAGTTGATGAATAAATTGCATGCAATATATCTACTAACATCAATCAGCATGATTAATTTCATGAAAAGATACTACCAAAACATACCTAGTTGAATTGAGGCGTAGAAAACGAATAAGGCATTAAAGACGCTGCTAATGATTATAAGTTGCATTGATTGATTGTTTTGTTATTGTCTAAATGATTATTAACAAGAGATTCTTACAAAGCAACACATTTGTACGTGGAAAACGAGCATCACATTCATAAAAGGAATTGCTGACAAGATAGAATCACTTTCATCAGAATTAAATTCACCTGCGCACCTTCACAGTATCAAATTACAAAATTCATAATCCTGATTGACATTTTTTTGCCTATTTCTACATTGAACTAAATCACTTCATTCTTAGAATCTCAAAGGTTCTTCGACATTAGAGAAAGTGCTTAAGAAAGGTAGCATCTAATTGTCTTCATTTTACGACGTTATGACTTCAAATTTAAAGTCAATTTTGATTGAGAGATAATACATTAATCAGCTTGCATCTAATGCAATCCATCTAATGCAATCCACTTTATAAAAAATCGAACAAAGTTTATTTGTCTATGATGTTAATTCTTGTGAAGCTCTTCAGTTGTTCCTACACAATCCTTTAGGTACATTATTCAACCATTCACCTGAGGATAGTCAATTTAGACTGATGATCAACCTGAAGACTGAGAGGCCTTATAAGAATGGCCACTGGCCCTCGATTGCGTGAATTCAGTATTGAATGCTGACTTTATCATATAAAATTGAGACATGAAGATTGCCAGTTCGCCTGAGATAGAATAGAAAGATATCCATAGACTGTGTGAAAAGAAGCACAAAATGCCATGGCAACCGCAGACGCAGTGTTTTGCTCATCAGCACGGCTCCCAATTACCCTTGTGGTTCGAAGTGCAGCGTTAAAGACTTTCAAGGAATTTTATGGAGATGTTCAAGACCGAGGACACCTTTCTTGCTCAGGTGAACTGGTGCTCTGTAATCTTTATGTCGCAGCAGCATTGCAAAGCCTGGTTTACATCGAAAATCCCTGAAGATCGATACTGACGCGTTGCTTTGACGCTACACGTTTGCGATAGACGCAGCGTCAATCACTGGCGTTTTGGAAAAGTTAACGGATGACTAATCACTTGCGTCACCGTTGTTCTGTTCACATTGATATGATCGTCGCTCTTCAAATAGAGCGCCATAATCATCATGTTTGGTTTCAACGTTCGACTTGCGCTTTTGCTTACTTTGATACGTAAAGTTATGCAGATAAGAAAAAGAAGATTCTGAGTCAGAGGAATCTTTGTAATGTGCGAAGAATTAGCAGAATTTCGATTTGTAATGTAGATTACATGACAATGACAATGACGATGAAATACTTTTTCGTTACACTCAAATGAGTCCAAGATGATTTGATTATCTACTGAAATTGGTGCAGTTGGTGGAAATTGGCATCCACTTTTCATCTTCTTCTCCTTGACTTTTCCTTTGTAACCCTACGGTCTAGCAGTAACCCTACGCTTCTTCTCCACGGGCGAATCTCAACAAAGTATATAATTTGGTTTCAGGATGGGTCGATCAACGGTCAACAACATCATCTATGAAACTTTTTCAGACAAATCCATGCTCATGATCGCCGCAAAAGTAGAAATGATTTCTAAACCCTAGCGTTGAACGCAACGTCAAGTATTTGGATCACAGAATTAGACAGGTCGTCTCTTCTTCCGCTTGACTAAAAGGGAAGCATTGGAACATGCAACGTAAATGAAATGGCACAATCTCCTGACTAAATACCATAGCAATCGAACAATGAGCAGCCGGTTCAACATTAAACACGCCAAATTTTGCGGAGTTTTAGTGACTGTTATCAACCGGATCACACATCAAAGAGACACAGTCGATGTCAAGTTCTACAGAGAAGTTTGTGAACGTTTTTTTCGTGCGCCTGCTAACTTTTTTTAAATGATCGGAAGGCCCAACATTATCGAGAAAACTTTTGCGCAATGATCTAAATTCTTCAAATTTGAAGGAGTCGTGACGATCGGAGCATTTTGAAGGAAATTACAGCAATCCGCAAGCGACGCACGACTATTTTTCCTATCTCTGTAAGGTAGGTATCTCTTATTAAGTTCCTGCATGTGCCATCTGTTTGAATCAGTTTGCACTTCTAGGAAAGTGATGCGATTAAACAATCTAATTCTCTGATTTGGACAACCGATATCATCACCTTGACTTCCTTGCTCCAACGCTGCGTCTCAGCGAGCGTCGGTTGAATGACCTTGACTGCAAAATATTTCCAACGCAAGCGTCGAACTTCGGGTTATGTGAACCAGCCTTAAAAGCAGAACAGCGTCTCGTGAAGTCGGTAGAGATAGCCCATTCAGTCATTCTAGATATTTTTAACTAATTTGGGGTATTCCGAGACGTACTGACGAGTCATTATCTGGCAAAATGCAGCGTCTACGGCTGCCAAGGAATTTAATGCGTTGACTGTTCAAGTTTGAGGACTTCCTTCTATTTTTCGCCAAAGGCGAACTCGCATTCTGCAATCTTCGTGAACACAATTTTAGTTACAGGATGGCCGCCAACAGGAGGTTCTTCATACTTCAGTTGATGCTAAAAACAGCTTTCGTCTCTCCTTGAAATTTATTGACCAGATTAAAATAGTTAATTAAAAGATATGTACAACCCCTACGCGTTTCGAGCGTTCGCTCTTCCTCAGGGGGTAATTCGCTAAAAACCAACTGATCTGGCCGCTCATGTGGGCTGCTTATATACGTACAGTGCTAACGGTCGAGAGATGTTTAAAATACCGTCAACTCTTTTCTTCGATTGATTTTTGGAATCAACTGTTTAATGTAACGAGCTTCAGTCAGTCTAGTGTCCAATGCATCTTTGCACTTATCAAGAATTTCAAGGTCAAAGTCAGTCAAACGTTTTGATCTACATTTCAGACAATGTTCTGCCATAGCACTCGAATCAACATTACCTTTATCTACAGCACGCTTGTGTTCATTAAAACGCATTTTATGTTGTATGAACGCATTTTATGAACACAAGCGTGCTGTAGATAAAGGTAATGTTGATTCGAGTGCTATGGCAGAACATTGTCTGAAATGTAGATCAAAACGTTTGACTGACTTTGACCTTGAAATTCTTGATAAGTGCAAAGATGCATTGGACACTAGACTGACTGAAGCTCGTTACATTAAACAGTTGATTCCAAAAATCAATCGAAGAAAAGAGTTGACGGTATTTTAAACATCTCTCGACCGTTAGCACTGTACGTATATAAGCAGCCCACATGAGCGGCCAGATCAGTTGGTTTTTAGCGAATTACCCCCTGAGGAAGAGCGAACGCTCGAAACGCGTAGGGGTTGTACATATCTTTTAATTAACTATTTTAATCTGGTCAATAAATTTCAAGGAGAGACGAAAGCTGTTTTTAGCATCAACTGAAACAATTTTAGTTCTTTTTGACAATTTGAAAACATAAAATATTCTTCAGACAAATAACCTGGCAATTGATAAATTTATCAAATCTCAACAGATGTAACCACCACGAGACATGTTTCGGCCTGTTGGGCCTCATCAGTCGTGGGTAGGTTTGAACCAGCGACGTTGGAGCTAGAGGACGTGCAAGCATACCCTCTAACCACAAGGCCACCGGACCATCTGTTGAGAGCGAGAATTAGCCAGGAAGGCACTGCTTTAACGCAGGCACGTGGAGGGCGGACTGCTTTCTGCCTCCACGTGTCTGCGTGGATGTCTTATTTCTGCAATAGATGTCGGACCATTGATATCTGTGATATCTTCAATCGCTTTGCAAGTATTGAAATGGAACTGAAGACTTTGAGGGATCAAGTTAATATGAATCTGACTTCAAATATCGGGAAAGTCGTAACTGATGCCATAATTGAGCATCAGCGAATTGAGTCATAACAGCGACAGGAAAAGAAATTTAATCTTTTGATCTTTGGGGTGAATGAACATACCAATTCCCGATGATGAATATGCATGGAGATGATGACAAGGTTGTGAAAGATTTTCTCAAAGAAACTGATGTTGACACTAATTGTGTAATAGCCCACCGGAGAATTGGTAGACATGCCGGAGTCAATAAACCACGACCTATACGTGTCTTTTTTCAATCCTATGATGATAAAATTCATTGTTTGAAAAATTCCAAGCGTCTTGCCAGATCAAACTCCTATAGAAAAGTTTATATACGACCGGGCTTTGACGAAATCCCAATCAGTGGAGAACAAGCAACTGCGAGACGAGCTACAGCTCCCGCCATTGATATCCGGACAAAACTAAAATTTTGGCATTTTCTACCTTTTGTTTGAAATAAAGCTGTATACGAATAATTTGATCACTTTAGAAGACATTATTTGTATTAATGTGTAATAAACACTTGTTAGCAATGTGGTAAGCGCATAATGCCTACCTTGGCATAGATATCTCACCAAAAACCGATATGTACCACAATTAAGGTCTACTAGTTATTGCTTGCTAAAATGATGATACAAGCTTTTTCTCATCCTGAGTTTCACTGCAGCAATATAACGGTACACGCTGATCGGAAGATGCTTAGTATTGGCTCGCTACGACCAATCAGCACACAGCGTGCTGAATCATACGATAGACATTCATAGTGCACAGTAGACGAGAGCCGTAGTGTCGTTGTTGCAAAGCAAATCTCTCTTGTCTTGATAGTGACTTCTCCATTATTAAAATGCCGAAGAGAGGTAAAGAACTGTTGCCTCGCAAGCGAGCAACTGCCGTTTCTTTATTGAATGAAGGATATACCGTCAGAGCTGTTGCCCACCAAACAGGTATCGCCAAGTCAACGGTTGGTGACCTCAAGAAGAGATGGCAACGAATTCCTAAGGGTTACGGTTCTCCAAAGAAGCGGAATGGTGCCACGAAAAAGACTTCTTCAACAACTGATCGTCTCATTATTCGTGAGTGCATGAAGCACAGGTTTTCAAGCGCTGCTGCTATTCGCAGAATGCTCGGTGATGTTGTGGCGAATGTCAGTATAAGGACTATTCAACGTCGCCTCAATCAAGCCGGACTGAAGGCTAGACGCACAGCTCGAAAGGCATTTGTTAATGCCTATCAACGACGACTTGTTCTTTTCGCCAAGAAGTATCTCTCTAAGGATGAAGATTATTGGAAAAGAGTGATCTTACCGATGAAAGCACGTTCGACATCTACGGAAATCGCGGCAGCATCAAGGTTTGGAGACGCCAGGGTGAGCGATACTCTCATGAGTGCATTCTTCTAACGATCAAACACCCTCCGAGTGTCATGAGATGGGGCGCGTTTTCTTATAATGGTGTCGGACGCTTCCGGATTTTCGAGAGAGGTGAGAAAGTGAATCAAACAGTGTATAAACAGATTCTTGAGCGAGAGCTTCGCATGAAAATGGATGAACTGTATTCCAACACCCAAGCAGTGTTTCAAGACGACAACGCACCTTGTCATAGAGCAAAGAGCATACTGCGATATCTTGACGAGCATGATATCCCTCACATCAGAGACTGGCCTGGTCAGAGTCCCGATATCAACCCCATTGAGAATTTGTGGGCAGATATCGGGACCGTTATTCAGAAGCAAGCTCCAGCAAACCGCCAGGAACTGATAGCAGCCATCGTCAGTGCTTGGTACAGATGCACTACCCCCTCCCGCTGCCAAGCGCTGGCTCTGAGTGTCCCGAGACGTCTCAGAAATGTTGAAAGAAACAAAGGTTTCCCCACAAAGTACTAGAATGATCGATCATTGATGACGATTTCCCATGTCCTATTTTCGTTTTTTGCCTCATGATGTGTACTGTAAAAGATTTTGTATTACCAGAAGTAGTGTTTTCTTGGGCAGTATTGAAGATCGGGCATTAACTCATTAATCAAAGTAAAAGAAAAACAGTAGCTAAATTATGCCACAATAATGAACAAACCATAGAACAATCAATAATGCGCATACAGGATTGACATAGGTCAGCTAACTTACTCTACATTTCAATAATATGACGATTTCTCTGAAAAATCGTTTTTGTCCGGATATCAATGGCGGGAGCTGTACAAAGAAGGAGAGCTGATGGTGAGAAGGTCATCATTTGTAGAGGGGAAATTGTTCACAAAGGTCAGCATGATCAAAGCATTCTTCAGCATGATCAAATAACTTACTTGGTCCTTCTATATGTTACTTCAATTCAAGGTCCGTGCTCAACAAAATGGATGAAATCCAATTCTTGCTGCATCTCATTCCCCTGACATTGTGTGCGTTACAGAGACTTGGATGAATAGCACTATCCTGGATCAATCCGTGTATCTTTGTGGATATGATATTTACAGAGCAGATCGTAATACTGGAAAGAAGGGTGGAGGAGTGTGCTGTTGGGCTAAAACCTCCTATTCGTGCACACTTCTCTTCAATTCATCTACTCATCCTGGCGTTGAATTTCTTGTTATGCGAATTTCACAACGACATTTTAAATGCCTTCTCACAACTGTTTATTTCCACATGGCAACACGTTAACTCGTCGGGAAGTGCAATTATGTTACATCTGTTATTGATGATCTACTCACACGTTATGCAGGACATTATATTATAATTTGTGGTGATTTCTATTTGATTGATCATTCATGTTTTGAGCATAATTTTGGCCTTCAAAATGTTGTCAATTGTTCCACACGTTTCAATGCTAAGTTGGATCTTGTCCTCATCCCCGAATCATTAACTTCTCATTATTGTGATGCATTAACTTACCCGCCGTTGGGTAAAGGAGACCACGACGTTGTGTTCCTGAAAGCAAGGAGTTCTACATATTTTCATATAAGTAGTAACCCCATGCCAAAAACAAGCGCAGTGCGGTGCAGTGATGAGTCATCGATGAGTCATCATGCTGACTCAGCTCCCCCCTCTGGAAGGAAGGTGAGGGACATGGCCAAGGATGTGTTGGGAGGAATGGGTCCGAGAGGAGGAAACGGGTCCCCCCCTCTGGAAGGAAGGAAGGAGTGTTCGGGTAAGGGATGGGAAGGAAGGTTATAGGAATGTGGGAGGAATAGAGTGTGGAGAGGGTGGATGTTGGAGGTTTTGGGATGAGAAAGGCTGGAATTCGACAGGAAGGAGGCCTCGGATGGGAAAATGGAGTGCAAATTCGGACGTTTTGGTCAAAGTTGGGTCTAGGAACTTCTTCCAAACTCAATCGGAGAGAAAAAGTTCTGACGCCCCCCCCCCCTCCTGCCAAACTTCCAACTTTGGTGTGAGAGATCGTAGAAAGTCGTGCAATAGCTCATTTGAAAGCTAAGAGTGAGAAAAATGCAGTGGAAAGCTCAGTTTGGACTAATTTTCTTGGGTTTAGGGAGGAAAATGGCAGGAAACCGTCAGAGTTGAAAAGGCAGGTGTTGGAGGTTTTGGGATGAGAAAAGTCGTTTTTCGGGCAGAAGGAGACCTCGGATGGGAAAACGGAGTGCAGATTCGGACTCTACGCGAAATTTTGGGTTAGGAAGGATGTTTCCAGCAACATTGGAGAGAAAAAGTTTTGAGGACGTCCCCCCCCCTCCTGCCAAACTTCCAACTTCGGTTGTAGACATCGTACAAAGTCGTGCAATAGCTCATTTGAAAGCTAAAAGTGAGAAAAATGCAGTGGGAAGCTCAGTTTGGGCTAATTTTCTTGGGTTTAGGGAGGAAAATGGCAAGAAACCGTCAGACTTGGAAAAGGCAGGTTTTGGAGGTTTTGGGATGAGAAAGTCCATTTTTCGACATGAAGGAGTGCTCGGATGGGAAAATGGAGTGCAAATTCGGACGTTTTGGCCACTTTTGGGTCTAGGAACTTCTTCCCAACTCAATTGGATAGAAACGGTTCTGACCTCCCCCCTCGGCAGCGATCTTCTAACTTTGGTTGTAGACATCGTAGAAAGTCGTGCAATAGCTCGTTTGAAAGCTGCGAGTGAGACAAATTCATTGGAAAACATGGCTTGTTCGTATCTGCCTTCGTTTAGAGGTGAGACGTTATTGAAAATGTTGGACCTTGGCGAAAAACGACGGAGTTAGAATGTTTACGAAAATCGCTCTAGCGGGTGAAGCAAGCGTCGGACGGAAAAACAGAGACCAGATTTGGCATCAGCGTGCCATGTTGCACCTGAATGTCATTCATGCTATGTCTCTGAAGTGAAAGGAAGAAAGATGACAGAAGCAGTAAAGTTTACGAATGAATTTTGTTCACTACGTTTTCATCGACAAAGTCTTCGTGGTGTGATTAGGGACTACATCATTTCCTTTCATCATGAAAAGGCAGACTTAGAATTTGCTATCGCTAAAGGTTACTTCGTTTTCCAACAGCTCATGGACAGTTTGATGACTAAAGATGTGAAAGGACGATTAGTTGCAGAGATTGAATTTGAGAAAGTGACTGATAAACATGCAGGTGAACGTGTAGTGTTTCATTTTGCATTCTATTCTGCAGAGACGATACATGATCCCAAAGGTTTCTATCAGCGACACATGGCAAAAATTGCATCTCGACTAGATTCATTTCATGAGCATGGATCCAACTTGCTCTTATGTCGCATAAAACACATTCATATTCAACTCAATGTGTTAAACTACATTCGACTACAAGATTTGGGAAAAGCATTCATGAGTCAGACGTCCGCGTGCCTCTTTTTCCCTGCCGCAACGAAGTCAGGGGAGAAACGGAGGTCTCTGATTGGCTCACATAGTATCAAATGTGGATTCGCAGGAGATTATAAAAGCAGACGTCTCCCCATTTTCTCTTCATTTCATTCTCTTGACTTGGAAAGCGTGTGTGACTTGCTGAATCCATTCTCCCCTCTCAACTTTGTCTAATCAATCCTGTTTGCAAATTTACAAGTGAGTGTCATGACTGTGTGGCCTAAACCTTACCAGCATTTTAGAAGAGAGACGCAGGAGAGTGTGTGGCCGATGATTGTACAGGCTTATTTTGTTGAACCATCACCGCCACCGCCTCCACCACCTAGACGCTTTACCTTTAAGTCTTTTAGGGAATTGAAACTCAATTCGGGTCCTAAGCCCAAGACATTTAATTTACTGGACGATGACGAAGACTTAGACTTTGGTGATAAGCTTTAAATCCTGCGAATGCTCCAAAAGGTCCTCTTAAGGGCCACCTCATATGTCACTGCTAAGCTAACAATTTTCTTTTCTCTGATGATCATGAATGTACTTAGTGGTATTCTTTCGTTACAGACTGCCATAGCCATGAATCCTACTCCAACTGCTGCATCACTGAATCCTCAACATCTCGAGCTGTGGAATCCGAAAATTGAAAAGGTAATTCACGGCTATCCTACCTACAAACAACAAGTGCGCTACAACGGTGTTCGACTCTATCTTCAAACGCCGGCGGTATACTTACCAAAAGTGGATACGCAAGTAAATCGTTGCGGTCAAAACCTGAGTATCCCTATTGATAATTGGTTGCGTCAGCAGCTTGACATTTTAGAAGACTTTGTGAGGCAAAAGGCTCTTATTCCTACTGAACTATTACAGTTGTGGCCAGAAAAGAAAACTTCTTATTATAAACCATTGTATCGCGGCACTCGCTGCTATATTTTACAAAGCAAGTACTGTAAAGTCACTTCAGGAGTGACAGTTGAACAATCAGTTGAAACAGAATTGCCATCGCTGGGTGCAGGCTTTTATTCATTTCATATTGAGGTGCCTGCTGTTTATGTGGGACCTCATCAATCTGACGGTAATTTGATTTCTCTCAATTTGCGCATTGCTCAAATTCATCATCAGCCTGAGTTAACAGGACTTGATCACATTGAGAAAGTCATTGATTCTTGTATCAAAGAGTGTCAAGAACCTGTCACTAAACATAAACGTCGTCGCACATCAAAGAAAGATGGTACTACCACCAAAGAGAAATCTTAAGTATTGCAATCAGTTAGTATGTAGTGAATGTGGAAAACGCGGTCTTGCGCGTTATGTTCAAATAAAACATTGTCATCATGTTGTATGTATCTTTTGTTATGTAAAGGACAGACATCCTTGTAAAGTTCCTGCTCAATGTATTATTTTGTAATGAAGTCTTTTTGATATTGTAGGTTGTCATCTTCATAGACAGTGAGGGAACACCCATGCAGGAATTCAGTGCTATTGCAATGAGAGAAACTGATCAAACTGTTGTTAGTGTATATCATAGATTTGCCTACTGTCCTCCACACAAAGACGAATGGTCACGACGTCATGTGCATGGACTTGATCCTTCTATTTTGATTCATATTGGATTTGCAAATGAAACGTATTTGATAAGTGATTTCAAATGGTGGCTGTCAGGTTTTCATATTGTTAAAATATTAGGAAATGATTCTGAACGAGAAGCAACAACACTTCAGTTGCACATTGATAATTTATATTTACCATGTCGGGTAGATCGTGTAAGACAAGACTATCATATGCATTGTGATCAAAATAAGTTTAGAGATGAAATGATTTTTGACATGGCAATATGTTTCTGTGAGAGACATCACCTTTACAGACCACCATCCCATTGTAATACTAGAAATAAAGCTACCTACATTGCAAAACTCTCTTCATGCTGGCATTGTAATCTCTATGACGTTTATGAACTGTATCTATATTATTGTCAACAGCATGGGTCTATGTATAACATGTTTTTGCTCCTTGTGAATGAATGATGATCATTTTATGAAGTGTATTCTGTACTTGTAAATTTTGTCTGGTGTTGAATAAACTTACAGTGGAACATGATTGTTATTTCTGTTTTATTCATAGTGGAAGTCATTGAAGCAATGTGAAATCTATAGTTACATCGTTTATGATGGCGCATCGTACCTTAAGTAACCACATGTGTCATTTGACTCTTGATCAACAAGGATTCGATGGATTTTTACAAGATTGGAAACTTACATTTAAAATGAAGATGAATGATATGAAAGTAGTGCTCACTGAAAGCCTTCCTCTCTTCAAAAGATTGATGGAGAGTTTACAACCTCAAGATGTAAAGGGTAGACTCGTTGCTTATATAGAGTTGAAAGATTTACAAAAACCACTTCGTTTTGGATCTTATTGCACAGAATGGATTACTCTTAGTGATCAATTTTATGGTCGTCATATGGAGAAAATTATGGAGAGAATAGAAGAGATGTTGGAAGGAAATGCGTACGTTGTTAAACATATCATGATTCAACTGAGTGTGTTTACATCCACGACTTTGTTTGATGCGCGACACATTGTGTAGGTGCAATAAAGTTTTCTTTTCACTGAGTATTTTGTAATGGTGTATAGAGCAATATGAGTCATTGCGCTTTGTGCATTACTATCAGGCTCTTTGTTAGATAAATGAATGCGTCTTTGTTCGAGAAAAGGGGCGTGTCATAACATGAGTCTTTGCGCTTTGTGCACTACTATCAGGCTCTTTGTTAGAAAAATGAATGCGTCTTTGTTCGAGAAAGGGGGCGTGTCACAACATGAGTCATTGTGCTTTGTGCATTACTATCGGGCTCTTTGTTAGATAAATGAATGCGTCTTTGTTCGCTAGAAGGGCGTGTCACTCAAGTCTTTGTGAGGACTAGAACGACTTTGTAAGAGGGAAGGTTTCCACCCACGCAGTCAAAAGTTCACGTGCGATAACTCTTTGTCACATAACAAAGACAAGGAAAACGAGAAAAGGGAAACGCATGTGATTGGAGCTAGGTCTGCTTATAAAACGGACGACTGAGAGCATGGCAATCATTTCCGTCCTTGCGCTAACCATGCAGTTGCTCGAAGCCATCAACGCCTCTGCTCTCGCACTGGGTACACTGAACTCCCTTACTTTAGCATCGGGTAAAAATGCTTTCAATCAAAAGATAACTCATCATGGAGAAGCCGTAACCATAAAAACTCCAAGTCAACGGATAGATTATCTAAAGATTATGTCAACAAAGCATGGACTGGCCGTGTGTGTGCCGTTAGACTATTGGACACAGTTACAATTCAATACTCTTGAAACATTCCTGAAAGAAAATCTCACCATTCCCAAAGAAATTGCTCGACACAATGGGAAGCGGCCACAAGTTCCCATCATGGAAAGACGATACATGTATGTGCATATGGATAGACACTGTCTCATCATCCATGAAAAGGAGGGCAGAGAATTCGACTTACTCAATTGCAAACCGCTCCCCATTTTGGGAAAAGGATTCTACTCCTTCGAATTTAAAATTCAAACCATCTACATGGGTCCACGCAGGGACGTAAGGTTGTTTACGTTGAATCCCTATCTTGTCTCCATCACCTTTAAAAATGATGTCCATGTTGATGATGATCAACTACAGTAACACTCTCCACACACTGAGAACGCCCTATTGGTCTTTATGAGACCACGGCCTAACGGCCACCGTATCAAGAAAGAAAATGTACACTAACCATGCCACACATGAACATGACTCTCTCTCCTTCTTTCTTAGGCATACCCTTCTTCACTCAAGTTTTAATCATGTGGAAATTATCAGCATGTCTCCATGTATCATGGAAAAGTCAGTGTGTTACATTTCATGATACGAAACGTCAACTTCAGATAACTCTAGAACGCTTTCATCTACGAAGGTTACATCGCGCTATCCTATCCCACTCTTGCCGTGTCATTAACGCAGGAGACGGCATTGTATTTATTCGCATTCAAGAGATGATTCTACATAATGATCACTGCTACATTGTGATTCCAAAACCCCCATGGGAAAAGTATAAAAGGGAAGTTCACTCAACCCTCATGTCATTTGTGAGTCATGCTTCCCATCCGCATCATCAACGGCATGCGCGAAATGAATCTCAGAAGAGACATCGATTTAGAACAGTTGCATACCCATCTTCCCGATTCAGTCTGACATCGCGGTCGTCCGCAAATGTTGGTCATTCGCATGAGCAACGGTCGAAATCTTCAAATATTTCGCTGCAAATATAAGTCCTAGGAAACCTTTCTCATTTCGTGATGCAGTCCATGTGTTACGAAGTCGTCAAGAAAATGCGAACACTCATGCCTCATCTCTGGCTCAGTCCCCTGACATTGAAGAATATAGTAGTGTCTGTTCAATTGAAGATGTTAGTGAATCTAGCAAACACTAAAACCAGTAATCATTGTATATTTTATGAAACTGAACTCTTTCCTGCTGCTCTGATTCGGAAGTGGCATCCTGTACATATTGCAGTGTTTCACAACGGACATTGTATCATGACTGGTTTACGTGATATCAGTAAAGTAGCTGACATTGTTAAATCTTTAATGCGTTATCTGTATGAGTCACAGTTAATAGAATCGTGTTAATCACATGATGTGTTTTGAATGAGTCATCTCAATGAACTATCGTCCACACACGTGTCGGTGAAAAGGTCATCAACAAGATTCTTCGCTTTATGATGAGTCAGCGCTATTTATAGACATGAAATGATGTCCACACACTTGTCGGTGAAAAGGTCACGCTGTCTGACGTGAGGCGCCATCGCTTTGTCTGATAAATAACGCCCGCACATGTCGGTGAAAAGGTTGAACAAGACTAATTAGATCCGTATGACTGACGCCTTGCCACCTCATGAGTCAGAGGTATTTATAGAAATGAGTCAGCAAAGTGGTTGATGTTCCTAAGCCGAAGAAATTGCCATGATGTCACATTCGCTGGTGAGGATGTCAACTTACAAACTCTGAAATGGGTATAACTTTATTTCTAACTTTACCTATCTTGCAAATAGTGAAATACTAATGACTTCATTTTATATTTCACCTATATTACAAAATGTACAAACAGTAAAATGATTTTAACATTAATTCAAACTTTACAATCATCAACTTTATTTCTAACTTTACAAACGTCAACTTTATTTCTAACTTTGCAAACGTCAACTTTATTTCTAACTTTACAAACAGTGAAGTGATTCTGACTTCATTTATATTTCACCTATCTCACAAACAGTGACATGGGTATAACTTTATTTCTAACTTTACCTATCTTGCAAATAGTGAAATACTTATGACTTCATTTTATATTTCGCCTATCTTACAAACTGTACAAACAGTGAAATAATTTTAACATTAATTCAAACTTTACAATCATCAACTTTATTTCTAACTTTATAAACGTCAACTTTATTTCTAACTTTACAAACAGTGAAGTGATTCTAACTTCATTTATATTTTACCTATCTTACAAACAGCGATATGGTTATAACTTATTTTATACTTTACCTATCTTGTAAACAGTGAGATGATTCTAACATTAATTCAAACTTTACATTCATCAACTTTATTTCTAACTTTACAAACGTCAACTTTATTTCTAACTTCGCAAACAGTGAAGTGATTCTAACTTCAGTTATATTTCACCTATCTTACAAACAGCGACATGGTTATAGTTTATTTTATACTTTACAAACGTCAACTTTATTTCTAACTTTGCAAACTCTAACATGGTTATGACTTCATTTATATTTCACCTATCTTACAAACAGCGACGTTGGTATAACTTTATTTTTAACTTGCAATCAACAACTTTATTTCTAACCCTACCCATCTTACAAAATGATTAAAATTTTTACTTCTGTCTAATGAGTGAGAATCCAATCTTTATGTCAAAAGGAAAACGACACAGTCTGTACATGATATGTTATTCATCATCACAACCGATTTTCATAGCACTGCACATAGTTAATACTGATGGTAGCAGAAAACAAAGTTTTCACATCACATCACCGGAGAAAACAAAGTCACTGATATGCATGGAGAAAACAAAGTCACTGATGTGCAGGGAGAAAACAACGTCAGGAAAAACCAGTTGATATGTAAGTCATGATATGACGTAATCAGGAGTTGGACGCATGTTACAAGGCACTCACTCACAACACCCCATAGAAAACGCCATGGAGTAAAAAGCAAAACATCAACCACAACAGAGAGGAAGCATTCATCATCAGACATCGCCGTACGGAGGAGAACTTGGAGTGATCCAAGACAGCTCGACCGACATAAATGGGCTTACAAAGTTCTACTTTAGATTTTAACATTTTAAAACCAGTGATGTCTTCGGAAATGACATCATGGTGGCAAAACAACGGCGAGTGACATAACTTGATACTCGTTTCCGGATCAGTTACGATGCGATAGTCCATGCGCTTTCTTACATCCTCCATGGTTTTACCAAAGAGGGCATTATTCTTAAATTTAAAGAATATTTTTTTCTTAAATTTCTCCTTTTCGAAAGGATTCTTGGATTCAGCCCGTTTCTTACTATTAAATTCTATATACGGTTTTTTGAAAGGGCTTCTGTCTAAACTGGATAGCGCGATGGACTTTGTCAAGTCGCATCCCCATACCTAGATAGAATTTGAGGATGGAATAGTGCACGATGTAATGGTGCTTGTTCAATTGGGTGAGCAACAACTTCCTAGTGGCTTTATACTTTAAGTCATTTTCCGCCTCATACTGCTTATTGTGTTCTTCCATAAAGGGAGAGAACATATCTGGACTGACTATGCCAGATTCGGGTGCGACAGGAAAATCAACGGTCCAATTCTTAATGCAGTCTGGATAGATGAGGTCGACTTCAAATAAATAACTATGTCGGCCTCATCTCCCAGTGCCATGATGTGTGCTGGATTGCAGAAGTGTTCAATGTCATGGGGCTCTACCCATTGGAAGTCAGACTGTGGCAAAGGCTTGGAGAGTGCACTCCCATACAATTTATTTTGGTCTCTGTACATTAAATGCGTGGTCGATCCTATGTCTTGGGTGCTGTTGACAACATGTTTGTTAACAAATGTCAAGCCACCCCTAATACCACGTTCAAATAACGTATACATTTCTGCATCTTGCAGTAAATGAATGCTCTCTTTCGTCATCTTGAAGGCTGACTGATAGGACAGACCCGTCACACTAACAAAATGAACGGGGTCTAAGGCGTCCTGTTCTAATGCGACTTTCCTAAAAGTCTCAAACACGTCAGCCAACAGATAGACGTCTAATTTTAAGTAGGCAAGCATGTAGTCACCAAACGTGCGGCACCTAAATTCTAACCATGCTTGCTCTGCATGCCTATAATCATCCAGCGAACAGTCCTCACCCGTCAAATCATTTTTAAATTTATCGATGGACGGAAGGGATGTCTCCTTCAATGTATCCATTGAACTAAAATAACTATAAGGAAACACCCCTTTCCGTCGTATCAGACTGTCACTTATGTTGGGATAGTCTTTCCTTAAATGTTGAGTGAGGGGAAGTGTTTCTAAATTATTAGCCAACGCGGCTAAGGAAGAAGACATAAACTGGAAACTGTCTAAAAACTTTATGTCATAGAAGACAGGCTTCCCCTCCTTCGTCTTATCGACTTGGACTTTAGCAGTGATGCACATAAATTTTTCCATACTTTGTGCAATCACTTTAGATGATCAGGATTTCATTTTACCGAATCCATAGCGATTGATGATGTGAGCATCATAACATTTAAAGTTATGAAAGATGACGGGGAGCGTTCGCCGTTTGAGCCTAAGTCTCATATTGCATTTACTGCATAAGGCAGACCTAAATTTACCACTGAGATGGCAATGGTCCCTCACTTTCTTATGTTGCTGATCATCAAAGGATGAACAGCAGCGGGGACATTCCGTGGTCCTATCAAACTTGATTTTATCGGCTTCTGTGAAGCACATGGGTTTCCTAGTTAGCTCCGTTTCATAGCGTTGATGAAAACGGGCTTTCCTATCTAAAAAGTTGAGGAAGTTTTCAACGCACTCCTCGCCTTGCCACACATGCATCTTATTTTGGTTCCTATAATATGGATGCCATACTTCATAGCAGGCAATGGCTGCTGGCTCATGACTTAGATCTTCTTGTTCAATATAACATTCAATGTCCGCATAGATGGTACATATGGGACTGAGCTCATTGCCGTTTTCTTCATACCTAAAAAATTTATCTTTGGGCATGACTTCCATTTGAAGTTTACCCCGAGAGCACCACTCGTAATGCTCTTCAAAAAATGGTTTTGACCTAAAGCGCCGTGTGCAGCGATCACAGTAGTAGAAATTGTTCCTATATGCAGTTTGATGATGGTATAACTTTGAAATTTTGGGAATGCCACAATAATGCCATTCTGGGTGGTTGTCGTTATAGACTAGGAGGAGATTGACAACCCGGTCGAAGTTACTTTGGCGGTTGTTATACCTAACACCCTTCAGACCTTTTTCCCAGAGATGGATGACAATCTTAATGTTATTCAATTTTTCAAATTTGGCGATGCCTTTAAAGTCTAATGTGTTGACATCTAACCCGTCAAACTTAAGCTCATCCTCCCATTCACGATACTTGGTGACTCTTTGACGATCCTTATCTATATCATTATAGTGAAGAATGGAGAGGACGGCATACTTGAAACACTGGGACTGACATTCCACATTAATGACACCCTTTTTGTCAGCCAGTGCTTTGGGGAGGGTGAAACAACCACTCCCTTGTAAATTTTCTAAAAGATTAATTTTGATGTCTACCTTCTCTATCCCATCAAAGACCAGACCGCTGTCTCTTTCATTAAATTTATTTAAGTTGCTGACGAGATAGGTCGTATGTCTCTCTACCCACTCGTTTACATCACCTATGAGATCAGCAGCACAGGAGGCTATCCTAATGGTCACAGTGGACTCCATTTCTCCCGTGCTACTGTCTACCTTATTGAAACGAGCAGTGAGATAGAACATGCCCTTAAGTAAAAATCTATCTAAGCTCGCCAACATTTGATGAATTAAGCCTATATGATTCATCAAGAAAGGATGAATGTCCTGCACAGCTTCAGAGCTTTCTAACTGATAATCGCGAACGAGCCTCTCAAGGGAAAAGTTGCTCAGCCTTAGGGTGACGTTGTTGTCAGTGTAAAGCTCAGTGGAATGTGTATGACAGAGTGTGTGCGAAGAAAGAACAAACTCTGTAGGAAAGGTCTTCTGACACGAAGAACAGGAAAAACCGACGTGCAATGAAGGATGCTTCCTACCTGATGACGTTGGTGGTTGCCTCACACTGCCACAGGAACCGCCTTCGATGTGGACTCGCAAGTTGGTGCTGTTGTAGAACGTGCGTCCACAACCTTCACACTTGGGCCGTTGAGGGATCGGTCGGCGCTTTCCTCCCCTGCAGGCACGGCCAGCGGTGTGACGTCTCAAACTGTAGGCTGAGGCGAAGACCCTGTCACACCGCTGGCATTGAAAGTCCTCCTTCTTTTCGACTTCCATCTCCCTTTCCTCTCCCACTATCTCCAACTCCTCCTGCTCCAACAATCTCTCCACCGACTTGACGGAGAGGAGAGGGAGGTCGGCCGCTGCAGGTGGTGGTGGTGATGCCGGGATGACGATGAGACGGGAGGGAACGTCGCCGTCCAGGAGGTAGGCCGCCAGATCTGTTGAGAAAAAGAGAAAAGAGATTAGTAACATGATCAACATTTCAAGTTTGAAGTCTTAGCCCCCCTATTTCCCAATCACGATTACTTACCATCTAAAGACTGTAACTCCGGCAGCAAGGATGGACGTGGAGGAGGCAGGAGAGGGACACGAGCCGAGGGTGGAAGGGTCCTTGGCTTTGGTGTCGGAGGGACGTGATGGCGAGGAGCAGGGACTGGCGCAGGGACGGGCACAGGTACCGGAGCTGGTAGCGGTGGAGGTGGGCGATAACGATGCCCGAGAAAGGGGTCGCTGCTTGGGCGGAGGTAGATGATCGGGAAGGTAGGGCCGGAAATTCAGCTTCGAATCTCCGCCTCGCGGCTTCCTCCCACTTCTTCATCTTCGCCATATCAGTAGAGAGGAAAGAGAGATTAGAGTAGAGGTTGCGGAGATAATAATGATAGAGAGTAAGCTATACGGATACAGAAGTGCTAAAACATGACATTCCAACTCTCATAGGTGAGGATACTTACACTTGCCAAGCCTCTCATAGGAGGATGTCTGCCCTAATGATGTTAGTAATAGAGTCAATCTTGATACAAATACTTACATTGCTCGATGGTAGCCTTTTCCATCTCAGCAGCAATTCGATAATTTTCAATTTTTGTAAACTCCATTTTTAACGATTGTAGATTACACGGTAGTACTCTCATAGATTTCAATTACTGAAAAGGAAAGATGAGAATCATTTCATTTGTCTCATCAACGTTTATCATGGGAGTAATCATTGAAGGGACATCTAATGAATTACATTTCACTCTACTCCATATCATAAAGACTAACCTTTGTCGAATGGCTAAAGTACTCTGACCTGGCGAGAGAAAGCGTCACGTTGAGTATGAAATCGAACGCCCAACATGAGCAACGGCTCAGAGGTTTCGGTCTAACAAACGACGAACAACCCGTGCAACGCAATCCCTCTACGGCAGTACCCGCCGTCCCGAAGGAACGCTCGAGCAAAGGAGGTATTACAGCGATGATATGTTTTATGAGCAGAAGATGTGATAGCAAGAGACTATTCAACTTGATAGCAAGTCAAAACAACCTGATAGCAGGAGCTCACCGACACTCACCTTGTGAAAGATAAATGTGAAGAGCAGAGCTGGTGCACTGCCTTTTATATGATTTTCCTAAGCGGTGAATGGATCAGACTTCTCGTCCAATCACAGACGAGCTAGAGTTCCCGATGTGTGCACGCACATTTGTAACGCGTTATTGAAATCGTGTTAGGCAAAATGATGTTTAGCAATAGACTCAACCATGGCACCTGAAGTCAATACATTGAAACATGATGATTGCTCGAATCGTTTTCATCAAGAGAGCATCGGAGGCTTAATACAAGATTACATCCTTGAGTTTCAAAGGGAGGAGACAGAATTGGAAGCTTGTTTAGACTACACACGAAAAATATTTACGGAGTTGATATCTTATTTCAAAGACAGTCTCATCAAGGCTCACTTAATTGCACATGTCAATTACATTCATTTTCCACAAGGTAAAGTAGCGGAAAGTGTTGATTTTTAATTTCGTTCTTATGGACAAGAATATGTTACTGATACTTCTGAGTTTCATACACGACATCTGCGGAAGATTATTTCTCGGATGGACAACTTTCATGGTTACGGCGATCATTTGCTTCTGAATAAAATAAAGCATATTGTGATTGCTATTAGTAAAGTGGGTTTCAATGATGTTAAATCAAAGACCAAATAAAGTATTTTTTCATGACACTTGTGTTGTGCTAAACTTTCTAGTGCTGTGGTGAACACTGTTTTCATATAACATTCTAAACTCTCATTGCAGTAGAAAACTGCTTTTAGTAAA
This sequence comes from Prostheceraeus crozeri, assembly GCA_907163375.1. Lineage (NCBI taxonomy): Eukaryota > Metazoa > Platyhelminthes > Polycladida > Euryleptidae > Prostheceraeus > Prostheceraeus crozeri. The sequence goes on along the minus strand of CAJQUW010011349.1, from coordinate 260,399 downwards.
CCTGATGAAGCGAATCTAACAGTCATGAAATTTGAATTTTCTAATAAGGGAACATTTGCCAACCTTCTCCAATAAAACTTTCTAACACTGTGAAAGTAAGTTACAAGACAATCTACACTGTGCAGTAAAACCTTCTAAAACTTTCTAGTGCTGTGGTGAGTTCGGTCAGTCATACGTCAATGATCAAACTTTATTTTCACAAACGTGCGTCGCGGTAATATTATTTGACTACACTAACGCTTGCATTTCATGACATGTGTGTTTCATAAAACGTCATGTTCAAATTTTCTAACTATACATCAACCTGTGTTACAGTAAAAATATTTGACTATACTAAACTTTGCTTTTACAAACCATGATACACTTTCTGATGACACTCACGAATAAAGTTCGATGATCAAACTTTACTTTCACAAACGTACGTCACAGTAAAGCTAGTTGACTACACTAGCGCTTACACTTTATGACATGTGTTTCATAAAACATCATGATCAAACTTTTCTAACGATAAATGAACCTGTGATGCAGTAAAACCTTTGTACAACATGATAAAGTTTCTGACTAGACTTACGAATACAACGTTGATGATCAAACTTTTCTAACTATACATCAACCTGTGTTGCAATAAAACCTTTGTACAACATGATGAAGTTTCTGACTAGACTTACGAATAAACGTCATGATCAAACTTTTCTAACTATACATCAACCTGTGCTGCAGTAAAACCTTTGCACGATACTGACAAGAGCTTGTTCACTAGCAAAGAGAGAAGTCTGTGATGCGTTGCGTGTGGCACATGAATGTCCTCCCATTTCATTCCATTCATCATTTTTCTTCCCCTCTGCATTCCATATCCGAGGATATGTGGCGGGCTTCGGACCGCTTTAGCTGCATTAGAAGGTTGGCCCTTAAAAGAGCCCATGGGTCGTTCTCCGTCCACCGACACTACTACTGCAAACACTCTGAAAGGAAAATAATAGGAGATTAGATGAGCTACAAAAAATAATTATGTTGAATAGACTTACTGGGAACCTTCTTTCTAACTTTTCTGACGACGAAGTCATCAAGCTCTCCATTGATATTCATCGGCATGTGGAGGCAGCGAACTCCATCCCCCTCGTAACACAACTGCGTTTCGTTCAAATCGCTGGAGATTGTGGAGACATCACATATGTTATTCTCAAAGAGGGGAAGATGAACCTCATATACTCTCCTTTTTCGACACTTCAAACGTTCATGCAGTCGCTCAACCTCACCCGTCAACCTCTTGTTCACGCCATTCACCTCCTCCGTCTCCTTCACCACGCTTCGCACCTGCTCTATCTCTTCATCCTTCCTCGACACACTCGCCTGTAAACTCTCCACCAAACCTGCCTTCCTCATCAACTCGCTCCTTTCCGCCATCCATTCCTTCTCCTTCTTTCTCAAGCTCTCCAACTCTTCCCTCGTTGCCCTATACCCCTCAACCTTCGCCACCAACTTGTCATTCTCCTTCAAAACTTTTCTATTTACACTTTCCAAACCCATCACACGATCCTTCAACCTAACAAATGCATTCGTATCACACCCCTCTTCCTGCGGTGGCGATGACGATGCCATCGGTTTAGCCACTTCCTTCCCCTCCCACTCTTCCTTCAAATCCGCTATATCCCCAAACAAATCTTCCATCACCGCATCCAAATCAACATCATCCTTCTTCTTCATTTTCGCTCTCATCTCAACTTCCTCACTCAAACTCTCATCACTCGCCTTCGTCACCACTTTCTCCCCAACCACGTCCTCAATCGTTGCCACCGCCTTCCTCACCTCTTCCCTTTCCAACAACTCTCCCTCAAACCACGTCTTGAACCCCTTCTCTCCGATGTTCTCACTCTCACACTGCAAATGCGCCTTCATAAACTCTGCCTCATCCCCAATCGCACATACCCGACAAGACACACACAGCCTTAACATCACCTTCCTCTCATGGCCCATCGTCCCCTCCTTAGCTTTCAGGTGCTTTTTAAGGTCGCTACCTCGTGCGATGCGGCCACAGCTGCATTTCCCAACAAGCATTCTTGCATTACACTGCTTAGTCATTGTAAAGATTCTGTAAAGATAGAGTAAAATTTGATAGCAAGTGTTTATAGGATACTACTTGCTGATATGCATTGAAAGACTAAGTCACCAAGCATTTGATAGCAAACGTTGGAATAAAATTTAAAGAGTATGATTCCTAGCTTTATCCTATATCCCAAAGTTTGATAGCAAACCTTGTCAGAGCACTCACCGTTCGTCTTGCAACTTGAAACAGGAGTGAAGACTAGAGAAAAGTCGCGGTTTATGTACCCAGCGAGCACAAAGCCATGATTCAGACCTTCCTTATTTGGCCATGCTTTTAACTTGACAACAGCAGTTTTACCATGTATGGGCATCGGCAGTCACCGTGCTTTCTGTTTCCAACTCCCAACACAAAGACGGATTCCCCTATGACGCGAAAAGGTTTGACGTCAATGCTTGCAGTAACCACCCCATTTTTACCAAGTTACAATGACAAACGATAGACGTTGCAAAGCCTGAGCTACTGAGGCTAGACGAAGAAGGCCTGATAGCAAGCCAGCAGCCGTTCTGGGTGTTAAGCTCTTGAATCCGTTACAGGCATTACTCAGAGGGGATCTTATCCCAGCTCCAAGGCCTCGACCCACAAATCCAACCTCGAGCGGACAGAGCGTGCGTCATGTCACTGTGTTGGTATCCGGGCCCCAGTTTTGACATAAAAACCGGTGGAGTTATTTACAAGAGGAAACGACCCAAGTCACAGAGACTCATAAACGACTGCTTTTTATTCAAAAACTTTAATTATTATCATGAAATATGAATTTTAATTTTTCAGTATTTTAGTACTACTCATAAAACGTTTATAAATAGTCTGTCAACTACAGCACAGCAAGAGCTGTCGAATGTTTTTTGAATCAAGTCTAAAGGACTTGTAGAAGCAAAGTTATAGCCGTTTGAAGATTTCGGCCTACTATCATCAAATGGTCAGTCATGCTATACTGATTAACCTATAAGTCTGACACCTTAGCTGTTATCAGCAATGGAAAGTCAGAAGTTCGATATCGGAACTCAAGAGAAACGACTTACCTGTAGTCAGTTTCTCAACTTAGTAAAATTCCTCTCCCGATCCCATTCTTATATACCCTGTGAATATACAATCGATAAGAGGGGGGTCAAAACATTATTTGTCACAAATTTGACGCTGATGCCAAATCTGGTCTCTGTTTTTCCGTCCGACGCTTGCTTCACCCGCTAGAGCGACTTTCATAAACATTCTAACTCTGTCGTTTTTCGCCAAGGTCCAACATTTTCAATAACGTCTCACCTCTAAACGAAGGCAGATACGAACAAGCCATGTTTTCCAATGAATTTGTCTCACTCGCAGCTTTCAAACGAGCTATTGCACGACTTTCTACGATGTCTACAACCAAAGTTAGAAGATCGCTGCCGAGGGGGGGGGGGAGGTCAGAACATTTTCTATCCAATTGAGTTGGAAAGAAGTTCCTAGACCCAAAAGTGGCCAAAACGTCCGAATTTGCACTCCATTTTCCCATCCGAGCACTCCTTCATGTCGAAAAATGGACTTTCTCATCCCAAAACCTCCAAAACCTGCCTTTTCCAAGTCTGACGGTTTCTTGCCATTTTCCTCCCTAAACCCAAGAAAATTAGCCCAAACTGAGCTTCCCACTGCATTTTTCTCACTTTTAGCTTTCAAATGACCTATTGCACGACTTTGTACGATGTCTACAACCGAAGTTGGAAGTTTGGCAGGAGGGGGGGGACGTCCTCAAAACTTTTTCTCTCCAATGTTGCTGGAAACATCCTTCCTAACCCAAAATTTCGCGTAGAGTCCGAATCTGCACTCCGTTTTCCCATCCGAGGTCTCCTTCTGCCCGAAAAACGACTTTTCTCATCCCAAAACCTCCAACACCTGCCTTTTCCAACTCTGACGGTTTCCTGCCATTTTCCTCCCTAAACCCAAGAAAATTAGTCCAAACTGAGCTTTCCACTGCATTTTTCTCACTCTGAGCTTTCAAATGAGCTATTGCACGACTTTCTACGATGTCTAAACCAAAGTTGGAAGTTTGGCAGGAGGGGGGGGGGGTCAGAACTTTTTCTCTCCGATGTCGCTGGAAATCACACCACAGATGTATAATTTCACGTAGAGTCCGAATCTGGCCTCCGTTTTCTCATCCGAGGCCTCCTTCCTGTCGATTTCCAACTTTTCTCATCCCAACACCACCATCACCCGCCCTTTCCTCACTCACTCCCTCACACATCACCTTCCTTCCCTTACCCGAACACTCCTTCCTTCCTTCCCTTACCCGAACACTCCTTCCTTCTTTCCAGGGGGGAGGGAACAGTTTCCTCCTCTCGGACCCATTCCTCCCAACACATCCTTGGCCATGTCCCTCACCTTCCTTCCAGAGGGGGGGGCTGAGTCAGCCTGATGACTCAACATTTCACATTTTGCTCTTGCGTCTGCCACGGGGTTACTACTCATATACTTCTGTATATGTAGATATCATGGATCTCCGTGAGTCGCACTTGCAGAAGGCTTCGATGCACTTGTCAAATATTGATTGGAATTCCCATATGTTGAGTGAGTCACTAGACACAGCCTGTGATTTCTTTTATAAAACATTATACTCTGTGATGGACCTCATTCCATACAATTCGATAAAAGTATCCAGCTCTGATAAGCCCTGGATCAGTGGTGTTATAAAGGTGCTTATTAATAAGCGTTACCTTGCTTACCGCAATAAGAACTGGACTCTCTATAAGCATTACCAATCCAAAGTCAGACAAGCAATTTTTGTGTCAAAGAGACAATGGGATAAATCTGTGTCATCATCGAAATCAATTTGGGATATTTTCAAGACTGTCACGAATGCTAATTTGAAAAGTGATTGCTTGTCCCAATGTGTTCCTGATCAACCTCTGTATGATACCCTCCACTACTTAAATAATCAACTGAGCCAGCATCAACTGAATGATACTCCTGATATGCCAAATCCTTCAAATTTGTCGACTAAAGCTCCTTTCTTATTTACGACTGAGCATGTCCATAATTTCCTGTGTCGTGTTAATCCTCGTTCAGCTGGTGGCTCCGATCAAATATCAAGTATTTTCCTGTCGAAATTCTCTCATTATCTCAGTGAACCTGTGACAATTATTTTCAGCATGTGTCTGCTCACAATTGTTTTCAACATATTGTGCCACTGCCAAAAGCTTCACCGGCTGATTTGTCGAACATCCGACCAATTTCATTGCTTCCTCTTCTTGAGAGATTATTCGAAAAGGAGATAATCAAGATCATCGGTCCATCTTTCGTCAACAAATTCGACGATGCTCAATTTGGACACAGGAAAGGATGCTCATCAACATGTGCTCTACTGAAGTTGGACAATTTTATTACGGAATGACTTCAGGATAGGAATATCAGTGCCTGTCACGTCCTTACTGTAGACCTTGCAAAAGGTTTTGATAAATTTTCTCACAGACTTTTGCTTGATAAGATGATTCGTGATGAGTTTGATCCATTCATCATCATATTCATGAAGAATTATCTTTCATCAAGATTTCAGAGAGTCAGATGGCGCAAGATGTTCAGTGATTACATCAAAGTATCTAGCATTGGGCCCCTCATATTTGGCTACTTCATTGCGGATCTGAGTCAGACTGATTTCTCTAATGGTTTGCTGCTGAAATATGCAGATGATATTTTTATTGCTAGTGGAGTTGATAGACACTCCTTAAACAGTCCTGTGATTTCGGCATTTTCAAAAGTGAAAGATTGGACAGCTCAAAATAAATGCAAACAAATGTTCATCTTTAGAAGTCGCGTCAACTTTTTCGATCATTCTGTACTTTCAATACCTACCGTGCCTACTGTCGATACTGTAAGAATTCTCTGAGTTCATTTGGAGCAGTTTTACAGGTGGAATGCGCATGTCTCTTATGTAGCTATAGATCACATTAATGACGTTTTCTCTTCCTGTTTTCTTCCGCCCGGTTCTCATGGCCAGATCTGTACTGATAACGTTTTTCCTGTTGAACATTATATTGGTGTGGATGAAGTAGTGAAAGAATTGAGGAATTTGAATCCTAACAAAGCTTTTGGTTCGGATCTAATCCCAACGATTCTCTACAAAGCAGCCTCTAGCCAGCTTGCAACTCCTCTAACACACGTGTTCAATGTTTGTTATCAAAATGAATATTTTCCAACTTTATGGAAATATGCCCATATTGCGCCGATCCCGAAGACAACTCGACCCACAGTAACAGACTTACGCCCGATTTCTCTTCTTCCGGTACCAGGTAGAATTTTTGAGAAGATCATCGGAAATCTTTTTCGTGAAAAATTTGAAGAATCAGCTGGAGTTTATCAGCATGGTGCAAAACGAGAAGCATCGACAACAACTGCATCTATTATGTTGCATGATACAGTGACATCTCTCCTTGATCTTGACACTATATCAGGCGTTCAAATTCTGGCCTATGATTTGTTAAAGGCACTTGATCGTTTAGATCATGGTATTATTTTAGAACGTCTTTTCCAATGTAATTTCCCACCTCATTTTATTAAATTTATATCATCATATTTGTCGAACAGGTCTCAAAGCGTACGTATTCATTCTGTAGTGAGTAAAGTTGTCTCTGTAACATCAGGAGTATCTCAGGGGGCCTTCCTCGGCCCACTTCTTTTCAATCTTGTTACGGGTAATTTAGAGACTGTATACCCTATAAACTCAATTGTCCAATATATTGATGACGTGACTATTTGTATACCACTTTTCAAAAACTGTGAGAATAACCATGTTTGTGAGGAAAATCATAATGTTTTTGAATGGGCGACTAAGTTGAATTTAACAATAAACACTCGCAAATGTAAATCAATCGTTATTAAGTAGACCATTGATTGTATTCCATTTTCTCTTATAGATTTTCAATTTGTTGATTCACATAAGATACTTGGGGTTATTTGGAGCTGTGATCTGCGATGGAATCTCCATTTTGATTATGTCCGTAAGATCTTTGTTCAAAGACTACATTGTCTTCGAGTTTTAAAAAATTTTCTGTCCAAAGATGAATTGTTCTGCATATATAATGGTTTACTACGATCCATTTTGGAGTACTGTACACCTCTCTTTATTGCTATGCCCACTTTTTTGTCTGATGAAATTGAAAAACTTCAACGCCGAGCACACAGAATCATCTGTGGTTTTGAATATTCTTGTGGCTGTTTGGAGCCTCTAAGTGTTAGAAGACTGAACTCAGCGTCCAAACTTTTCAGAAAGTGCTCTTTCCCATTACATCCGCTACATTCAATCTTCCCAAGTGTTAGTGAACGTTCTGGTAGACTGATTGTTCCATTGTGCCGAACATCTCGACGCCTCAATTCTTTTATGATGTTTATGTCAGTTTACTTCATGCACGAACGTAATGTTAATTTTTGGTGATTTATATAATTTTTGCTATGTTTAATTTGTCATTTATGATTTTCATTCATTTTCAAATATACACATTTCTCTCTTCTCTCTCTAGCTAAGAGAGCAGCATGCAGATTGTATGCGTTGAGGCAGTTGAAGCCTTTCCTTTCGGTTCCGGAGCTAGTGCTTATTTACAATAATTACGTAAGAAGTCTCCTAGAATTCTCTGCTCCCCTATTTGTTCAATTGAGTGCTACACAAAGCAACATCTTACAGCAGATACAGAGAAGATGCCACAAAATTATTTGCAGATCCAGCAGCTGTGTGTGCCCGAATTTTATTCCGCTGGACTATCGTTGAATCACAATTGGCTATCGATTGTTCTGCTCCATATTGAATGATCGTAGCCATCCACTTCAGGAACTCATTCCGAAACATTTAGCTCACTCGAGAAAATTAACAACTCCGTACTGCAGTTCCGTTTTGAGGAGAAAATCATTTTTTCTAGTGATGATTCGCCTATTCAACTGTGGATTTACCCAGTGACATCATCGATTCATGTTTCCATGTTTATTTTCATCGCTTTTGTGCTTTTGTTAAGTTTCATTTTCTTGTAGCAACTTTGTAGCAAATTTGACTTCCATTTATGATGTCGTTTCCTCACGATTACCAATATTGAGGCCTTTCAGAAAATATACGTCTATTATTATTACAGTATTATTATCATTATAAAAATGTAAAAAAAAACGTCGGTAGAACTGAATATTTTCACAGTTCTGTTGCACGTCTCATAGATGCACCAAATCTGTAAAAACATTGCAAAAATGATTTTTTTAAATACTTCTGACTGAGACATTTCTTACGAAAATGCTTCATGGAGAACGAAACTCAAAACACTGCCATGTAGGCCAATACAAATATCCTATGCAAAGTCCTAGCAGAGACTTTCGTTAAACTTCTTGAAACATTTCTTCCATCAAAATAAGTTTGATATTCCACTCGTTCACAAATAAATTGTATCACGGATAGAAGCTTGCTTAGGATCCTTGGGGAAATTCAAAATTTCCCTGTTTTCATAAAAACCATTGTGTTTTTAAATTTCCTCAAATATCCATAGTTGACATTCAAATTTGTAATACAATTTGTCATTCAGCATTGAGATGCAATTATTTCGAGCTTCTAGTAATATCAGAATATCCGCTATTTGATGACAAAAACTGCTAATTAATCTGTTGTAAACGTCATATGCCATCGTCAAAAGTTGACTGATTGTATATTCTGACGTCATCGTGACGGAAGTTATATTAGTCTAAGTCTGAGTGATTGACGCAAGTTAGTTCATTAAGATATGTTATCTTGTGATTCCTATGTAATTCTAGCGAAAAGTGCCTTCTAAGCTACCACCTGATATAGCATGAAATCTCAGGCTCCTTCATATCGCCCTGACAACCTTTGAGTTTTGTGAGTTCTTCTGAATATTGTAGCCCAATACTAAATACAAAACCTTACTCTTTCATTTCAAACTTGATTCACAACTGAGAATCTTCATCAGAGAGGAAGGAAAAAAGTATTTTTGGTTTTGTAATTACAGAAAAAAGTTTACATCCAATTCTAATTTTTCTATGAAATAATAGCCCAGCATTAACCGCAAACATGAACTGATTGATTTTTAGTCTGATTCTCACATCCCGCATACCACTATATAAGGTTGCAGAGCTTTGTCATCACGCTTTCCTTACGCTGTCGGTCTTACTTGTGTTTTTAGTTTGTGTTGCCCCTGAGGAAGCGCGAAGGCGTGAAACGTCGGGTCTGTAAATAGTTTTAACGTCATCTCTTAGACAAAAAAATGTTAGAAGAAGGCAGAACTGGTTTTTTGCCTACTCCGATATGAAATAATAATAGAATTTCAAATATAAATCCTGCTGTAGTCAAACATGTGTCACATGCACAACAAATATTACAAAACATCGTTGCTAAATCACATCGAGGAGGTTTGGGAAAGCTAGAGTTCTCTTGTATCACTGTGGAAAGCAGTGAAGCTTTGGCTAATTGAAAGTAAGAGGATATTTCCATATTCGAAAGTGGATATCCTTTCATTTGATACTAGTGAACAAAATGAATGAGAGGTGAATATTAAACTCAAAACACACTTTCAGAAGTTTCCACAAAATCCAGGATGTAATATTTGCAAATAAATGTTCCTCTTGTTGACGTTTGCTTGTTAGTTAAAGGGCAAAAATCTCAAGATTTGTCTTAGAGCTCGGGCTTATGAGTTATTTTAGTTTAAAGTGTCGCCATTTAGTGAAAGACGATGAACGTTAGAATACGTCACGAAATGTTAATTGCAAAGACCTAATCACACTCCCATGGGGCATCGAAGCATATGTATTGAATCAAAATATCATGATTCATCCTTTACAAATGAAAATATCATTGATTTGGCATTTGCAACTGTTTGCCTTTCAGAGCAATAAAATTATCATTTTCTCGTATGTCCCAATTTGCGTGTGAAATTCTGCGACTTCAAATCTACTTTCTGACATATTGTTAAAGATGTCACACTACTCGTCATTCATAATTTAAAATTGTCCTGTGTCGAAAAGAGATAAATGACACATTGAGCGGGGACATTAACTGCGGCATCACGGAAAACAGGAAAGCTATGCAATGCAATGGTCAAGATGAACTTCCATAAGAGAGGAATGCGGTCAATATGAATCGTGAGGAGATTTTAACACATGCAAGAAAAACAATGATACAAAATGAACTCAGCTGAATTGTGAATCATACACAATTAAATATAATTATAGCGATCACTAAACTGTATTTGAGCGAATTGAATATATGAATTTTTCAATTAATAAGTTTTTACAAGTTAAATAATAAATCATTGCTATAAAGTGACGTTTTAATTTTCTCTAATAATGGCTGTCAATATTTTTATTGTTCAACAGTTGTCCTAATTTAGCGTAGGTTCTTGGTGTTTTAATACACAAACATAACAAACATAAATTACAGTAATATCACCAATGTACCTCCTGTGGTGCTTTCCATCATGATATAATTGCATGTCTATTAAACATGATATTATCATCCTTAGCATGAATTACGTAGTAAAAGTAAGTAAGTAAGTAAGCGTTTATTCGTTATGAATGGAAATCAATTACAGAAATCAATTACAGACACAGGAGAAATAGAGTTAACGGCAAAAGATCATCAGTAAAATCACGACAAACTGTCATAAGGATTATTGTTTGAAATTATTCACGACCACGGTACAAAAGAATTCATGCGTCGGGAGGTTGAAATGTGGGGTAGGCAAAAGTGGCCACAGTGTTCTAAACGGCCAGGTAAAAGAGAATGCAACGGATGGAGAACATTCTGCTCACATAAATTCAAAAATTTCAGTACTCTGAATTTTCGGAGGCATCTCAGATCTTTGAATAATTCGCAATTACACTCTTCCACAAATAAGTCTGTGGGAGCGGTTCTGAAACTTTGCAAGAGATTCCTCAAGATGTACAGGAATCCAGCAAAGTAGGGGAGAAGCGTACAGTAGCAGTGGCGTTATGAGACTGTGATAAACCTTTATCAGTTCACATCTAGGTAAGAGAGGTTTCAGTACTCTTATAACGTACAATCTCCGTGAAGCAAACTTGACCATTTCACGAAAGTGTAGATCCCACTTTAAAGACTGACTCCAATATACACCCAAAATTTTTGTTTGATCCACAACCGGTAAACGTGTATCAGAGGATACATCTGTATTGCTTCGATGAAAGATAAGCTGCTTTGATTTACTGAGGTTAACAACAAGTCCACTGTCTTGAATCCAGCACTGGATGATCTCTATACTATCTGGTAACTTGTCTGATGAGACTGGTTCTATTAGAGAAATATCATCAGCATAAAGCACAATTGTAGCCGGCGCTGGGATATCAAGGGAACCCATGAAACATGCAAACAAGTAAGTTCCGAGCACAGAACCTTGAGGTACCCCAGAGGGCAAACGAAAAAGTGGACCATATGTATAATTGATTTTCTTTCTTTGATGTCTATCTGATAGATAGTCTTTCAGCCACAGAATAAAACCACATACAGTTCATATTGTGTGGCTGAAAGACTTTGGACAGCTGTTTTTGGTATTTTTTTTAGTAGATAATGCAGGATGCGGCATAAAATGTGAATAAATTTTAATGCATCGTAAAACTCTTTTTCTCTCTACTTAAATGTGGCATAATCCAGTGTCAAAATTGAACAAAGAATTCGAGCTATAGGCGCGACTGTAATTACGTCTCATTCCAAATTTGAAATTCGGCCTTGCAGATATTTCATAAATATAAAAGTTTTATTGTTTTTTGATGAAGACCACATGATGCTCTGCACTGTAAATCGCTCAATACCAATCACATACGAAGGACGCATACCAAAGTATTTTTTTGGTATATTTCTGTATTCTCTTGGTATATAGTTGTATGTTTTTCGTATGTTATTTCAAATGTGGTATGCTTTACATACTAAAGCCATACCAGCACAATGTTAAAAGAAATCAGCAATCATTTTCAAAGTATGTTGATTTAAAGCCTTTTGTCAATAAAGATCACACTAATGCTACTACTGTTTAGTAAGTAATGAGATAATGACATTCAACAGTAAAACTTCCAATACTGAATTCGATTTTAATACACGTAAATCTAAGGCATTTAATGACTAATCAATAAGTATTCAGCCATCAACAATTATGCATTATGTAATTTTGAAATTAAGCATATTATCAATCCGAAAAAAACACATTTTAAGTCATGAACGCAAAAGTAGGTATGCTTGAGATATATAAGTCAACATGGTTGCACAAAAGATATCGTTTGAATGGATTGATGTTTATCTACTTGGTTCATAAGTAGAGCTAACTAAACGTCCTGTTAACGTTGCTAGACAAGTTGTAACGACGTCAATCTCGAGGAGCATAAATTACACAATAAATCCAATATACTTAAATAACACGCTATCAAAAAAATATACCTACAAATGGTATCACTGAAAAATGTTATATGACAGTAGTATGTATTATATACATATTTTTTGCTATGTGACTTAAAGCTGCTCATACGAAAGACATACCAATTTGCATCGGGTCTCGTATGTAAAACATACCAACATCTCGTATTTCAGTGCAAAACAGCCAATCACAGATAGAATAGTTCGTATCGCTACATACCAATCACATACGAAAGTAAGTGAGATGTGGTATGAAAAAGACACCAGATATCTGTAAGCATACCAGAATCTCGTATCAGATGTTAGTTTCAAATTGTATGTAATTTTGGTATCCAGCGATTTACAGTGTGGGTATTGATTTTCAAATGAAGCACATATTGCCTAGAGAAGTTTTATTGAACACATCAATCCCTTTACGCACCTATAAATGCTCAGTATTGCATGATTGAAATGAAAGCTGCTTGGTCATTTGTAACACTGGTGAAAGATTTCTTCATGATGATTACCATTTAAGTGAAAAATTGGAAGTAGCATGTGAAAATGTTTGGGGTTTAACTTGGAGGAGACGTGGATACTTTAGAAAAAATGAAACATAAATGGCATCCTTACATTGCTGACGATTGACCTAGTTATCAGCCAATTGATGTTGTGTGATCATCTGTGACAGAAAGACTTCGCCATGATGATGATCGTTTAAGCAGGCTTGCTTTTCCATTCAGTCGTTGTTCTTTTCAACTAGATTTTTGGATTTCGAGTTCCTCTGCATATTGTGCTCTTATCTTCAAATGCAATTATTGCAATGCTGATTGTGGTAACAGAGATGTGTATTGGCTTCAAATTGATACCCTATTTGTTAATTTCTGTTGAAAAAGTAGAAAATTACGCTACATCAAAATTTAGACACATTTTTATACCGCACCCTGTAGATTTGACGTTGTTGCGGTAAATAATGACCGAAGAATTTGATGGATGACATTTCAATCAAAGCTCGTCATGGTTCACTGACCTGAAAATCTAGGCCGGGCCGGGCCGGCTCCAACTCTATGATGATCATTTATTTGAGTAATCTCCTTCCAGCAACTCCAATCTCGATAACGAAATTACTTTATCGCACACTTTTGTAGTACTCTCACTACTTCATCTGTATACTACATGCCATTTCATGTATACTTGCAGTTTTCTCTCATTGTAAACTTCAAACGTGTAATAGTGTAACATTAAATCGCTGGCGTAATTGAAAATTCATGCATGACTTTATAAATAGGTTATAGATTGTCATTATCTCATTTGTCATCTTATACAGTAAATTCGCTTTATGTATCAGGGCTTTTTTCCGGTCGACGGCTCGATCCCGACCATTAATTTTGATGACTGACCGGTCAATTGAATTAGTCCTAAGCCGACCGTTGAATTATCAAAATTAGTCCAGAATTAGTCTAGAACAATCTAGAATGTTTTTTAGCCAGACAAAAAACAACTTTGCATGAGTGTGTAAATGCAGCATAAGTTAAGAACACTTATTAATAGTCGTACAATGACTTCATCACTCAAGGACACAGCCTTGCAATATGTTTCATTCTATGTCATGATGAATCGTCGCGAGCAGAAGATTTTCAATCGTGTTTATGGCTATTGGATTGTTTGACCAAAAGCAATCAATTATTCAGATTGCAAGGCGGCCGCGCCTCTCACGATCGGCATTATTTACCGAGGGATCCAGCAGTACAACCTTACAAAGAAAATGGCCCCTACAAGACAGTACTCTAGGCCTCTAAAACTACACTGCTTTCAAATAACTATGACAACTCAGGACGCCAAACTAAGGGAAGCATGGACTCCTAAATATGTATTGTTATGGACGCGTTATGGGATTTCCCTCATTTCCAGACAAGGAATGCAAATTTTTCATATTCTGAAAATCATCATTGACATAATGCAAGCACCTGAAAATGAGAATTGCTGTTAACAATCATCTTCCGTTGTCGTAGACTATTAGAGAAATCTACATATAGAGTAGATCTATAGATAGAGTAGAAAATGCTTGCTAAAAGAGTAATCGATGCTCGATAGGATGACATATCTGTGGATAGGCTGGCACCGTGCTTTGAAATTTTGGTATCAAGAAAGTTTACTTCAGAATCACTCTTTTCAAAGACGAATTTAATAGAAGGATGGAAATTATTAGCATAATCTTCAAACTGCTGCAAGGTTTCCCATCCATGTGTCCAGATCATAAAAATGTCATCGATATATCTCCACTACACCATTGGTTTAAGGATAGCATTTGATAGAAGACGTTTTTCGAACCAATCCATAAAAATAATCGCGCAGTTTGGAGCCATTTTTGTACCCATAGCCGTGCCTTGCAACTGAGTGAAAAAGTTGTTGTAGAATTGGAAAGTATTCGTTTTTAGAACAATGTGTGCCAATTTTGATAAAGTTTTTAAACTTGGGACTTTAACAGTTCTGGTTTCAAGAGCTTCGTACAATGCTTTCAGTCCATCTTGGTGAGGAATCTTAGTATACAAAGAAGACACATCTGCAGCAACCAAAATAAAGTCTTCATTCATATTATTAGAAAGTGCATTGAGTTTGGTCAAGAAGTCCGTTGTGTCCTTGAGATAAGATTTGACCTGCGTGGCTAGGGGTTTGATTATAGAGTCTATATAGGAGCTCAATTTTTCTGTCACTCCATTACATGATGATACTATCGGTCGACCCGGACAAGGATTTATGTTCTTATGAATTTTTGGAGGTAAATAGAAGACACATCCACAACACACCTCAACGTATGCTGACATCAAGTTTGTTGCGAAGAAACATGAACACTTTCTTGAAGGAACTGGCATTACTGCTAAATTATGGTGGAAGCCTCCCAGAAAACTAAAATCTCATTTTGTCTCTTCTCGTTTATATGATAAAACAGATAATGCGTCATTTAACAACATTGGCATCGTTTCATCCTGCAATAATTCGCGCTGCAAAACCTGCGCCATGCTCTCAACTGAAACTGAATTGCTTAAAGAGTAATGGCGGACATTTTCATTGGCACTCACACAATATGCCATGATCGCAGCGCAGTGCCCTGATTTCTTCGGTATTGGATATGTTCTTACTGATTTTACGGCGAATACATTTTTTTATCAGTAGTCATTAGATAACTAGTGTCTGGACACTGACAGATAACGCACCTGTCTTTTTCCTGTCTGCAGTGACTGCAGATGATTTGCCCATATTCGTCCATTCACTGAGTGGCATCGTAGAGAAATGAGTGTCAAGTGTGAACGCACCCTAAGATTCCCGCAATGTTCTGACGTATCATAGGACCGGTAACATGGCAGCAACAGTTTTCATCGAGTGACAGAAACTGCTTAATGTCAAGTGGAAATGCTCTTGGCAGTTTGATTGCAATTGGCGGCATTGAACTTGCTCGTGGGCGGCTTCTTTAATGTAAATCACATGTTTGACATAATCCATGCACTTATCTTATTCCTTCCGATTCCTATAACGCTTGAACGACATTTTAGAAATTAATTTAATTCAATCGATCCCTGTTTCTGAGTTAAGGAAGATAAACATACAACTTCACTTAGCAGTTGATAGAAGTCAAAATTGAATGGAATATCAAATATAAAATGGTTCAATCTTTCAAACTTTCTCGTCTTGAGACTAACGATGACACAAGAAGAATTTGAAGCTAAATTCTCATATCAACTTGGCATCGTAATTTTTGTAGTCATTAGTTACACCATAAGGACATGAACTCTGTTATGAGTGGACTTGAACGCTATGTGACAAATATGATAAGAGATAATTGTCTTGAAAAGAATGATTTTCTTCTATTTCAATATATCAGTTGAGTTACTAAGATAATGACTCTTTCTATGTATTTGCTAGGGAACTTCATCTAATCGAAAGATGCTTTGATAATTAATTCACCAGAGAATTCTTGTTGCGATGACCTTTCCAATGAAAATATTCGTGTCGGAAACTTCGGATTTTTTCTGATGAAGTTAAGCAGAAATCGTGAAGTGTCAAGGTATCAGTATTTGAAAATGAAATCAACCATATATTATTACATATCTAATGCAAAATGACTTTTACTTTCATGTGACCATTTCATCTCAATCAATTATCAATATACTCAAATGATGTATTTATCAGTGAAAGTAGCAATAAAAGCATTACTTTAACACTAATGTCAGATTCCATTTTTTGATTATCCATATCGGGAAGATAATCCAAAGGTTTGAGAATGTGATTACAGGCATCCCTCGTGTCAGTGAAAAAAACGTCAATAAATGCTAGCTTAAACGTGCACGCCGGAGCTGCGTGGCATTCGCCGAAAATGCGTCTTAGCGCGATGTCGAATGAACAATGTGCGGCGAGTTAGTTAGTACACAATGATCAAAGGTTTTGTAAGAAATTAAGAGCAACGCCGAGAAAAACTTTCTAACTCATCGCATTAGAGTCGACGTGCCTGCTCTTGCGTCTTTAGGAGAGAAGGAGAAAATATCAACGGAAAGTGCCATGGAGTTTATGTAAGAGCGTTATCTAATTCTGTAATTAAAATAAAACTTCATTTTCCGTCAATCTGCTACCCTGTAAAGATCATCGAGTGCGACTTATGTGAAAAAACGCCGCGTTAAAATCATTGAAGTAATAAAATAATCAAAACTCAAGAATAGCTGAATAGATTTTCCTGAATATTGGCGTGTGCCTGTACAGTGCTTTAAACAGATACGAAAACTGTGAAATCAGCAGTCTACCGTCACGAGAAGCAAGCAACGTCATACAGCTCAAACAAATCAAGGCAAGCGATTTCATGCCTAGTTCATTAGTCCAGAGCGAAGTTGTAAAACCCAAAAACAACAAATTCAGAAAAATTCATGGAAATATAATTTCCTCATTATTTAAAAATAATGTGACCTATTTGACAGCTGACTAAATCTGTATTTAATTTTGCACATTAAATGCAGCTCAAATAAAGCGTACATAATATGTACAAGCATATGAAATGAGGAAGATTTTCCACTAAAAGTGACCATTCCAATGTATCTCTGAAATGGCATTCTGCAGCTCTAAGTAGCTTCAAACGGGATTGTGAAGAAAGAGAGCAACCATGAGAGGCCTGAGAATGCGAATGTTTAAGAGGAGACAAAAATATTATTTAGATTTGCCATTATTTTAAAACAAGTGTTAGTTGCATAACATTTTGATCTCCTATATTCTCTATTCCATGTGTACAGTGATCTGATGGACTCACATTTATAGAAATTTAGATCATTTTAAAACTCATTTTCTCAATCTGGGCAGGGCTTGGATGGATTGCAGAGTGAATTGAGTCGAGATTTAAATATTTGAAAGTAATAGTATTGTCTCGGAGTGCACACCTCTACGAGCAGTCAGGTTGACAGTGGTCGACAATTCCTAATACATGTACATCAATGACAAAGTCATGGACGTCTCGATATATTATTGGGGATAAGGACGCGACACTGTCATTAATGGTGTACCGTTGGTGGTCTAACATTTCATCTATATTAATTTTCCTTTTGATCCCATATAGACCTTTATGCTCACACAATTCAATTTGTAAGGTAATGGCATATTATCAACAGAATTTTATGTATACATTAACTGATTACATAATTAATAAGTGTATACTATATGCCCGACATTGGCTTAAAATCTCTATAAATCACGAAATAAAAACATCGCAACTATTTCATCAAATTCTAAGTTATTACGACATACCATTATCAAAAGTCAAAATTCATGGGATGTAGACAATTTTATTTTGTTGATCTCAACTTCTTGATCTTCGTTTCGGAAGACGGGTTGCTGGAACCCTGCTCCCTCACAAGCTTCTTACTCATGATATTGAACAAGTGCCCAACAGATCTACGAACAATAGGTATGAATGAATGATCAGACATGCAAGTATCTGAAATCGATACAATCTCACATTTTAACAGATAAGCACAACATATTTCCTGAAAGCAAGCCCTGGAATTTACAGTTTTCAGAAGAATAGAGAACATTTCAGGTGAGTCTTTCAGTGCTGCAAAACATTTATAGGCAATTGAGACAACTGAAAACAGGTATACAGTGGGTTTTCTCAAGCTACCACGGCTGACATTTCGCAAAAATTCGGTTACTGTATCATCAAATTCCACATCAGGCAAAATCGAATTGGGTGTCAACAGGAGATTATTGCAGTTCTCACACTTAACAGACAAAACTTTCGCAATATACCCACTGATAAAGTACAACAAGTTCAATTCATTATGTTCTAGTTCGACATCATCAGGCGAGTATGAGTCAATATATGAATGTAAAACGTTCACATTTTCAGAATCCAAAATAGAGTCATCAACCACATCTGTGACAACATTTAGGTCACGAACATTCAGACCCGTATGTTTCAAAAGTGAAACAATTTTTATTCGTCTCTCACTCTCGATCAGTTGCTTATATCCTATGAAAAAGTTTGCTCCACTCATTTGTCGAAGCCTACCGAATCTCTGTTCCAATGGATCACTTTGTGCGTGACCCAGCAAGATGAACCGATAATCATGGTCATTAAACAGAGAAAAGGCAATCTCTCTCAGAGACGAACACATCAATACACATGCATTAAGAGTCTCACTACTTACACCACAGTTGCGGATAACTAACATGGTTTGAAACATTGTTTGAAACTCATTCAGTTTCTGCAGTTTCCAATCGGTAGGAGACTTTATGGGCTCACGAAGATCGTCACGTTTATGAAGCCCTACAGTTGCTGTCTTAACATCGATGATTTTCCATAAATCACAAATCAGGCGCACGAATTTGGCGGTCCCAGTCCATTCACTTCTTTCAGTTGAAGCATAAAATTCTAAGGCAGACGCAGTTGACTCATGAAAAACAGCACATGCTAGTTTCACAGAAGTTCGCTGAGTAGATGTCGGTGAAATTACTGATGGAAAAAGTCGATGGGCCATCCGTAAATGAATACCACTCTCCATATCATACAATGCTTTGATGTGATTGAAACTAGCTTTTTGGTCCACGGCAAACTGAACAACTTCATTCCGTTGAAAGTTGTTGTACAGATTTTTGAAATTATGAGTAGGATCAATCAGCAGGTGCAGACGCTTCGAGTTATCAATCGGATGAGTTACTGTCGATTCCAATTCACCATCACAAATGAAAGATGTCATCAACTTTCGATTGGCCGGATGATTATCAGCAATGATCACAAGAACAAAAAATCCAGCTCTATGACACATCTCCATAATATATCTATACTTTTCAAACAGGATGTCAGCGGTAGCTCCTCGTAAAGGTGTGAAAGAAATCACATCACAAAACTTTGAAGAGAGCGATTTGATCATAAAAGTCAAAACAGTTGAAGCTGGCTGTCCATCGTCAGTTAATCCAACAAATTTTCCATTGGAATAATCGAGATGTTGATATACATATACTTCATCAAATATCAAAGACACAACAGATTCATAATCATTTAAGGATGCTCGTCGTTGAATTAAGTAAGATTCCATCCGTTCTGAAGTATCAGTTTGAAATTTCGATGTAATTCTCTGAATCGTTCGAATCGATGGCAATATAAGACCAGCATCTTTCAAAGATAAGTAACACGAAGATGAATGATTATGCCAAATAATACTTTTGACAAGAGTATCTACTTGAAACTTGTGAGCTTTAGTCTTTTGAGAACAGAGAGACATCTGATCAGAAAGAAATTGTAAGGTATCTGTATGTTCTTCGTCCATATTATTGTTAATAATACAATCATTTATCATATTCGAAATACGGACAAACTGTTGATTCACGTCGACCAGAGTACCGCGAAGAGAAGATAACAGATTGAGGAAATCACTAAATGTACGTACACTCCTGTAATATTCCATAGATGAAGAGAGACTGTCATTACAATAAATTCCATTTTGGTGAGCTTCAAAACTGAGATCACTGTAAATCTTGACTGAGCAATCGATAATAGGCACTGGCTCATGTTGAATAGAAAAATAAAGAGTAAAATTTTCTTCGCATAGCTGATGGAAACCCTTTGGCTTTGTCATACAATCATTGAATTTGTTATTCAAGTCTACTAATGAAGAAATCCGGTCACTTTCGAAGAAATCGTCGATGGCAGTTTGAATTCTGTCGTTTTCATTGTCTATACGAGCCGACGCAGTTGATTTAGATGTAGATCTCTCGACGGATGTAGTACTTGCCGAAGTTAAATAAGATGGTAGATTAGGAAATATCGTTGGATATACACCTTTCTTCAACCGTTTACGTTGTAATAATCCTCGATCTCTTCTTGGATTGCTGTCACATCGTTGAGTGCAGTAATCAGATAGTGCGAAGTGCTTAGAGCAAACACGACTGTGCTCATTCGGCGTGTAGTCTTCTCGGTGAATTTTTCGAGTCCAAAGTAAAGATTCTGCGACATCTGATGGAAAACGATGAAAAGACACAGCACCTGTTTGATGATTATATCCACTGTCACAGCCGGGGACACAGAAAGTCGGCATGGCGTGCGTCGAAATCCGTTAATGCGAGTAAATGTGACGACTGACGAACTGCGATGTTTTTCATGGAAATGCTCGGGAATTCGACACACTTGCTCCAATAGCTTCATCATTGGAACGACGAGGCTCGTAACAATAAGTTCTATATACCAGCTGCCGTGTGTGATGAGAGCGTGTGTATCTGTGGTTGTGATATCATATCGACCAAGGACGCGCGCACGAAAACACACAGTTGACAGTTTGCAGTGAGAAGACGATCGTGGAACCACCAGATGAACTAATTTTCTTACGCCTGCCAACTTCTTTTAAAATGACCTGGAGCACCAACATTATCGAGAAAACTTGTGCGCAATAATCTGAATTCTTCGAATCTGAAGGAATCGTGGCGATAGGAGCATTTTGCTGGAATCCACATTCATCCGCAAGCGACGCACGACTTTTTTCCTATCTCTGTAATGTATTAGGAATTCCTTTTTGCCCACTTAACAAGTTCCTGTATGACTTACTTGTATGTTCATGTAGTTCCTGTATGTGCCATCGCTATCGAATTAATCGCACTTCTAGTGGCACTGTCATACAAAGGGAGTCTGAGTGACAATACAGGCAGTGCAGCGCTCTACGAAACAATCACCTCTGATTTACTTAGACCACCAACGGTACAGCCATGAAAGAAGTGTCGCGTCCTTAACCCCAATAATATATCGAGACGTCCATGGACAAAGTACTTTGAATTCTTCAATTTTTCATGGAATTCCACTGAAACTTACTCTCTACTTTGAATATCGTCAGATTGAATTGTTTTGTTGAAGTGATGGCTGGAGGAATTTCAACAAGAATTTGACAATCGTCGAAATTATTGCTTTGATAACAATCATTTCTATTTTGACAGCAGAAACGGTATGATGATAAGAATTAGAGCAAAGTAATTGACAATGAGAATTCAGAACTATGTAGACAATGCGTAGGAGTCAATTGCAAATGACATTGAAATCAGAGATCACAATCTAAATTGACTGTCAACGCAAAGTCTCAAGGAGAAAGATTCATTTGCGTGTGTGTTAGTCTAGAGCGGAATTGATTCTATCCCAGCCATAGTAAGCATACAATGGCAGCAAGCGAAAGAAATTGACATAGATATTCGTCTATCTTTGGCTTATGTGATTGGTCAAGCGCGCGCATTGGAGAAGTAGCTTTTCAGCGAACACACGATCTTCAAGGGCCAGATTGCACGCAGGTCTGTCAAGTGAAATGTGCATATATTCAACTTTATTTTTCTTAGTGATAAATTCGTCAATTCACACCGTTCGACTTTTCACTGTTTAAATTTACTGACTCAATGTGGTGTCAATGATCTAGTTCGTCACAATTCAGACTTGAATTTGCACTACGTTCAATGGAAAATAAATTTCCTTGCCCCTTGGAACTAGTTCTGGCTGTGGACATCAGTATTGAGGAAGTCATCTCTTGACTAACGCACGCAGAGAAGGCAATTTATCTCTGTGCACAGTGCATTGCTATTCCACAGTCACATTGACTTACGCAACAGAGAAATGTCGCATTTCTATGACAGCAGCTCAATCTGGTTGGAAAGCCTTAGGCCTCAGCCACACTGAAAGCAAAGCAAACACGAGCGTCCCGAGCAAACGCGAGCAAGCGTATCTCCGCAAGCTATCAAACGCTCTGGTTTTCTTTGCTCGCAGTGTGGCAGTCTACAACTGCTGCAATGATGACTTTATATTTGCTGCAAAACGCTTTGCTAGGAAACGCTTGGAAAAGCTCGCAGTGTGGCTGAGGCCTTAGGCTATGCACAGGTGCCTTCTGTGGTATCTTCGCGAAGTTTTGGTCGCACTCATAAATTAGGCAATGGAAAACAAAATACGACTGGAAGAACAAAGGAAAGAGGTGGCTAGCAGTAGTTTACGCACAGATTTTGCGGAAAATCGTCAGGAAAATATGACTATAGTACTTTCTAATACCACTGAAACATTACCTTTATTGAATACCACTGGAATAGGCACATTACTTTTTAGTCTAATAGGCCTTCTTCTTGGATAACGAGACATCATTCCTAAAATAAATTGTCTCTTGACGGATGAAGTTTATATCGTAGAAGATGCAGATAGAGGATGCTCCATGCATGTACATACATTTCTGTTTCTCTTTTGATATAATGATCCATGATATAAGTTAATTTTTCAAAATCCTCATTACAAATGGAGCAAACGATTGCAAGATAGCGATATTATGGCCCATTTGGGTTGATAAGGCGTAAATTTTTGAAGCACGTGACTCCGCTTCTGTCAGATTTTCGGCATATTAACATAGATATAACACAAAGGAAGTTCACCGCAACTTGTCTGATCAAGATTAGAACACAAGATAACTACATGTAGGACGCAGTCACAGCTGGAACCGGCATCGGCTCTAAAATAGTAGGCCCGAGCCCGGTCCGGATGAGTTTACATCTATTATATGTGGTCCCGGGGTGAGAAATGTCACCGTTTTGCGCACTCTGCCATCCTTAATGAAGATATCAATTGCGCTAGTTGAGTGTAATCGCCTATAGATTCATTCCAAAACTCTAATTCTTGATTACATGATCGAATGCTCTAGGACCTATGTGCCATCTGTAAGAAATTGATAACTGTTGAGCAGTAAGATGAATTTGTAAACATTTAACGCATTGCGAATTTTCTTTTCTTTTGAATGTGTACATGCATACCGTGTTTGTTACAAATAATTTGGATCTTATTTGATAAGCCGATAGCTGCTATTGTTGTAAGTTGTATTTGCTTACACTTGCGGATTGGAGAACGCCATCAGTCCTCATTAGGACTACTTTAACTAATAATTTAAATTATTAATATGGGATTCGAGGATGAACAGGATCTGTTTACTTGTGGGAATCGAAAAGACAAAGATTGATGTACAGGATTTGTTTACATGTGCGGATCGCAAAAAGCATACTGTATTTATTGATGGGATGAATTTTATGACAGGATCAGTTTACATGTGGGAAACGCAACAATTGAATGATGTCTGATTTATCTTTGTGACATATCTTTCAAGACATATCATTACCTATTCAGTATTTTGTCAGCCACTATGTGTGGGACCCCGCTCGTCTGGGTTTGAGTGTTCAGGTTGGGGGTCGAAACACAACTAGACGAGTACCTGCTGATGACTGACGGACTGCAGTATTATGTTTTATATCCCTTAATCGGTAGCTGAAGTAGTGGTCGATGTATTGTAATTCAAATGAAGAAAAGTGGAATTACATGAAGTTCTATAGACGGATGAAGAAACTGGCGATAGCAAATTCAAGTGAAGAAATAGTATTTTCCATGTGTAGTCTTAGGTATAGTGTGTATAGTTTCATTGCTTTCGGTGTAGTAGAGTGTCATTGTAGTTCTATTGTTTACCTCCATTATCCACTTTTCACCTATCCACTCTTACCATTGCTTTGTGTAGTGTCAGATATAGTTCACTTGTAATCGATGTAGTAGCATCGTTGTATTTCCATATTTTACCTCCACTTTTCCAATTTTTATTCATCGGTTTCCTGTTGTTCTATAATATCCATTTTCAATTTCCTTGACCTATGGTGACCATTGTCCTATTCTATTTCCACTATCAGCATCTGTAGTTGGTATAGTATATTAGACGTCTGTTTTGAATCTATGGTATCAGTATATTAACAGCAAGAATGAGTAGTATTGCAAGTCTTAAGATTTCCATTTTTACCAGATATTGGGCCAAAGCTGATCAATTTTAATTCGTTGCCACGAGAAAGCTACATTGAGTTCTTTTAAGAACTGATTAATCCAATGGCTACAGTAGCATTGCCTTTGTACACTTGCGGATTGGAGAACGCCATCAGTCCTCATTAGGACTACTTTAGCTAATAATTTAAATTAGTAAGCATTATATTCTATTATAAATGGCTACTAGGATGACTTTCATCATCGTATGAGAATTTAGGTTAAAGCGTGGAAAACGAATTGCACGGAAGACATGAAACCTATTTGAAAAGTGAAGTATTTAAGTCAAAAGTTAACTAAATATTCAGTCGACTCTTTTGACCAAAACTCCAGAGAAATGTTACTTTCGAATCGTCTATCAATCGTTGTTTCTGGCCAAAAAAGCATATTTATGACTATTCCGTTGTATGCCGGTGTTTATTTCATATTATTGCTGACACTGACATAGATGAACTGCTGATATATTCTTTGATCTTCTGCCGTACTTGAAACTTCAAGTTGAAAATCTTTTGTTGCAGATGGGTTAGAATGCTGGATGTGTATAGGTTCTTCGTGCAATGAAGGCAGCAATTATCGGCAGGATAATCCTCGATGGTATAAGAAGACATGTGACCAAGATTATCAAAAATGTGTGGTGAGTCATTGATCTGCCAGTTCTGTGTAAATCAGCAGCATTTTCTAAAAATGAGTCAGACCTTAGCATATTCATTACAAATGTGCTCGCTTGTATCCCCGTCAGCATGATTACACGAACTTTGTGGTCACTGGAATAAAAATACGATAGTACATAAAATTTTCAATACAATGCTCAAAATCTCAAAATCTGCTCTGTGTCTAAGTTGTAAAAGGGATGTCTATGAACCATAGAGAGATGCTATCTATGGCTCATAGACATCCCTGGCTATAATATCGCCGACTTTGTCTTTGTCAGCAGCTTCATTGGCTCGTTGTCAACAGACTATGTGGCTCAAATGTTCTCAACAGCAGGAAATTTATGTTTCATGGATTTTGAAGGATTCATAGTATATGCACTAGAGCAAATTGAAAAGGTTTTGTAATCAAAACTTTCGCTGATATATTTTGGAATCATCCTACATCCCATCATTAATGCTGATGACATTTTCGTGCAGCACTGGACGCATCTATCAACATAGGTTTGAATCTGTATACCACATATCAACACAAACACATACTTGTGAGCATCCTAGCTTCAGTTTAAAGTCATCCTCAGGAACCAGATCTACAGCAGGAATACAAACCTAGTCAACAAACGTCAAAAGAGTAAAAAGCACTGAAGTCTTCCATTTCATTGCTTCCATTTCCATTTGCTTATATCCAATTTCCAGTTTTTCCCTTTCCAATTTTTAAGACATGAAATGTCTGGCCAAGAACAATTCACAATAAGAAAGTTATTGAATGATTAGGTAGAGTAGAAACCTTGCGCTGTGTGAAATGGGAAGAAGTGCTTTGATGTCACTTGAGAATGTTTAGAGAGAATAGTATCCGTCTATTCACATGTTGAATCAGATTCTGCTGAAAGACATTCATCAACAAGTATCAACTAATCACGATGTAAAGAGGCTGATGTCTATTTGTTTGTTGGACACTTAATGAAGCAGTGCATAAAAACTACATCAGGTTGCGATTCTTCTGAATAGCAGAGGTGGCCGAAAAATCAAAGGTCAGACATTCAGTGGACTATGACTTTTATTAAGTGTCTCATTAATTCATAAAACATTAGAGTGAGAAATAAACAAATTATCTTCCGAAAATTAAATATTACATATTTAGATTAACCCATCGAACGCCACAAAGAAAATCCGCAAGAAGATCGCGATCACCCTGTATAATAAAATTGCTGCGAGTGTGCACCGAATCGATTATCTTTTTCAGATATAAAGCTGTGAATATTCGGACAATCAATTTATCGGACATTCTAATTCAATTACACACCTCTCTGCACTATACCAATGCGCCGAAGTCCGCAGTCCAATCATTAAATAGTACGTCGACTCCGGCCAAGATGATCGCACGCTGGAACTGCAACATTGAAACCCTGCTGGAAGCAAAAGCTTGACTATCTATCTATTTGAAAAAGTAGACCGGTTGTGAGTGATATCCTAAGTAATCGATAGATGAGTCACTTGATCTAATTGATTAATTACCTTAGGAATAAATTGCTTCGCATTGAAAAGCGTGTTTTAAGAATTATTGAAGAGCCTATCATAAGGAAGCCTCTGTTTTCAGTATGCGATTCGACATGTGAAAAGCTACTCCGACAAGTTGCGAGCAATCCTCAACATCCAATGATGATATTTTTCAAACATCGACTGACTGATAGGTCTAGAAACAAATTTCCTATATCAAAGGTCAAATCAAAGACCAAGCGGTTTGCGAACACTTTCATTAGGTACTGTCCATAATTTTAGTCAATATGTTTTATTAATGCATATTTTACTAGCTTAATGGTTCTTTTATGTGATCAATTCGTGTATAGATTGTGATTTGTGATTTGTGAATGCTGTGTAGCGCGCTCACCGTTTGTGAGGCCATTAAAGATTACTTACTTACTTGATACTTTCCACGACTCCAGAAGACAGTTAATTGAAAAAATAGAAAACTAACATAGAAATCATTAAACCTTTATCAAAACTCAACTCATCTGAGAGCTTGCCAAACTTATCGTTCATTCAAATTTGTGTTGAGAATCACATGATATCCTCAATTCACACATCGACTTGACTATACAGAAAAAGGATGAATCGATGAAATATGCGTTCTCAACTAAAATTTAAATTTTCGAGATGAATATAATGGTAGAGTGAATGAAATGTCTAACTCTCAACATCCGTTTCGCTGCCTGCTTGCGAATATGAACAGCTTTTATAATATCACTGAAAGCGGCAATTCATCATTTTCTTCTGAGGCCTCAGGTAATGATGAAGATGAAGAATCTGGCAATCTCGTTATTCCCGCCGTCAATGGACGCATAGAATATTTCATTGATTGCTGCTAGAGGAATAATCACTCTAAACCGGAATATTTGGAATTCGCAGTATGTGCTTGTATGCACACTGAGGGAAGACGGACAGTCTAGTTTGTGTTATCGCCGCACTACATGGTGTACGGCAAAAATCTCTTCCCGACAGGAGTAACTATTGCCACCCTGATTAACGCGTGGTATGAAGTATAGTCCGTGCTGAAGTGGGTCCGTGTGACTAAGTCTCCGCATTTTGACTCTTGATTGACTCGTAAGTGACTCGTGCGATGTTAAGAAAAACTTGGCTAGACATTCCAAATCGGTGACCCTGACCCTAAAAATATAGGTGGCCGTCACATCATTGTTGCAATGACAACAGAGCAAATAAGTCACAAAGCATATTGATATTGGAGTCTAAGTCTAGGTTTTCAGGGTCGAGGAATCTATCAAAACTATTTTCAAGTCGATTAGACTATCTCATAGTCAATTAAATGCAAAATGGCCGCCCGTGAAGCCATTGAAATCTTTAGAGATATTCATTTTTTTGTTAATTTAATGCATTTGGATACAGAAGTATCATAGCATAATCATGATGGAGTCTATCCTAGGTTATCAGGGTCGGGGAATCTATTAAGACTATTTCCAAGTCGATTAGATTATCTATGAAAAAATGGCCGCCCATGAGACTATCAAAATCCATTCATTTTCATTTTCAATTTGAATTTCGTCAAAATGCATGAATTTTGGTCTACCAATCATTACCGGCTGGCACTCTTCTTACAAGATAGTGCAGTGGAAGTATATCTGGATAATATCCTTTTTATTCTTTCATTTTTTTTCGCTACACATGTTCACATCATCAAAACGCAAGAATCAGATCCTACAGTACTCACATGCGCTCAGAGGCACATATGCGTGCATGTATCTTATGTGCATCACATCACAGCGCATAGAATATTAACAAGAAACAGCATTTCATATACACAATGATATCAGCACAAGAACTAATGAGAATGTTTTAGGGTCCCTTGACGACGATACACTACTGACGATGTTTTAAAAGTGATTTTAAATTTCTTTTGCTCAAATCTTAGTTTACGAATACCTGGGCAATGATGTGCTATTCAATATAAGATATGAATTTTGAGACTGTCCATGCTTTTCTAAGTCCTTCGTCTGAAAGAGTCTCATATGAGATCGTTCATATCATATGGCATTGGCTTGAATGCTTTAATAAAAAGGATGATCCTTTTTAATTTCGGAAAATGAAAATACATTATTTATGCAAAAGTCATGGAAATATTATTTGTCTGATATTGTTTACTGAAGATTCAGACCAGGATGCATGCAAGTCCGCTGTTCATGTAGCGCCAAAAAGCTTAATTTTAGAAAACGAAGGAATTGGCAAAGTGTAAATCTACCTCGACAGATGCATTTGTGAACACATTGGAACAGCAAAATGTAATTACATAAGCAGATGTATCTAACTGCAACACAGTTTTCAATGCCCTGTTGGGAATATTCACTCATTGTTAATATGATGGGTTTGAATTTCAAGTGATTCTTAGTCTACTACCAATTGCATGTATGTCGTCAGCAAAGATCGGCGATGACAAAATGATGTCATTTTATTCTGAGGAAAATGATATCATTTTATATCATTTTATTTTTGAAAAATCACATAAAAAGATGTCATCAATAATTTTTGTTCCATTATATTTTCTAATCATGGATTCTTCGCATTTTTGTATTGAAGCAAATTTAGTCTCTTTCGTTTGTTCTACCCATGTCCTTCAGCACTGGTTGATTTATGTAGCAAAAAGCATCAAGCTGTTGTTTGTCAGTCTATCTATCACAGAAATTGTCAAACAACTCGACTCATTGATAACACTGTCTTGATTTTTTTGATCTCTTGACTGCAATCTAAATATTTTAGCTTTTTTTCGTACTTTAGATACTGTTGGCCTAACCAACTGCATATTGTAGTCATATTTGTAATTCGAGTGTATAGCTTAAATCAGAACTTTCGATGTCTAATGTATAGGCCATAGGCCTCGCCTTACTTTTGATATACAAGAAGCTTTGTATGACTAAACTGCTTTATTTCGGTCTTCCATTATTTGGAATCTATCGATGCTGCATGCAATCTAATTTCCATTTCATTGCTAAGAGCAGCAAAAGTATCATGGTAGCATTGTCAATCGAAAAATTCGTATGACTATATCTATTTACGGTGTAGGCCTACGTATATTTCACCAAATAATTGTATATTTTCATTATGAAATGATATCATTTTATATAATTTATTAAAAAATAAAATAATATCGTTGGTCGTCAGTGTGTTGTACATGCAGCACAAGCATGTCGTTGCTGATAGGTCGGAAGTCATGGCAGAAGAGTGCAAAAATAAAGATCCTGGGGAACTCCGCTTGAAACAAAGCGCAATTTGCTACAAATGCTATTGAATTTTGCTTTCCCGGAAGACCTTTTGCTTAATACCCCTACCAGCTGTCGAGCGACACCAAACACCTTCAAATATCTCTTCAAATTTATGTAAATCCCCACAATTACGATGCATGTTGCTGATGGCAGACCATCTATTGCCGACAAGTACTTCATAAATGGCGTCAAACAGTGTTCTCCATACACAAAGACATTAGCAACCTGACACGCTTGCAGCTCTATTTCAAGGGTTTTATCCATCTCTAATAACAATCGGACACTTAACATTCGGCATAGTAACGCAAATTTATATCATGGGATCCAAAATAATGATATTATGTTTGTACTAGACTCTAACGATATCAGATGGCAAAGATGTCAACCCAAATTATGATAATCGGTTCCCTCTGCGAAAGAAAATGCCAATAAGGTAATAAACAACATTTTGCAGTCATTTGCATTACTACAAATGTGCAAATTTCAATTCTAATGACTCCCTGCGGAGACTTTGGCAAACATGATTACATTCTCTGGCGCCTATATGTCCTTTGTGTCATATTAGAATCTGAATAACATATCATTTATATACTTTTGGAAGATGACTTTGGATGGATGGGATGAAGAATTGAACAGAAAGTAGTCACTGGAGAATTCGTTCAGACGGATCTGATCAAGACTCAAACCTCATGGATGGACATGTTCTACTACAATAGAAGATAACATAATTTCCTAAAGATACGCTTACACGTGCAACTTTATTGCTGGCACTTTTCGATCCATGATGAGTCAGAAAAGAATGGACGCAAATGCACGCCTTCAATAATCTGCTTCTTGCGTCACCAATCAGTGTTCACAGACAATGGTAGCTGACTGAATGGTGATAAAGAGTAATGCATTGATCTTATCTGCTTATTATCCTGTGAATGTCAGTAAAAAGTGTCAGCTTCCACCATGCTCAATTGCAACCTCTGCAACGTCTTGCTTCGACCCCCGCCCCGAACACCAGTGGGGAAATAATGCATAGATAATGTGCAGCTAGCAAATAAGTAGAGATTATATACAATGATTTACAGAGAAATCAGCCCATTATTGCATATATATAGGCTACTCAAAATCATAATTACGCATCAAAATAACTTTATTCATAAGACGTTCAACGAATAGCCTTCAATAGAGTTGGCTCAACTAACTTATCATCTACCGTCGCAGTCTTTCATAATGATTCGGTTAGTGGTTTATTTACCCACTATGATTTTTAAAGTGAATGAATAAAGAACAGGCGGCTCCAATGCATTGTTTGCATCACGCCTACGTCTACACATTCTGCGTGGAGACAGTATTAGTCATAGTTACAATATTATCATTCATTGTTGCATTATTATCAGAGAAAATAATATCATTTTGTCTCTTCTGAAATGGAATCATTTCACAAATATTCCTTTGATGCAGACAATAGAACTCGCTGCGAATTTAATTTCTGACATCCACATTTACTGGCATCTTTCTCAACCAATATGAATGAAAAACAGATAAATTTGAAGTTCCTTAATTTCATTAGAAACATCGAACTCAAGAATCAGACGTAACTGCATCAATGTGAGGATGTTCCCAACGTTCTGTTGACAGTTCAGAGACTTATTGCTTTATTATGCAATTATCTTAGTTGGTGAAAAATTCTCTGCAGGAAATTATCTTCATTAAATTGATATCCGCAACTCAGTTTTCCAACGCAATAGTTGTGTGAAATCATTCCGTTCATGTTATCTTCCCGCACATTGCATCTCCATAGCAGCAAGCGCGACTTTTGTAATAGCCTTGATAAAACAGCAACCAAGATAATGAAACCTAATTTAGGTGATACATGCCGTCACTAGTGGAAGTTGTGTAAACCTTCTAATAATTCCTGATGAATTAGAAAATCAGCTTGTCCTCTCTTGACTTCCCTACAGAAGGTGGCAGCGGTAATTCAGGGCTCTCACAAATTCATGTAAATATACTATGATTTAACATAGACCTACTGGATTCTGTGTTCAATTTATGTATACAACTCATCATATTGAATATAATATGAATAATATACTTCAATTTAAGTATTCAAGTTCATGGAATTTTGAAAACTGATCACTGAAGTCTTCTATCACTGACTAGGAAAATGGACAGACTTCACTCGCTTATCGACCGATATAAGTCCAGGGAAATTTACGACAGCCGATGGCAAAAAGACGTCATTTCACACATTGGAATGGCTATTTTCGGAGAGGAAGCTTTAACCTTTTATATGCGCATGTTTAAGTTGTACATATTCTGTATATTCGATTCAGAAATGAATCTTATCAATTTCCTTTTGCGTTTATAATAACTTCATAGTAGATTTAATCAGCTTCGCATCATTTGGAATATTTTATAACTAAAATTTCAAAAGTTTCAAATATCTGTCGAAATTGGTGATTTTGAATATCAAATTTCTCTTTATAACATAAAGATGAGTGAATTGGAGCAAATGAATACCTTCCTTAGAAACCTCAGACCTCGCATGTTTTTAGGGTAACCATAAAGTCCATGTGATTCGGAGAAGAACATCAGAAGTTGAGACGTGGGTCAATCAGTCTGCCTATATTTAGATTAAAACATATTTAGAGTGTGCACGATCTAAGAGTGGTGCCCATTTGATCTAACTCACTCATCTTCCTATAAATAGCAATTCAAAATAAAAATTCACAACTTTGACTTCTGACATTTTTAAAAATCAAAGAATTGCGGCTATAGAGCACCTCCATGATTGTTACTTGATGTTAAACAGGTAGACTGCACTAGTCAATCATTTACAAAGCCTCTCGGCTATGCGCTGATTGATAGATTTTTAGGAGAAGCTAATTACTGAGACATACAAATACTGAATTACTGAATACTGAAGCTGAATTACTGAAACAGGACGGGAGCTACTGACACTTTCTTCCTAAATTCGTGCACAAAGAGCTTAATAGCATGGATTTGTAGATCTTGAAACGCTGAATACAAAAATCAAATTCTTAAGTGTCACAGCTAGTCGCTTTCGGTTATAGGTAAGGTTAAAGGATTCCCATTGGAATCCATAAAATTCAAGAAATATTTATGGATTGTGAAACACTAGGCGATTTTCATACATTTTCTTTTGCAGAAAAGAAACTATCTATCAGAATGCCATGAAATTTGAAGCATGATTGAGTTCAGAGCATCAACTTCGATATAAAAGTTGAAGTGAGTCACATGATTCAGGATTTGATGACTGAGAGTCTCTACAAAATGAGTAAATTTCATGTTTTGACTTAATTTTGGTGATTTTGCTCATTTTGTAGAGGCTCTCAGACATCAAATAGTGAATCATGTGACTCACTTCAACTTTTATATCGAAGTTAATGTTCTGAACTCAATCATGTTTCATATTTCATGGCATTCTGATATATAGTTTCTTTTCTGCAAAAGAAAATGTATCAAAATTGCTAAGTGCTTCACAATTCTTGAATTTCTTGAATTTTACCATTGGATTGCAATGGCAATCCTTACTTCAAATGTGATAATAGAGAAGACAGACGACATGCGGATATCCAAAGTATTCAAATGAAAAGAAAATTTACAAAATTGATTTCTAATATTGCCATTATATTCATAATTCTGACCCCTAAATGAGTACTATTCAAAATAATTAATAAATTTGACCTTTCCTTAGAGTGGGCCGAGTCCATGGAACATAGCCTTGTGCTTTATATTGCAAAATTTATGGAAACGTATGCTGACTTTCAGTGAATGAAATAGTGCGATGATTTTGAGAAGAATTTCAGAGTAATCTTATTCTTAGCGCACGCTGCAAACTTAACACATTGAAAAAGTGAAAAACCTTGAAAATATGCATCCAAAAGTAACTTTGCTGTTTTTGCAGAATGGACAGAGAAACCAGGGAAAAACAAATATTGTTTTAATGCTATTACCAGACTTCAGCAGTGACGTCTTCAATCCTCTTTCTGTGACGTCATCAAGGACATCTGATATCAACAAATATTTTCTATCAAGCTTTTCTGTGAAGATTGAAGGTTGCTTTGGCTGTTACGATGTACAGTTTTCAGCGCATATCTTTCTATACATTCTCCTTATCTTAACGCACAAGCGTCATCGAACAGCTGATGAATAAATCATGCTGCCAATGAACTTCCATTAATGAAATACAATGTTTTCACGCTGAAATCGTGAATCAAAGAAACCTTCAATTTTCTCTCGTGAGATCGACTCTATTGACCGTATGAAATTGAAATTACGCAATTAGCAATCCATGGAACACGATATTTTGAACATGAACATAGCTTTCGGAAATTGGATGCGAAAATCATTTCGGAAATCATATTACATGCGCACGTTTGAAAATGCGATTTTCGGAGCGATTTATGAAACAGTGGAAATAATGTGTCATAGGTTTGCTTGGTTTGCCAAAAATTGCATATCAGATTATAGGCTGCACTCGAACAGACTTGTTTCATACTCTGTGAAGAAGGGTCTGGACCCGAAACGTCGAATAAAAACTGATTTTCTCTTTTTTACGAACGGATTTGCAGAAATTTCAAGGGAGTGCGCTTCTCGATTACGAGTGCAGCCTGTAATCATGATCCTCTCGTTTGATGCCATCACTTAGATATGAGATGTTGTCAACAAAAATCGAAGTATCTAACTTTTGATAAATTCATCAATGAATAATTATTTCATGTGCTTTTTGCAACGAGCCTTTCACGGTTCGTTGTAATATTGTGTACAAAATTCATGAAAATCCTAAGTGTCTTTCTTGCGTGCATGTTTCTACTTAGTCCTACTTCATTTCAAGCCTTTAAGACAATGAAACTAGTTACGAGGACTATCAAAGTTATCATTATCTCCAAGTATTATGTATAAGTAGAGCTTAGAGTAGGGGCAGAATGCACCCACAAAACGCTCACAAATCATCAAATATGGGATATGAACTTTGAAATAAAAAATTACCCGGCAACCTTGCTTTCACTCGGAAGCACATTGCCCGGAGCCTTTCTTTCATGTGGCCGAGTTTTTATGAAGCCCACTCTCGTTCTTCTTGGGCTGAGTGTTAAGCAAGAATGAAGAGTGAACCTATTTAAAAAGTCTCTAGTTCGACCCGAACAAGGCTTGAACCAAGGTCTCCCGGACGGAGAGCGAACACTCTACCACAAGGCCACAGCGCCGGATCGCCTGATGGAAATACGCTTTACAGAGCTTTATGCAAAACTGCACTGTCGTATATCTCAATGTACATTAAATCCCTGGATACAAAATTTCATACAAGTTGATACCAAATTCACTTACAATTTGAAACTGGCAATTGATGTGAG
Source organism: Prostheceraeus crozeri (assembly GCA_907163375.1). Taxonomy (NCBI): domain Eukaryota; kingdom Metazoa; phylum Platyhelminthes; order Polycladida; family Euryleptidae; genus Prostheceraeus; species Prostheceraeus crozeri. The sequence continues at coordinate 224,843 of CAJQUW010011349.1, read as the reverse complement.
ATTCTCGTACGCTTACAGAGATTTTGCATGTATTGCATACGAATATTAACTTTCTTTCGTAAATATTCGCATATGTTTGGTTTGCAATGATGAACCAGCTAGAACTCGACCGACGCGGAGATTGGCAGTAGGCATAGGGTGCACATCATTCTGTGAAAGTCTCATTTTCGGACTCGTTCGCTGCAAAAATTCGCTCCGGTTACCGCACTATAAATTTGTAGTGAAGCTATCACTACATTTCACTGCACTTTTCAATTCAAGCTGTCTTTCAAACTGCTTATTTAGAAGAACAAATGAAGAGCAGCAGAAATTAGCAGAGAACGGATCATTCAACAATTCTAATAAGTGAAATGACATTCATTTAATCAAAGATACCTCCGGTGTGAATTCGTTCGCAATAAAAAAAGATGTTGCCATAAATTCCTCTACGATAGGATTGACTTAAAAGGAAGCAACTGAATAACACCTATACCGATAATTGCACTCTTTCAAATAGGGAGAGAACAGGCGATAAAATTTCAATGATTCTTCCAATTTCTCAGCTAACCGCGCGAAATGTAGCTTCATAAGGCTATTTTAAAGAACAAAGCATTTATGCGAATTGCTAGTTTCGAAAATGAATCGAAAATTAGGGTTTATGAACTGTCGCAATTATTTGTACTTTTCACATTTGATTTAATCGAGAAATATAAATAATTTCTCGTTCGAGAAACGCATGCCTAAAAACCAAATTAAAAAAACAGCCTGCTTGCCTAAAAGATCGAATGTCAGTGATCTTTCTATCTTTGCGACTCAATTAAATTTTATGTTGATTCATTGCCTGTGAGAAAATGTTGCGTGTTATGCTTGAATGTAAATATATTAATTAAATATGGAGTTGTATCCTCATGAAAAATAATGGGAACATACCTGAATAGCTGCTATTTCATTCTACATCAGGAATCATCAGCAGGCCTAGTTAGTAGTAGTAGTGGTGTTTATTTCATTTTTGTGAATATAAATCAAACATTTCATGGATACAGTATTTTCGTCATGATGAAGAACATGTGCAAAAAATATAAAGTCAGTTAGCGTTCTTGTAACGTATCATAAAAGGCACGAAGGAGTTGTAACGCACCGAAATTCTTGAAAAGTCAGCGTAATACTGAGAAGTACGAGGAAGTTTCTCGGGGATGAGGTAATGCAGGATCACTAATGTCCGGTCACTAACTATGTGATCAAAAAGACGAGCGCTCAATATGTAACGGCGACGCGTTATGACGTCACTTGAGCACAAACAGCTGCCTTCTTCAATATTCATTATTCTATGGGCTCTCTTGTCTATTGAAGCCAAAACACCTGCCAGTGGGTTGCTTATGCCGACGAAACACGGACAGGCATATTCCACAATCGATCTTATAAAGGAGGTATATACTGTATGCAATTCTCTTGAGTCTACGAAGGGCTTCAGTCTACGGAGTACATGAAAACGAGACGCTGCCTTCTTTTTTATCTCTGTGATATGCGTTCGAAAACCAAGATTTCTATCGATGGTCACTCCGAGGATTTTAATGCAATCTGATGCTTCGATTTCACCAGGAAATGTCAGGTTAGCTTGACATGATCGTCGTTGTGTAGCCATAATTTTTGTCTTGCTTTTATTGATTGTGAGTTTGTTTTCATAGCTCCAGTTCTCAATGCTCTTCATTTCTTCATGCATCAATTGCAATGGACTTTCAGATTTCAGGATGGGAACAATTAGGAATACGTCATCCGCATATTTCACCATGTGTGAAAGTGAAGAAGAGGACACTAAGTCACCGATAAAAGAGTTGAATAGAAATGGCCCAAGCTTAGATCCTTGCATAACTCCAGAATTCACATTATATGGAGCACTAAATATGCCATTTATCCGTACTACATTTCTTCGATTCGATAGAAAACTAAGCAACCAAGTGACGAACCCTTTTGGATATTCACGATCGACAAGCTTTTGTAATAGGATCCTATGGTTTATTGTATCAAAAGCTTTACTTATATCGACATTGGCCATTAGTACACCGTTTGTGGAAAGGTCATCAAACGTTCTCGTTGCAAAATCGTGTACATCAATTATGGCCGTTATTGTCGATGAAGAAGCACGAAATCCGTGTTGGGATGTCCCATAATCCATGACCAGTCGATATCTAATACTGTTCAGAGCAGCATCCTCTATGATAGACGATATCAAAGGTAGCATTGTTATTGCCCGTAGAGATTTGATGTTCAACGATCTGTCTTTGGGAATAGGGATGGTTATCCCAGTTTTTAGAATAGTCGGAAATCTTCCCTGACTAAGTGAATTCCTAGCAATTTCTGCAATATACTTTGATAGTTTATCGGCCAATGCAATGAAGACTGTGTTTGGAATATTGTCTTTTACTTTGGAGACTCCGGGCTTCAGCTTTAGCAGTTGTTTTTCAATGTTATCCTCCGATACTTCAAAATCCCAACGTGTATCATTCATGGCATTTATTGTCTTAACTGTTTCATCGAAGTCATCAGGAGGAGTATGGATGCTTTTGAATGATTTCCTGATGTCCTCAAGAAGTCTTTCAACATTGCCATACTTTGCAACAAGTTTGTTCACAATTTTCTTCGATTCAGCTTTCCCGGTCAACGAGTCAGTCAGTTTCCATATGCCCTTTGACGAGGTTTTCATTTTATTTGCCCATATTTGCTTTGCCTTAATTATTTCGTCTTTAACCTTTAATTTGAGCTTTTCATATTTTGTCCAATTCCTCTCTCTGTATGCTTCCCACTTTTCATTTATTAGAAGTTTAGTCATGGGATTCATCCACTCCTTATCAGAATCCTTCATGTAAACATAGCAAACAGGAATGTTGCGGTCCAGTAAATTTTGCAAGAAAGAAATAAGGTACTCGCATTGAAAATCGACGTCACTGTTGGACGAAAAGACATTGTCAAGTTCAAATGAATCAAAGGAGGATCGTAGCTGACTAAGATAGGATTTCCGAAAGTCATAGACTGGCACGATACGGTAAGTTCACATCTCTTAACATCGACACAACTCCCTATTCAAAGTTGGAGGTATTCCCGGGTAAATTTGAGATTTACAATTAGCAAGTTACTGAAATTTAGACGGGCTGCCATTAAATATCACTTTAAACACACTACAGGCGAATCGCCTAAGTTAGTGCACCTGCAGTAATTTATAAATGCTGTATTTTGCAAACTCAATGTATGCATATAGAATAACTAAATATTGAGTTATATTATCAACTGAAAAATGGGAGCAGACCATCAGTGCCAGTAATGCGCTAAAAGTGATATTCAATGAATGCCCGTCGCAATTTCACCAACTTCCTTATTGCAGATCTCAAATTTACCCTGGCATGGCTTCAACATTGAATAGGGGATTGTGTCGATGTTGAGATGTGTCAACTAGGACTGTTGATGATTCCTGACATTGGATGAAGTAACAGCCATTCAAGTCTGTGCACCGAGATGAAATAATATACTGAGGTTGTCTAAAATATACCTCTAGTCTCTCAGGTCAGTTGCGGTTAAAGTCTCATGACTAGTCGTCAGCTGCGGTTGAAGTCTCATGACTACCTGTCTATTGCGGCAAATCTCTCATGACTATACCTGTTGATTGTGGTTTAATCGTCGCGGCCAAAAGTCAGATGCGGTTAAGCCTCACAGCTAGCCGTCAGCTGCGGTTGAGCCTTCACGATTAGCTGCCAGCTCAGACTGAACCTCACGGCTAATCATAAGATGCTGCTAAACTCTCACCGCTAGCGGTCAGTTGCGGTTAAACCCTCAGTGTTAGCAGTCAGCTGCTACTAGCGCCTCACGGTTGGCGTTCAGTTGCGGCCAAATTCTCATGGCTGACTGTTAAGTCGTTCAATGGAACGGATGGTTGCAGTTATTGTGGTTTAAAACGCAGATCGCCATTGAAATTCGTCGCTAATATTATTTCGCTAATATTCTAATCCTGAAATTGTTATTTTCATGTTATCTAATCAACAAGATAATTATAATTCTTCCACTTCTTCTAAATGTCAAATTCTTTCATGATTGATCTGCTAGAGTCGAAACAAAGAACAATTCACAAGTACCTTAAAATCAAACACAAAAGATCAGAAAAAAATTCCTTACATGAAATTCTTTGTGTGATTTACAATGAAATCGACAATTTTTCTCATTTTTCATTCCAATCTCTCTCCTTGATCGCTATAAATCGCAATCTGAACCGACAGAATGAAAAACTTGTTCCTGTAAATACTTTGACGCCGAACAATGGAGTGATGCATGAGAGACAAGTAAAAGTCCCTCGAAATTTCGCTGTAGTCGATGTAAGTTAATGCTAGATAACCGAGAGTTTCTAAAACAACATGATTTACAACTATTCTTATTTTTCTTGACACCTGCAATGCGTTGCCGATGAGCAATCACCATTAATTTCTTTCCCTGATTAATTTTCTCTTGACTTCATTATTTCACAAGATCATCTGTTTTTTCTATTCATTCTGTTTCACAAGATCTAGCCTAAGAATATGAGCAGCTGGAAGGTAGATAAAGGCAGAATTGCAAATGACAATTTGTGGTGATGCTCATTATCGCAAAATGATGTCAAACTATGTGCTAGAATCAATCGAATGTTTCAGATGTGGTTACCAATATCTTCAGCTAAAAGATATTTCTGTAATTGTTAATAATTGTAGCAATTACAGTCTATAATTGTCAATTGTCAGACGACTAAAGCATGTATCATTGAGCAATTTAAAACCTCTTTAGAGCATCTGTTGCTGTCATCTGCAAGTTTTCGAATGCTTTATCATTGATTTTTGGTGCAAATTCCGATTCTTCTTCCACTTCATCAGAGCTGGGCGCGAATATCCAAGCCTTGTGAACTGCTCCGATTGAATCTCGCGAATTCGAATCCTAAATGTTAGTGCCCCATGGTCAACCAAAAACCAAACCGAAAGTGCGGTTTTTCAAAAAACCGAAATCAAGGGGAAAGTCAGACAACTGAATATCAAATCAGTATGTTGGAAAATTGAACATGATAACTAAAGATATAGAAAAACCGAAACGGTCTCAGTTTTCTTACTTTTTTTATCGATTTAGGTTTTTCTGAAAAACCGTAGTTTCGGTTCGGTTTTCGATTGACCATTGGGCGATAAAATTAAGGATTCGAATTCGCGAGATTTAATCGGAATCTCAATCCTTGAAAGCTTTTTAAAACACAGTGCACGAAATGTAGCGATAGGACTTGGTGAACTAAATCTCTTCTATTAAAAGCAGGGAATTTTAGGGACATTCATAGAGGCAGGTAAGCATGAATCCAATACCAACGAATATGTCATTGCCTGCCTTTATGAATATAATTTCCTGCTTTATGTTGCGCACAGTTTGCGCATCACTTTGAGTTTTAATAAACTTTTAAGGCAGCATTTGATGTGGTTTATGTCAAAAATGAAAACTTTCTGTGACTGATTGTATATCTTCTCCGGATGGAGGAAAGAATTAATGCATGGTGTCATGCAAGAATGACACCCTGATAGTTGAGGGCACTACAAAACCAAGTCAATTGATTCGTCATCATAGAAATCGATGTCTCGTTCTTTTTCTTGTCTAGCATAGATATCCTGGATAATGAATGGCAACATTCCGTAATCAAGGTCGGGTAAAGTTCCAAGGTAATTTACATACGAGAGTAGAGAATCGAAACTGAAAGTAGGCAATATTTCATCACGATCACGATGTTGACTGCTAGATCAAAAATGTCAAAGTTAACAGGCGACTGATGATTGAGTCGCATTTAACTCAGGGTGGGTAATGTTTTCAACACATTGTTTAAAACACGCTGAAAAAACATGTTTAAAACATATATCTAAAAAATATTTAACTCTCAGGATTCCATTTGCAACTGCACGAAATCGGAGTTCTTATCGGTCAACGAAGGCTTAAAATCAAATAATTCGATGATTTCTAGAATCATCTGGTCAGACTGTCAAAGCAGAATCTACCTACCACCATTAGGCCTATAGATTATGAGTCAGCTTATAGACTATTAGAGCGGCTAGTGTGGTTAATGCCTTCACATCAAATCTGTTTTGTTCCATGTAACAGCGAGGTACTGTGGTTTCTGCTGTCTTCCTTACCTACTATATATGATACAATCACGCTGATCAATGATCACACACGCCATACAAACTCAGTCGCTTGATTCCCGTACGCGCTGACATTGACGTTGACGTACAGACATTGATATCTGGACTGCTGGGAAAATGAATTGTGTTGCTAGCTGGATATAAATAGTACACTGACGGTTCATATCAAATGGCTGCAGCTGAGTGATATTGACTGATGAGTCGGATGATTCATAGGGGCTTGCTTCATGCGATTTTGAATGATGGGAACACCTCTAACTTACGCTCTCGTCAAAACCATAGACATATAGGAAACCAGGTCAGAATATCAAGTGAATTGCATCGCGTAACACCATCAGACTGTCAATCGCGTCGTGAAAATGCCAAGATCGTTAGACCCAGTGTGGAATAATTTCATCAAAGTGAAAATTAACGGATCGGAGCGAGCTAAATGTCGATATTGCAACTTCGATATGGTTACAATAGTGGCAAGAATGAAGAGTCACTTCGAAAGGTGTGAAGCTCGGAGATCAAAATCATCGAACAATCAAACCGCTTCCGAAGAAGAAGTATCATCGCTGCAAGACGGGCCAGAGGTTCCATGCAAAAAACAGAGATTAATGACTGATTCTATTACTACCACTTCCAAGGATTTGTCTCACCGTATAAATTTGCAGATTACAAAATATATCGTCGCAACTAACAGTTCTTTTCGAGCAGCAAACCATGGAGAGTTTACAAAGTTGGTTCAGATGCTACGCCCTGGAGTGAATATTCCAGATCGTCATGTTTTGGCAGGTGAGCTTTTGGATGAATTATTCGATGCTGAAAAAAGTCAATTAGGTCAGCGAGTGAGAAATAAGATCGGTACTTTATCGATTGATGGGTGGACAAATCTTGTTAATGATTCTGCGATTGGCATTGCTGTTGCTGTCAATGGTGAAACATTTCTCATAGATGCGGTTGACACTAGTGGGAATCCGCACACAACAGAATATCTTGTTGAATTAGTGACCAAATACGTAGTTATTGCGAAATGTGAGTGGGAAATTGAAATTGCAACAGTCATTACTGATAATGCTAGTAATATGAATGCTATGCATAACAAGCTGGCTGATGTGAATTCCGATATCGTTGCTTGTTTTGGGTGACAGGCACATGTAGCTAATTTGGTTGCGAAAGACATTTCCAGCATGCAAAAATTCAATAATGTTATTTTGAAAGCAAATCAGGTGATGAAATGGCTACGCAATAACCACACTGCAAGCAATGAATTGAAAAAGGCAGGATTAAAAAGATCTCCATCTTTGTGTGAAACACGCTGGAGTTCCTCTCGAGATTTGCTTCAATATTTCTGTGATCATTTCATTGTGATAGCCGAGATATCGTTCAACCTTTTGAAAGATGCAGATGCCATTTATAAAACCATGGACAATATCTCATTCAAAAGATTGTCTTCACAAGTTTTGCAGGTGTTGGATCCTATTTCCACGTTCCTAGATAAGTGTCAAATGGACGACGGGACAATGGGAGAAGTGCTGGATTTGTGGAAGGATTTGGTCGAAAGGGTTCCCGAAGACTGCCAGCACGTGATCCAAAAGAGAATGGAGATGGCATTACAGCCAGCAGTGCTTGCTGCAAACCTGTTGGACCCCAGATCCAATGGAGAAAAATTGACAGCAGAGCAGACCAGAATTGCTCGAAACTTCATAGTGTGTGCTCAGCCAGGAGTCTCTGCAGCATTAACCCTATATCTTGCGAAGGCATCCCCGCATACAGACGAGCTTTTTTGAGGAAGGGGTTCATCCTGCAAATTGGTGGGAAGCCGGGAGGAGAATGGGTTTCGATGAGAAGCTCTCGCGCATTGGGAAGGCATTGAGCTGCACTCCTTGCAGCACCGCAGCTCTATAAAGACAGTTCAGCACAATGGGATTGACTTATGGAAAACTGCGGAATAATCTAGGAGTAGAGAAGGCTGGGAAAATGTGCTTCCTATACAAACAGTTAAACAAATGATCTACGGTACAAGAAATTCTTCCTCAACAATTATAGACGCATTTATTGCATTTTGAACTTATTGTTTTCAATTACATCATCATCACTTAAATTACCATAAACGCAAAGTAGTATTTAATTTGCTTTGGGGTTAATCGCTATCATTTCTTAAAAATATCACGTCCATGGGGTGATGGTAGGCTGACATGTCATATTATCTAAATGCGTAGACTTATACCTGCATTAAAAAGTGCCATTTAATTTCATTATGCCATAACTTTTTCATCAAAAAGCTCATCACTTATTCGTTAATGTTAGCCATTGCCTAGTGATTTCGTACTCATCTATTCATGCTACCAACGGAGCAGAATATCATCATGCATACGCTGAGCCTACGCCTAACAATTTGATCATGGTTTCGGAAACATTTTCGTTGCATTTTGACAATGTGAATTCATTTTTCATGGAAAATGCTGATTTTATCTCTTTTTAGTCTATAAAATTGATGAGCCTGCATTTTGTATCGATGGAATAAGCCTACAAGAAGAATTTGAAAAATACATGTTTAAAACATGTTTTTTCAATTAAACATGTTTTTCCCACCCTGAAATTTTAACTCTTAAGACTCGATGCGTGCGGTGCAAAAGTGGGTCGCATATTTGACCAGTCGGCCAACGACTTTTGAAGAAAAGTTTTGGAAAAAACGCTAAATCTAGAAAATAAGAAAACTCGCAGTTTGCGAGGACCACAACAAAATGCGATAAGGGAACTAATCTGGGTGGTCTTTCTGGATTCTAATGCCTCGTTTAGTAAGCAAATTTCTAGGACAAAATTTTCGTGCTTTGGAATCCGGAGACTGATCAGCAAGGCGCTCTCTATCATCGCCTCTTCTGACATTTCCAGTAACAGCCCTCGTTATTTCACGATCAGACTACTGCAACTCGATCCTCAGTGGTCTGCTTGCAAGCTGTGCGCAACGCATCAGCCAGGACGATCCTTAGAGTCAATCAGTTCCCATCGATCACACCATTACTACCTCGTCTTGAGTGGCTTCCTGAGATGGTAAGGATTGATCAACGACTGGCTATTATCGCACATAGTTGAAGTATGAACTTATGCCTGCTAGCAGCCTCCCGGGTCGATCCTACTTGCGTTCGGCCTCCACAACTTTTCATGTGCCTTTTGTGAGTAGCTCGACCATCGCAGACCGCTCAATTAGTGCTGCTGCGCACACCTGGAATTCATTAACCACGTCCATTGCCAGTGAACCTGACCACAAGACCTTCAAGCACCTCCTAAAACCTCATCTTTCTTTAAGTTCCCTATCATCCTCTTCGGCTTGATTAGATTCCAGTCAGGCAACAACGAATAATAAAGCAATAATTATTGTAATGATACAATATAATCAAAATCTCTTAGAATAGAAAAACCACCAAAAACCCTGAACTAAAACATAATAAATAAATATGACTATATGGTGCAAAAACAGGCTCACCAATTGTGGTTGATTTATGATGGTTGATTTATGTATACCAAGAAAGGTATATATAATATTCCAATTTAATTATAAAAGCTTTTCGTCAAATTTTCATGAAGAACATTTGGTAGCTTCAGATCATATTTTTAAATGTCAAGCTGATAATCACCCCTTGCGCTCCACTGTACCGCGTTATGACTCTAAGAGACTAAAAGTCAAATTTTGTAGAGGATCTTTGAGACAAAATTGTTTTGTTATCATTTCAACATTGGTAATCAATGAATCTACTGATCCAAATTCTACTGTTGATGATGATTTGTACACTGTCTTGATGCTTGAAATTTCTGATTTTCATATGGTCAATATATACATTATTCTATTTTATTTTGTTCTATGATACTATCTACGAACTCGCCACAATCGCCGGGGAATTCAATGAACGTTTTCAATCATCATTTTCAAATAATTTAGCACCAATGTTTGGACAAGATCTAGAACCAAATGAACACTGCATGAAAACCCCTGTTCTTTGAAGAAGTCATTCATAAAACTTTGGTTTCTCTTCCGAATCCATCGACTATTGATAGTGATGATATTTCCTATATTATTCTAAAACTAGTTGCTAAGCTCATTTCTCCACTGCTTTCCAGAATTTTTGCGTTTTCGTGTTTTTCCTCAACCATATCAGACGGATGGCGCACTTTGATTGTCACGCCTATGCATAAATCGGGATCTAAAAATTTTATAGAGAATTATAGACTGTATGCGTTTCCAGCACGATTCTTCGAGTGATGGAGCGAATACTGAGACTCACTATTCTTGTTTTCTGATAGTGTAGTGATATCATAAAACCCTCTCAGCATGGATTTTTGCCTTATAAGTTTGTTGAATCAGCTGAATTGTGTTTCTATGACAATCGAACTAGAAATGTAGATCAAAACTTCGATGCTGACGCTGAATTTTTAGATTAGAGCAAGGCTTTTGACAGTGTGCCCCATACTCGCCTCATAATTAAGCTATCTTGGTATGGATTTGATGATATCTTGGTAACATAGATAAAAGACTATTTTACTAACCGTTCACAAGAAGTATCTTTCAAAGGACATTTTTCATCTCGCGCTGGTATTCACAGTGGCGTTTTACAAGGCTCTGTTTTCAGTCCGATGTTATTTTCTTTATATGTAAATGACTTAGATGAAACAATTCATTTCAACAAAATAGTGAAGTATGCGGATGGCATAAAGATTTTACATACCTGGTCAGCCACAAACGCTGACCACTCAAATCCTGCTCGTCTTCTGCAACGTGACATAATGGAATCTCGAATCAGGAAAATGGCATGAAATTGAATGTTGATAGATGTCGTGCAATGAAATTCGGAAGATCAAATGTCAATACCTCTCTAGTGTTATCTGGGCTAACAGTTCATGTAGCCGATAAATATATAGATCTTGGTATCGTCATTACAAATAAGTTATATTTCGATGACCACATAATTATAATTGTGAACAAAGACCGCAGAAAACTTGGTCTCATTACAGGAAGTTCCGTCACCAAAAAGCGAAAACATTGGTCAATTTTTAAAAGGTTCATGTCCGTCCTGCTCTAGAATACGGTAGTATACTGTGGCAGCCATATAAATCAAAATACATCCATCTGGTCGAGAGTGTGCAAATGCGAATGTCTGGGCAATTTCCAAAATTGAGGCATCTTGAATATCGGGAACGACTCAAAGCTCGCCGAATTCGATATCAGCTCATATTCATATACCAGAATGTTCATGGTCTGGTTGACATTAATGCTGATGACTTTTCTCATTTTATAACTGCTTCACGATCTCGTGGTAATCATCTCCGTATAAACTCAGAATTTGGTCAACGCAATCATCGACATAACTTCTACACTGTATCAATCGCAAAGTATTGGAACATGTTGTCTGATGATCATATAAACGTCAATCCCATTTCCAAATTTAAGAATGTCATTCAAATGCTTTTCATGAGACGTGACATGTGGTAACTTCCTTTTCTTTCATGAATTATTCTATGATTTCAAGACAAATCATGCTAGCAGTACGTGCATTTATTCCATTTTCATGTCTGTGCCCTACATTTGGGCTATGTAGTTGATTCCAAATACAAATATTACTATTATTGTATTATTATTCGTCGATTATTCAGTCACAGGCAGTACGACTCTGTTAAGCAATGACATGTCATGGGATTAGTCTATCGGATTAGATATTATTACATGACCGCGCATTGTAAAAGCGTTGCGTAATATTTATGAAATATGCAAATTAGGGTTTCAAATGAAGAAACACAGTAGCATCCAGTATAGTTAGAAGATGTGAAATGATGCTAATAACAAATACCCCTTCATATTGTGGCTGTCAAATAAGAAATGATATCAACAGTTCTTTGAACTGCAAATTAAGAGGATATGCTTCTTTACACCGCAATCTTGTTCGGGATGCTATTGCAGAATTTCTACGTGATGTCTGTTAAGATGTCAACACAAAACCCGAGCTTATTCACTGGAAAATGATATCTTTACTCAATCACAGACTGCTGAAGATCGTGCAAAGCTAGACATTTCTACTGAAGGAGTTTAAGAGCATTGGACATGTCTTTTTTCACATTAGAATTGCATGCTCCCACTCTTCATCACACCCGAAGAAAGTCATATTACAAAACGAATTAACGAAGACGCGAAAATATGAAAGTAGAGTAACACAAGCAGAGAAATTCTCCTTTGATTTGAAATTCCATTGATATTTACCATAACATCAGAATTGGGCTCACAGTCAAACATTTTCGTGAAACGCATCGCATCTCCAATTGCAATGCAATTTTATGATGAACATGCTGATATCTTGGGTTATCAAAGAAAAAATTTTCATTTGCAATAATGAAAAGCTGTTTAGTTGGTCTCAAGGGAGGAAGAGGAAAAATGTAATGAACTTTCATTATACCAGAATCCATTAAATTTTATTCCTTCATAGTTGTCAGTACCAGTGATAATGTTCAAGCCTACTTTGTATATAGTATTCATTCATTTGGTTAGCTATGCACAACAAGCTTCTCTTTTCTGCGCTCAACTTGCTGTCATCAGTGCTGTTGTACCTTTTGTATACTTGTATGTATTTCTTGATTTAGTTTAAAAATTAGGCTGACATCATTTTATTGATCGGTCTAATACAATAAGCGTACATAAATATTTCTACTAACACGGTTGAGTCTAATCATGGTTACTCAAAGCCAATATTTGGGTACGTCCTAATACACTAAAGGTGCCGAATAGTCAATTTTTACATGTTTGAATTACATAACTGATTTCTAATGAAATCGCTAGTTCGTTGTTTATTTTGAATGTTTCTAATTAGTCACAAAGTACATGTATATCTTTATGGGGCCACACAAATATAGATATAAGAGGTAATCTCTACACAACACATTTCTGTTTTTTCGCACTTCAATTTGGAAAATACTGCGTCATTGATGTTTCAATACTTCAAAACAGTCGGTGCAGTTATGACATTACATCACATGTACAGGCGTGTATAATTTTGAGATTCTTGCGAACCCATCGATTAGACGAATCCTTGAATTTTAGGTTGGCACCGAATCATAGCATGAATCTGTAATCCAGAAAACAAGAACACAATATCGACTGCCTCCGAATTGTACAATTACTGAAAACAAGGACGCAAGGAATTTACTTCTCAATCTCATAATAAGATTGTGGGATAGGGATGAGGACTTCCTGTTACCTTTGGTGTTTGGTCACGATCCTCATTTACCATGCGACTGAGTATTTCAAGACTTGTCTTCTCTAGACAGCACCACTGACATTGATGGTTGCAAATCGCCAGTGCAAACAATGACGATGCGTAGAAGGCAGCAGCTCCAATATGATGAAGTGATAGATTGTCTTTACCTCATAGTCAAAGAGTGGAACTTTTAAGAAGCTTCAAAAATTGAGGCGGGTACTTTATATTGTCATTACAATCACTGATGTAAATTCATTGATTTTTCCAATCGTTTGAAATCGATCTAAATTGTTTAAATCGGTGCAAATTAGTAACTGAGCACTCCCTCGTATCGTTCATGTCTTCTGCCGATTATTAATTGTCATTGGCATTCTACGATAAGATGACCATGCATGCACACCTTTTTTATCAAATCAGAATATTCAAGAGTACCTAAACTCCTTCATGATGTATCAATTTTCTAAGTTCATCAGCGTAATTGTGCGAGATTCATGGCCCAATTTCAAAATTATTAGCATAGTGCTATGGCATCTACTGATCATTATTTTCATCACATTGCACAGGATATTATTATGTTATCACACAAGCGAGTTTGAGTTTGTCAAAAACATTTTTTTTCTTGATCAACGATACATTGAAATTCCAAGATTACAGCAGATCTATCTACTCGTGAAATTATCATTTTTGGAACCAGTCATATTTTTCACCGGATAGAACACCTTACAAGAGTTTTTGGTTTTTTGATTGGATCGTCGCTACTCGCTGGGCGGCTAGAACCACCCTTTCGGCTAGGCTAAAGTAGACATTGTGAAATCAAAGCGCAGGAACATACCAATGGCACGACGCATGCATCACCACGCGCGCGTGTATGAGAGTTTGAATATGTCACACAATACTCAGACAGCGCACATGAAAAACGTTCCCGCCTTTCTTAACAAGAAAAATGTCGGCATGTTATCGATCATGGCAAAAATAGCACGCCATCAGTTAGATTTTTCATACTTAGCACATAACAACTAGATAGCTTCTGAAAATGCTTATTTGCACTTTTTGAACTATTTTGCACTTTTTTATTTGCACTTATTTAGACATGTAGCTCTGGCGTAGGCTGGAGGAATCCTTTACCGGGACGTTTTAGCGTCCCGAGAATGTCATTTTGGGGCACCTGGACAATTAGACTGAAGCTGAAACTCCCGACTAAACTGGGACGCATGGTCACCCTATCCTACGATGAGCCTAACTGCACCCATACCGCCAATCTTCTTCACATGATGCTGGCTGCCCAATCCTCTCTGGTAGCACTTCCGTTCGGTGTCGGAATCATCATTTGCGCAACCGCATTATCCTCCATTGACCTAATGATTTTTTTTATCGTCCATGTACTTCGCCTCTTGATTGCTCCCTCATCCGTTTCACCGCTCTCCGCATTTCCCTTTGCAGATCATGAATTCGGAAATTGCGATTGTTGCGTGCTTGCTTTCGAGATTGCAAATGATTTTTAATGAATTCACAAGTTATGCAATTTGATATCAAGACGTGTAAACAAGCAAAACTGCTAGAAAATCACATGCGAAGGGAACTATCATTTCATTGCAAATTTCCAATGAAAGACGCCCTTGTCAAGCAAAAACATATATTTTTTGCATATATACAGTTTGCAAAAACTGTATATGCAAAAAGATGACATAATTACATCAAACTATGCCTTAACAAAGTTAGGAAAATGTTACGTTAGTGTCAACAGAATTGGCCTAACCCTATCTATACTGGGTTCTGAAGCCCATCGAGACCCAAGCGGCCGCTTTTGGCCTTCATCCTTAACTTCTAAAATATTGCTCCGAATCACAGTTCCGGATGTTTTTTTAATATTCTTCTTTTTTTAATTTTTTGACTCTTTTATTTCACAGTTCTTGACAACTTCTACTGTGATGATAAAGAAAATTGATGACTTGAACATACCCAAAGAACTCATGTGATTATAGAAGAAAGAAACGCAAAAATTAATATTTTAGTCTGTCATTACTGACCAAATTCAATAAGCAGCCTTTACAGAACATTTGAATTTTCAATTGTATTCTATTCGCTGTCTATGGTATAATAGATAGTCGTCACATGATTCACAGACTCATATTTATAAACACTGTACATAGTAGTGAAAATGGATGCGCTTCGTTAGAATCTACCATGCGAAATGTTAACAAAAAGTGGCAAAATTCTGATCTTCGAAAACGTATCAAATGCATGTAGGTCATTCATTTGAACTTCCACTTCACTGAATTCAACAATTTTTGGTCAAAAGTTTGAAAATGCGTTAAAACTTGAAATTACAAGAGTGTTGACCGGGCGGCTTCGTTTCAAGAGGTTTGTAGCAAAACTGTGATGGGAAGGCCGAAGCGTCCTCCTGCAGGAGACGTGGCTGAGCTGAAGTGATACTCGTAGATTGTACGACCTCTGTGTTCTCTGCCTGCTTTTCAGTCGGCACTTAATTCCAGGAAGAGATGAAGATACCTCTTGTCTATTGCATTTCCGTTTCCTGCAATGTTTTTATATAAGCAAACATATAATCAGTTTACTTTAATGAAAATGTGCACTTGAGAACACTAACTGCATGGGAAAGGATGTGATATTACTGTGTCGAGTTGATTCCTGGAATGACTGTACGCACGAGTGTAAAAGACTTACAGCAAACATCAAGATTCTCTAATTTCACCGTAACGGCTGGGTTACAACATGATCCGATGATCCGAATATTTCGGGACATTATCAAGCTTCTTTGTAACTCTGAAATCAAATAAAGACTATCTACTACTGGATACAATTAATCGAGTTTCTGATAATCATTTGCCACTATTTTATATCACTTGAACTGTCTTGTCCTGTATTATTACCTGCTACAATTCATAACCTGACTAACAGAATTTCAGTGATCTAGCAAGCAACAGATATCTGTTGAATGCGCACAGAACGGCATGAGAAAATACGGAAAATGCACCCACAGAGCAAATGAAGCTTTTGAAAATACATCTATCGCAGACGTGTATCATGATGATATTGAACATTATTGATAATCAAACTTCTTCACTCCATGCAAATTTCTTGAGGCAATTAATTCGAAAAGATTGTCCATTGCTCAGCAGACTGCAAATCAAAGGTTGCTCATGACAAACAAACTCTCTGCAAAAAATATTATAAACTGATCTCTGGCTTCTGTGGTAGCGCTGAGCTTATTCATTAGAAATGTACATGGACAGCTTGAATGTCCATGGAAATATGCCACTACATACGCGTGCATTCCAAGAATGAGTAGCATAGTGCGTATAAATACTTTACTTTTATCTCAGCGGTTGAAGTCAGCCCATTTTCAATATAGTCGTATGCAATATCATAGCTTTCGATCCTCGAGAAATTTGACGCAATATAAAAACTTGCAAAAGGCATGATGCACTTACAATGACCGCTTGACAATGATACAGTAGCTTGACAGTCAATTTTCACCTTTGAAGATGTAAATAATCACAAGTTTAGCAATATCAAATTTCCTGAAATCATTTGATGGAAACAGCATTCCTACTGCATGAGACAAATCGATCTAAATTGTTCAGATTTGTCGCACAACTTTTGACAAGAACAATTCAAGTAAAACAGCGATCGGAAGACAGTTGTAATAGCGAAAGAGCGACTTTGAAATTGAAATCCTTAAAATGTTCTTTATCATTAATTAATAATAAATGTAAGTATTGATTAATTTACATCTCAAAGGTGTTCAGAAGTAGCGTTGAGGGAGAGATAAAAAGATGAAAACATAAATGAAGGATTACATGTGAAGCGAATACAGAATTCCTACGACGTTTCCTCAGTTTGCGTTTAGATTTATCTACTATTAGTACTCTTTCCTTCCTCTCTTCGAATTCTTGCGTGAGATTAAGAGGATGATGATCTCTGTCTGTTGCCTTTACAGCCAATTGCTCCACTGAACGGCTACAAAAGTACGTAATGTCTTTACACGAAAAGTTAAGCTACTTACACGGACACCTTTCTAATCGTAAGATGATTAATAAAACCGGAAGAGGAAAAGATAGGATGGGATCTAATCACAAGATCGGATAGATCTAACCATTGTCAGGCACGATGTTCATAATTCTCGGAGGCAGCAAGTAAGTTGAGCAGGTATTATTAATTGACTGGATCTGGTAGTAGGATTTCCTACCAGGAGCGTAGAACAACAGCGTCTATCTCAAAATCGAATTTAATTAGCACTTTTTTTAATACATATCATTACAAATCATTGCTGCTTACATTTTGCTTCTAACACAAACCAGCAGACAGATTTGCTACAACGCATGCATCGCATGGATAATATCCAAAATGTTCCAAAATGTAAATTCCTGAAATAATTAAATCGTCTACTCTGTCTCATACACGTCAAAAAAGCTTAGATCTAATAGGGTTAACCTTGTAGCAATCATCAATCTCGCTATTTGTGAATACATCTGAAATAATTAAATATCGATTCCTCAGTTGAAATATGACAGCACACCTGAATAGCTGCCATTTCATCAAATATAAAGAATCATCAGCAGGCCTAGTTCACAACTCTCAACATCGACGCATTTTGTAAACTGTTTAAAGTTGCAGCAAACCAGGAATACACTTCAGCTATGCAGTTAGCATAGTAAGTGAAATTATGGTGAGAAATCATTAAACAGTACTTTTTAAAACAATTCTGACATGTCTTCAAAGTCAATACACCAGCAGTAATTAATAAATGCTGATTTTTACAAATATCATCTAAATGGAATGATTAAACCTGGATTAAACAGTGAGTCGTATCCTCAGATCAATAATCAAATGACGCTGCGCAATTAGACGCAAGTAGTGTTTTAAAGAGCAGAAATTGATGAACACCAACCGAAATTTCCCTTAATTCATGCTAAGTGCGCATCTCAAATCTCGCTGTCTTGTTTTCTGAATTTGTTTATATTTTTTATTTCATTCAAGTTTAATGTACATAAAACATGATGAATGATCGCACGCGAATTTTCCACTAACAACCTTTGATTCCATAAATTTCTCCTTTTTATTACTGTCACAAAAGCGTCGTTGAACAGATAAAAATGTTGAAATTGTCCGGAAAAATATTTTTCATCCGAAGTATTTGTCTGTCTGTTTTACACACCGTAAATATCAATCAGAAAGAATAATTGACTTCAACAAACCTCAAATTAGAGGACGATATCGATCACTGTTTGTAAAAAGCTACATTGGCACGCAATTTCTTCGTCTATTTAAAGTACTTTTCATTCTTCCCTCAAAGGAGTTTTTCAAAACGTTGTGGGTGCTGGAAGGTAAATTGACGCTAGAATAATCAAAAACGCCGAATAATAATGTGAAAGTGTCTGAAAGCGATTTTTATTATTTCAGCTATTTATAATTCTGTTTTGCAAACAGTCAGCATTATTTTCACAAAAGAATGTTCCTAAAATAGCTTTCTGACCAAAATGAAGCTATTTATCTATAATGAATTTAGCTCAGTAAAAAGACTTCAATCGGTGGAACTCATCTTACGCCTTCGTTTTTCAAAATCCGATTTCATTTGGATTGAATAAAAGAATCAATAAAAGGCAACAAAATGGGGAACAATCGTATGATATTTTTGAAGATTTTTCATTTTTAGTTGCTCAGAGTGAAAAAATACTCCAGAATAATTTTGCTGCTCAATGTGATTCAAATAATTATATTATTGTGAATTCGTCAGAAATATATCAGCTTAAGAATTTTCGTCATCTTCGAAATATCAAGAAAACATCCAACTAGCAATACGTACATCTCATATTTTCTTTAAAATATGTACTAAACAGCTTTACTTAACCTGAGGATTAATGGTGTTGTTATATACATATGTATGATTGCCAGAGGGCAAGCACAAGCAGAATAATGTTAATGTAATAATTCATGATAATAATCTCAGCTCTGCAGGTCTGTAAACCAATGTGATTTGTTTGCTGTAGATGGAAATTCAAATAAAAGAATTAATAAAGAAGAATTGGAGTCATATACAGTAGAAACGCAAGGATTATTAAACGATGGGACGTACGCATGTTGACTGCATGCAGTTGCACCGTAAGACGTCTTCCGTGCTACTGAATTATACCTATACTTACTGTAGAAAATCCATCATCTACACATTGGTGCTCCAACAGTGTTGAAATCTTTTCAAGTACAAATATGTATTAATTAGTGCAAATATGATGAAAGTTTATACTTGAAGCTAGATAAAATTGTTTATCTATTACAACCCTATTTTCAAGGGTGTTGGTGTCCTTTACTGACTTAATCGTTGTCATTCTCTTTAAATATTCAATGTACTACGACAGACATTTATTGACAATCGTGTGACGCAGTCGAATGACATATTGATGTGGTGTCTCGCTACAGTGTGGCAGCTATAGAACTAAACTGTTTATCTGAAGTTTGCTAGAATGGAAATTGACTCAAGGTCGTGGCACATCCGGGGAACCAAGTTGGGGCATGAAGAACCAATTAAAACCTTCGATTTACTCATGTGACTGTTTCTAACCCAATGATACAGACGTTGGCAGGTGCATCTAAGTGAAAATGCGTGCGATTTATGTGCCGTTATTGTGCATTGCATGAAGCTTAATTTCCATTCTAGAGGTTTTATTGTTGTCAATTTTTATGGTGGCAGCCACAGAATTAGACAGGTCGTCTCTTCTTCCGCTTGACTAAAAGGGAAGCATTGGAACATGTAACGTAAATGAAATGGCACAATCTCCTGACTAAATACCATAGCAATCGAACAATGAGCAGCCGGTTCAACATTAAACACGCCGAATTGTGCAAAGTTTCAGAGACTGCTATCAAGCGGATCACACGGCAAGGAGATACAGTTGATGTCAAGTTCTACAGAGAAATTTGTGAACGTTTTTTCGTCCGCCTGCTAACTTTTTTAATAATCATCGGAAGGGCCAACATGATCGAGAAATCTTTTGCGCAATGATCTGAATTTTTCGAATCTGAAGGAATCGCCGCTAATGGAGCATTTTGAAGGAATCCACAACAATCCGCAAGTGACGCACGACTATTTTTCCTATCTCTGCAAGGTATTAAAAATTTCTTTTTGCCCACTTAATAAGTTCCAGCCTTCACTCGCATTCCTTTTCTACCATCAGCGAGGCTTTGTGAAGGACGTGCGAGCTCGTCTTCACCGCTAACTCCGGTTCGATTACTGGGTCAGGCGAGTGCGGTCGCGTTATTAAGAGTGTTGGTGTCCTTCACTGACTTAATCGTTGTCATTCTCTTCATCCCTTTTCTTCTCGGGGAATTGAATAGTTTGAACAAAAGAAAGAGATATGATGCAGCAATTGCTTGTGATTAGAATGCAGCGCCAAAAAATCAGCATTCTGCTGATTTGTGTGGAAATTGCCACAAGGTCTTCGACTCTAATGGCTTTGTTCCAAAGTAATCTTAAGACCGTTCTATGTTTGCCGGTTGGAATCATTGCCTATGGTTCCTGTGGTCCAAAGGTTACATTCCATGTTTCATTAATGTCACACTCACTGACTCAGGATGTAGGATCGGAAGCGTTCCAACTTCAATTGCTGACAATGTGCTTCTTATTGGTATTGCATGTCACGATGAAAGTGCAATACGATGTGTCGCCAAAGTGCTCGGGTTGAGGATACAAATTGAGCTGAAGTTCAAGGCTTTTGGGTTCTCATAAACTTAATGGAGAAAGTTCAGTAAGAAATTTTTATTTTCTTTTGATGTCTCTAGACAACTCATGATCTTCATAACTTCTGCATTCTTTCATTCATTCCAATTATTGATATTTTCGCGTTGACTGGAATTGCCCTACATACGTGCCTGGAAGTGCCTTTTAGTATACGTGAATACCAAAGGTGATGTTCCTCTGTCTTAGGTTATTGCATTTCACAGACAATTCAGTTCTCCCTGCTGCCTCGCCTTTCAAATAAAATTCTGAATTATAAACATACATTTGCACTTTTCTTGGGATGCTATATCAAAACTTCTTGGATTTGCTTTATATTTTCTCATCATCATTCGATTATCAATTAGTCTAATTAGAAGTTAAAAGTTCAGTCGTTTGAAATATCTTTGCAGTTGATTCAAATCAACATTTGTAACAAAGAAAGTCAACCTTTCATACTAATTTGTCTTCTATTTATCATCTTACTCTGTCGGTCATCTAAGGCCGTGCCTGCAATGTTCGATTAATAATTCCATAACCCAGTTTTTACCATCACTGTAATTTTACCGTATTGTCTCAGACTCCGATAGAAAAAAATTCAAAGAGAATCTGTCCATGACTTTTTTTAAAGAGTAGTAAGAAAACGGCGAACACCAGATAGCGCAAGATGGCCGCCGTCGTGTCTGAGTCCCCCCCCTCTGGTCCGCCAGTGTCGTGATGTGCCGGCGAGGTTCCGCTGCCGTCCCCCCCCCTCTGGACCGTCAGTGTGTGAGCCTTGGGTGTCTGTGTCCGACCGCCTGGTGGACTTGGGCGACCGTCTAGGTTGACGTGGGCGACCGTCTAGGTTGTCTTGGTTAAACTGTGGTATGTTTTGGTGTGTAGTGTCCAAACGCGGCCTCGGATGTGAAAACGGAGGCCAGATTCGGATTCAGCGTGAAATTCTGCATCTGTATGGTGAATTTGAAAGCAATCCGAGATAAAAATTTTTCGCTGACGTCCCCCCCCCCTCTGGACAGCTTGCTTCGATCTTGGCTTCTAGTGGACGGATTTTGTCGAGTGAGGTGTCATTTGAAAGCTAAGAGTGAGACAAATTCACTGAAACAAACGGCTTGTTCCTATCTGTCTTCGTTTACATGTGAGACGCCATTTAAGATTTTAGGTCGGAGCTCACCTGAAAAAATCCTAAGTGTCAGAGTGACTTTGTATGGGAAAAATTAAAAATTTTCCAAAGTGTGGAATTTCGACCTGGGACCTTTACCAAAGGTTGTTTCATCAAATTTCGCTGACCCCCCCCCCTTTGTTCTAACTTTGGTTCTAGTGGACGGATTTTGTTCGTTCGACTTGCATTGGAAAGAGGATGAAACACTGCTCGACCGCATTTTTCGTTGCGAGTCAATCGGAGCAGCCGTTCAAAAGTTAGAGCGGTTACAAGATTTTAGGTCGGAGCTCACTCTGACACTTAGGATTTTTTCAGGTGAGCTCCGACCTAAAATCTTGTAACCGCTCTAACTTTTGAACGGCTGCTCCGATTGACTCGCAACGAAAAATGCGGTCGAGCAGTGTTTCATCCTCTTTCCAATGCAAGTCGAACGAACAAAATCCGTCCACTAGAACCAAAGTTAGAACAAAGGGGGGGGTCAGCGAAATTTGATGAAACAACCTTTGGTAAAGGTCCCAGGTCGAAATTCCACACTTTGGAAAATTTTTAATTTTTCCCATACAAAGTCACTCTGACACTTAGGATTTTTTCAGGTGAGCTCCGACCTAAAATCTTGTAACCGCTCTAACTTTTGAACGGCTGCTCCGATTGACTCGCAACGAAAAATGCGGTCGAGCAGTGTTTCATCCTCTTTCCAATGCAAGTCGAACGAACAAAATCCGTCCACTAGAACCAAAGTTAGAACAAAGGGGGGGGTCAGCGAAATTTGATGAAACAACCTTTGGTAAAGGTCCCAGGTCGAAATTCCACACTTTGGAAAATTTTTAATTTTTCCCATACAAAGTCACTCTGACACTTAGGATTTTTTCAGGTGAGCTCCGACCTAAAATCTTAAATGGCGTCTCACATGTAAACGAAGACAGATAGGAACAAGCCGTTTGTTTCAGTGAATTTGTCTCACTCTTAGCTTTCAAATGACACCTCACTCGACAAAATCCGTCCACTAGAAGCCAAGATCGAAGCAAGCTGTCCAGAGGGGGGGGGACGTCAGCGAAATTTGATGAAAAATGTTTTGGTAAAGGTCCCAGGTCAAAATTCGGAAGTTTTAAATTTTTCAAAATTTTCACCACACTGGAGCTCCCACACTTAGGAATTTTTTCACTTGTGGCATGTTACATGGTCATGTGCTGACACACCAACTTCCCGTGGTCATATGAGAATGGTTCAGGTGTCATATTGTAAAGAATGATGAGACAAATCGTTTGCAACAAACCGCATATCGCTACGATGAATACTTTCGGAGATAGAGCCATTTTAAGTTTTCTTCCGAGCATATATAAACCCCCGACAACGCAAGTCTGATCACTTCATCGAAAGACGAGGTAAGCGACGGTCGTCGCTCTGAGCTCCCGATATCGGGTTGCAAAGGACTCTATCTTTTGAAGTAGGCAAGCTATCTTCTTACTTCAAAGTTTGTGTGATAGAGTTTGATAGTGTCTTTACTACTGATAAAATTTTTTAAAAGTAGTATGAGTAGTAAAATGCGGAATTTTTTAAAAATTCTTAATTTTCAGTTTTTTCAAAGTTTTAACATGTAGACTAAGGTTTTCAAGTATGCTGAGTTCAAATCTGCTATCAGATTTGAAATGTAACTAAGTCTAAGGCAGCTTTGAGGGGTTGGATCCCAGCTACTGATCACTACCTTTGACTCGGCGTTCCTGTTACCACTTCGGGGCAGTGACAATGATGTCTTCAGCTGTAAAGAGCGGGTATCGGGGAAGATCTCTCACTTCCCTAGTGATCAGTACAAGGCCTTCGGGCTGTCGACGGGATCTAGTGCCACTCACTACACTCAAATCTATCATTCCTCACTAAGTGTAAAATCATTCTTTTCCGTTTTTATAAACTAGGAATCAATCGTTTGCTATCAAACGTTTACGGAATTATAATCATTGTTTTCCCCTTTTCACTTCAGAAAATGGTTAACTACAACAATGCAAAGACGGCTTTTAAGCTTTGCGTCTGTTCAAAGATTTTTCGTAGCGATGCCTTTAAGAAGCATTCTTGTGCACATAAGCGAATGGTAGGGGGCATTCGATACTTTTGTAGCAGCCATAATGCATCTCGCCTTGTCGAGACGCTACCGGAGTGGCATGCCAAGCATAGCAGCTGCAGTCAACCAGAGCTGACTGAGGAGGCGAAGCAAAGTCTCTTCAGCTCAGAGTTGAAAGCTCTGGAGACTCAGTGTGCTATCGAGGCTATCACGTCAGCAAAGCCTCCCTCATCTTGTGCACCAGCAAAGGCTCTCTCGCCCACCCCGATTCTAGAGACTCAGTCTGCTGTCGAGTCTATCACGACAGCAGAGGCTCCATCTTCTAGCATGCCAGCAAAGGCTCTCTCACCCACTCCGATTGAGTCTTCTCCGAAGTCGAGTAAATCCTCCTCCTCCTCCTCTAGCGATGAGTCGGCTACAAGTAGCAGCGACAGTGAGGAAGAGGAGGAGGATAAAGGCTCGACGAAGGTTGACCTAGTCGAGAGTGTCTACCTCGATAGCGAGGTAGAGGCGGTGAGGGACGTTGACCTCGATAGCGAGGTGCAGCCGGCTAAGTTATCAACCAGTGGTGGGATTGCGGCTCAATGTCGCAACTTCATTATGCGCCCACCACTGGTTGATAACTATGACAAGCTGAAGAATGAGTTGGAGGTGTGGAAGAGGGACTGTTTCTTCTATAAAGCGAGTTCCGAGAACCTCTCGCGAGTCACTCAGGAGCTCAAGAAGACTCAAGCTAGTCTTTTTGAGAAAGAAGGAGAGCTCGATCGCGAGAGGTTCTCGCACCTCGCTAGTAAGGCTAAAGAAGAGCAGCTCCTCATCGAGAGAGAGAGTCAGGAGAAGGAGTTAAGAAAGATGAGGGAGGAGGTGGAAGGGCTGCGAAAGCAGTTGGGGAAGGTGGTGGCGACTAATCAGGAGCTGCACCAGCAAGTGATGAGTAGCAGTACTCGACGATCAAGTCGCCTCCACATTCCCCTTGACAAGAAAGGACGTGTGCCCGCAAGACCGCTCCTCTGTGAACGTGGCAGAGACGAGATGTGTTATAGCAGGGCTAAAAAAGGTATCGAATGCCTTCACTTTACATTCGACCACAAGGAGGCGATCACAGGATTCCTGTTCGAGCCACGTCCTGAGAAGATCTGTAAGTTTAAAACAAGTAACTTAGAGTTCAAGATAATAACTAACAACTTCTTTCTTTACAGATATCAAAGAGAAGCGACCACCTGCTTCCGTGAACGAGCCGGAGGCGAAGCGGCAAGCTTGAGTCCTTGAATTATCCCGAGAATGAACCATCGGCTCTCTTAAGGGCCACCTAGGGGCAAGACATGATAGAACCTCCACGCGGTTTGCCCTGGGCAGTCTTCGGACTGGCGAATACTATCATTAAGTTGAATCTGCTATCAGTCAACTTGAACGTTGCAAATGAAGTTCGGTGTAATACTTCCTTTCGACGGGCGTTCCTGTAAAGGGCGGCGGTGAAACCCGTAGCTATGTATACCGCAAGGGACATTCGGCAATGGTCAATCTTGTTAAACCTCTCTGCGTCATGTTTGCAAGTGATTGCCTCTGTCTCAACGTAGTATGCATTCGCGCCAGGGCGACATTTAGCCAACTGTCGAAGGTTGCCTAAAACTTTCCATTGCATACGTTATGAGAGCCATGAGTTCTACCTGTCTCTATCAATGAGACGAATTGATGAATGGAATGAAAGGGAGGATACTCACGCGCCACACGCAACATAACACACTTCTCTCTTCCGTAGTCTAACAAGCTCTTTACACATGGATCGCAGTCGATTGCTATCCCTGAAGCATTCTGATTCGCTGTTGAGCAATTCATTGTTGAAAACCCTATATAAGCCAGAAGATTGTAGCGCTTCTCATTCAATTTGAAGTCACGATGGAAGCCACATCTGCCGACAACATTCCCGTCTTCATCGATGAAGACAACGCCATTCCCGAGTTCGTCATCCTCGACGAGTGGGATGAGGATGAGAAGAAGGGGAAGATCAAGATGATCATTTGGACGGATGAGGTGTGGACTCCGAATACCACTCGCATCCGAAAGGTGCCAGATGCACCAGCACGGCTTAGGCGGTATAGGGTTTATGACAACCTAACCGTCATACCCCTTGACTATTCAAGCCAATAGTCAACCTAATCCCGAGAATGAACCATCGGCTCTCTTAAGGGCCACCATGGGGCAAGACATGATAGAACCTCCACGCGGTTTGCCCTGGGCAGTCTTCGGACTGGCGAATACTATCATTAAGTTGAATCTGCTATCAGTCAACTTGAACGTTGCAAATGAAGTTCGGTGTAATACTTCCTTTCGACGGGCGTTCCTGTAAAGGGCGGCGGTGAAACCCGTAGCTATGTATACCGCAAGGGACATTCGGCAATGGTCAATCTTGTTAAACCTCTCTGCGTCATGTTTGCAAGTGATTGCCTCTGTCTCAACGTAGTATGCATTCGCGCCAGGGCGACATTTAGCCAACTGTCGAAGGTTGCCTAAAACTTTCCATTGCATACGTTATGAGAGCCATGAGTTCTACCTGTCTCTATCAATGAGACGAATTGATGAATGGAATGAAAGGGAGGACACTCACGCGCCACACGCAACATAACACACTTCTCTCTTCCATAGTCTAACAAGCTCTTTACACATGGATCGCAGTCGATTGCTATCCCAGAATCATGTAAGCTATCTTAATTTTATTTAACACTATTTCATCTACCATTATCACCCATATGAAATGTTATAAGATTTGCAAGTTAAACTAAGCGTGCTACTATTTCCAAATGAAAAAGTATACATGGTTAAATTATTCACTAAAGCCCCATTCAAGTAAGTCAGTATGAAAGCAAAGATAATACGAAATAAACATTTATTATGGCATGTATTTTAAAAGGTCTTCATCGTCAATATCGTCCCAGAGTCTGACTTCACATAGATCACAAAAACAGTTGAGCTGCTTTAAACGTTCTTCTGCAGCGTCCCTCACGTTGTCAATGTACGCCCACTCCGCCACGGTTCGCGGTTGGGAGTTAGGGGTGTACCACTCCCATATTTGATGCAACTGCGACTTGCTGGTCATCTCCATCACCCCTTCGACATCATATTGTAAATATTTCCACCGTATGCCTGTTAGGTCGGGCAACTCCTCTTCATCGTCCTCCGATAACTTTCGTATATTGTCGAGATTGTATGTCTTCTCCACCTTCGCCTTTCTTGGTGCATTTGGTGTAACGAGCACCTTTGCTGATGTGCATGGAGAGGAGAACTCCAATGCGGCATTTGGTGTTGTTGGAGGACTTGTCATGTTGTCTTTGAAATGCTGACTTTGAATAATGATAACTTTAACATTTTTCTAATTCTTAAGTATCAACAAGCAACCAATCAGAATGAACAGCCAATGAATGATGAGCATGAAAGGATATAAGCAAAGTGACATCCGTGTCATTTCACTCTGTCTTTGAGACGTATAAGTGAAGTATTCTCTAGCGAATTCTGCTATTATTTGAGGTGTACAAGTGAATTCCAAATTTGAGACATATTAATTGAGTGAAGTCTCTATCTTATTGAAGCATCAACCTTAAACTTGATCTCATTGAAATGGTAAGTTGAAGATTTCCTCTCTCATCTCCCTCAAACGTGTGGTTCATAGCATCTTCCTCAATTTCAGGCATCAACTTCATCACCAACGCCCTCCCTTCTCGAGGAAAGTTTAGAGTTATTGAGTCAAGGTAGGTTGCAACAATACACTGAGGCTTGAACAGAGATGATAGAATGATTTCTCTTTCAGGTGATGTGAGTTCCAGCTCAGAACTGTCGCGACATGGTAACGAGTGGGAATGTGCTGACTGTGGGCACATCTTCACGAGGAAATGGGATCTCACCCGACACATCAAGCGAGGTGTTTGTCGACCTAAGCCGGCATCAATCTCCGGAGGTGGGGATGATTCTGTTAACGTCGTCTCCTTTTCTTGCGACTTGTGCGCTCAGTCTTTCGAGACACGTTTTGAACTATCTTCGCACAGACTTCAACATACACACACGAACGATAGCTACACCAACGGTACCTCCTCTATCCGACTGACTGAAGTGTCCATAAATAATTTAGTGAGGAACTACCAGATGGACTCCTCAGAAACCATTGCTAACTTTGAGGAATGGTTTCATCAAAATTCATCATTGATAGAAGCGCTCTTCAACAATTTAGACAATTTTAGGATGAAGGCGCTCATCTATCTTAAAATAAAATATGTAAAAATCGACCACCATACTGGACAAATAATAGAGAGGTTGGAGTTTCACATACCCTCCTCTCCTGCAACCGAGGTTGTAGACTATGAGTCTTGGATAAATTTTCACATCCAAGGATTAAAATTAAATATTGATAAATTTAACGAGCGCGATAGCGGTCTCATTTTTGACGGCATTGAGTCCGCCTTATTTAAAATCAGTTTATTAGGAAATCATAGTGGTCGAGGCTCCTTTAAACTTCCAAAAAATTTAAAAAACAAAACAGCAGTCATCAATGTCGATTGCGAATCGCAATGTTTTAAATATGCTGTCCTCTCCATTCTCCACTATAATGACATCAATGCGAATCGAAATCGTACATATAGCTATAGGCAGTGGGAGAATGAATTAAACTTTGATGACTGTAATAGTGACGATATGAAAATTAAAGATATAGAAAAATTTGAAAAATTGAACAACATTAAAATAGTTCTCCATGTTTGGGAAAAGGGATTGAAGGGTGTGCGCTACAACTCGCGTTCGAGTTGTTATGATCATGTTGTCAACCTTTTATTAGTAAGACAGTGAGGATAGTAATTAGTAAGATAGTGAGGAATGGCACTACTGCGGCATTCCCAAAATCTCTCGCTTATACCACCACTTAAGAAATTCTACCTCATCAGAGATTTATTACTGTGACAGATGCATTCGGAACTTTAGGAGTAAAAACAAATTTGAAACTCATTATGAGTGGTGTAAGCGAGGTAAACTGCAAATGGAACGCATGCCCAAAGATAAGGAGTTTTCATATAGAGAGAATGGCGATGAACTAAGTCCTCTTCGTGTCATCTATGCTGACATCGAATGTTATATCGATGATAACATCCATCGACCAGCAGCCATTTCCTGCTATGAAGTATGGCATGACCATTTCCAAAATAGAAAAAATAAAATGCACGTCTGGCAAGGTGAGGATTGTATTTACCAATTCCTACAATTCCTCGAACAGGTTGTAAAATTTCAACAAAAGTATGATGGTGAACTCTATCGCAGATCATTGCATATGACAGCAGATGATCAAGCAAAATTTGATAGTTGCAACGTTTGCCCCAAATGTAGGAAAACATTTGACGATGATAAGATTAAGAAAGTGCGCGACCATGACCACATCACTGGTAAATTTAGAAACGCACTCTGTTCAAAATGTAATTTTTCGCTGAGGATGAAGCGGCGTACATTACCCGTCATTTTCCATAATTTCAAGGGCTACGACAGCCATATGATAATAAAAGGAGGTTTAGGTCAAATGAAAGAGTGGAAGCTTGATGTAATAGCACAAACGAGAGAGAAGTTTATGGCCATGACAGCAAAAGTGCCTGTCGATAAAACTAAAGAAAATAAGACGGTCTATTTTGATATAAAATTTTTAGATTCCTACCAATTTATGACTGCATCACTGGCCTCTCTCGTGCAAAATCTAAAGTCTCTTCCACTAACACAAAATCTTAAGAAACAATATCCAAATCTAACCGATGAAGTCATCACACGGAAAGAAGTCTTTCCATATGCATATTTTGATGCAATTAGTAAACTCGGCGAGACTTCTCTTCCGCCCATAGATAAATTTAAAAATGATTTGAGCGGCGCAGAATGTAAGACCGAAGATTATGATCATGCACAAGATGCATGGATAAAATTTGACTGCCATACATTTGGTGAATATATGATTGCCTACCTTAAGTTAGATGTATTTTTGCTGGCTGATGTATTTCAGGAGTTTCGACGAGTGGCATTAGAAGAAGATAAGTTAGATCCCGTCCACTTTGTCAGTCTGCCAGCCATGTCATTTAAGTCTGCTTTTAAAATGACTGGTGAGACCATTCATCTCTTACAAGATCCAGAGATGTATAATTTATTTGAGCGAGGAATTCGCGGTGGTCTCACATTTGTAAATAAACGTAGGTTAAAATCAAAAATAGTAGGTAATGACCAGACTCATCTGAAGTATTATGACCAAAATAATTTGTATGGTAGTTCATTATCCAAACCGCTACCTCACTCTGAGTTTAGCTGGTTAGATGATAGTGAAATTCAACATTTCTCCAACCCTTCCAACATACTAGCAATTCCAGATGAAGGTGATTGGGGATATTATTTTGAGATAGATCTAATCTATCCAAATAATATTAAACATAAAACCGTAGATTTTCCACTCGCACCCGAATCAGGTGAAGTGAGTAAAGATATGTTTTCCGACTTTATGAAACAATTTCATAAAGATTTAGAATCATGTGGACAACCCAAGTATAAGCCTTGCCGCAAACTTTTACTCACTCAATATGATAAGGAAAACTATCTAGTCCACTTTAGCATCTTAAAATTTTATTTAGAAATGGGTATGATTTTAAAAAGAGTTCACCGCATTATTAAATTTAGACAGAAAGCCTTCCTCAAACCCTACATAGATAGTAACAGTCAGAAACGTGCACTAGCCCAAAATAATTTTGAAAAAGATTTTTATAAATATAAGAACAACAGTCTATTTGGTAAGACGATGGAGGATGTTAGAAAGCGCGTAAACTACAAACTAGTTAATGATGATCAAAAGTATCACAAATTGATCTCATCACCTCTATTCATCGATAGAGACATAATCGATGAGGATCTTGTAGGTATTAAAATGATAAAATCTGAAGTTGAGTTGTGCAAACCCATCTATATTGGTCAAGCTGTTCTAGATTACTCCAAGCTTGAAATGTATCAACTCTTCTATAAAATACTAAAACCGTGTCCTCTCGTAAAAGAGGTTCGTTTGTTGGGTGGTGACACAGATAGTTTCTTTTTAGGTATTACCACTCAAAAAGATTTAAATTTTAATGAAGTAGGAAAATCTTTAGAAAGATATTTTGATACATCAAATTATCCTGCTAATCATCCACTATACTCCATCAAAAATAAGGCAAAACTTGGCTGCTTTAAGGATGAGACAGCAGGGAAGGAGATAGCTGAAATGATTCTCCTCCGCCCTAAAATGTATTCTATGAAATTAAAGGATAGTGATGATAGCATTAAGCGCGCTAAAGGCATATCAAGATCATTGGTCTCTAACATGAAACATAAGAATTTCAGGAAAGCCTATAGAAATAAAAATATAACGTTTGTCAATATGACAATCTTAAAATCTAAGTCGCATGAGATCAAAACTCATACTTTTAGGAAACGGGCGCTTTCAGCATGGGAGGATAAGAGGTGCTGGCTAGAACACAACATATCTCTTCCACATGGACATCCTGACACAAACATACCACCACCCAAAAGAATTAAACTCACACTACCACATTCAGGAGACGTCTTAGCATAATCATCCTTAACTTAGTATTTTGATGTTGATTTCTGTAGATAAACATTGTTCTTTTATGTATCGCATGAGATTGTTTTTTCCTTGTGAATATGTGTCCACATCTGTACATTCCCCATGTGATGACTTTTCCACTGAAAGACATTTTTCCTATCCCTGTATATTTCCACCCTTCACGAAGTAAAAAGACTTTTTGTATATAACAATGTTTATTGAAGTGCGCTCATGTATATATTTTCAGTGGATGTTGTATAAAGTCTATTCCTTCACATTCATGTACATATTTCAATAAATGTTGTATAAAGACTTCACTTTGTTTTCCGAAACACTAACGTTATGAGGGATTTAGTATCTTTCACATGGATGCACTCTTGTAAACCATTGGTAATTTTGATAGCAATAGAGGGTATAGTTTGTTTGACGACGGGATGATAGAAAATAGATTCAAACATCTTCTCGACTATTCCATATGAAGCGTCTTTATCATGAATGAAATCACGTAAAATGTATTCTTTTTTCTCACCAACAGAAATAGGTAGAATCAAATCACTTTGAATGTAAAGGTGCTGTTCATGTTTATCAAGTGTCATTGGTGTTTCTATACCAATCGTATGCGCAGCAGCAAACACAGTTTGTAGCATTGAAAAACCAAAGAGTTTTTTCAAATTTTTACTCAATTGACATTGAATGTCATCACCCAGTCTCAGAACAACGCGTTGATTTTCAATTGAAAACGAAATGTGGTGTGTCTTTACATCATATTTACTTTTCATCACATGCTTCAACTTCTGTTGTATATAAGGATTTACTACATGAATGAAGCTTTCAACTGTATGATATAGACGCGGCATTATATTGATAGCAACTTTAGATTCTTCATAAGACTGGTAAATTTTCTTGATGCGATCGCCATAGATGTCCACCCACCATTCATCATTAACTGAATCAGCTTTAGTGTGATATTCATGAGAAGCATATACCACACCGCTTCCAATAATAGGTGTATAATGTCTTACAAAACGACGCAAGGTTGGAGAGAAATAAACTGTAAGTTTGTCATTATATTTCTGAATAACCAACTTATTTTTGTCCGCCATAATTTTCTCTCCATACTTCTTACCCACAGTCTCATTCCATCGTTTTACTAACTCAATAAGTGATAAAGGTTGAACACCACGCTTTTTCAAAATGATGCGTTCTTCGCATTCTACAACATCTTCATCAAATATTTTAAATCTATAATGAAATTTGTTGATTCGATTTGAATAAACTTTTCTAACATTTGCAGTAGCAATTGACGTTAGATGTAGTCCATGACCAAAACCGAGATGCGGATAGAATTCACTATCCAACCTCAGCGTAAGACCTTTAGTAAAAGAATGAAAGCGGAGGAACTGTCTCCCACTCCAATGATAGATAGTAAACTCATAAGCGTTCTGATTTTTATTCTTCATGATGGAAGTATTACCACTGTTGAATGCCTTAATAATTTTCTCATTCCCAAATGGCTCATAAGAATCTGATTTTATCTGAATCCATTCATAGTTCCACTTTCCATCTGATGTTAAATTGTATGGGAACTGAAATGCATTATTCATCGTTATTCCATCATGGGTGCGAGGAGTCAATATCATTTCTTCCAAATCATTCACATTCTGAATATTGCTATCATAGCAAATACTAGAAACGCCAACCTCCCATTCACCTTCTAAATGCAGTGGGCGATTTAATTCTACTCGATAGTCTGATGGTTTATTTTTGGGAAATTTATTCATAGAAGCATTACTGGGCAAGTAGATTAGAAACGAGTCCTTATTTTCACTTTCCATATTATTCACATTGGAAAAATATATTAGCATACGTTTGCATTAACTCTTCATTCGGAAATGGAGTGTGATACTTGTCACAGCATCTTTATGAAAAGGAATCAACGCACCAGCATCGTCATAAATGGCAATATCAATTTGTGGGATGTAGTTTGATTTCAGCTTTGTATAATGCACTTTCTTGAAAGTATGCTCAGATAAAATACTGCAGCTCTTTGGCTGGTATGGTATCATTGCTAGCAATGGAGCTTCAACATCTCCCACACGTACATCTTCACCAATATTGGAATATATCTGAAAATAGTTAATACGACGCGATAGCGACATGTCTGCGCTAGCTTTGGTTACAGTACCACTTTTAAAGATATTTTGGTCAAAACCCAAAATGTCCATTAGAGTTTTATCCATAATTAGTTCAATACCTTTTCCATTTATAGTGAGAGACAAAGTACCTTCTTTTTCAGAAAATGAAATATGTTGCTCATTAATCACTTCATTTAAATAATCTACAACCAATTTAACCGAAGTAATAATGCGAGGCATCAACACTCTTGTTTCATGTAAGAAACCACCAAAAGGCTCTACACACTTTCTGTATAAAGATACGGTCCATTCTGTATCAAATTGATTTGGCCTTTCACATGGTAAATGTTGCATATCAGATTTTCCATGAACAGCTGCAGAACGATGTCGTAAGAACTGATGAAAATCTTTTGAACAAACTAATACTAGATCATCATCATTTAATTTGCTTATTGCAATATGATTAGATGATTTGATATAAGTCAATGTTGCCACTTGTTTACCATCAACTCGAAGGAGATAATTAAATTTCTTCAATAATGTTTCAGGAGTCATGTTTGTCTTTCTTGGCTTAATCACAATCTTCTTCACCAACGTCTTCTCATTTCTTGGAATAAGATCTACATAATAAGCTTCCTCTCGATATATTAACTGTTTATGACCACTTATGTGGTAATTAACGTTAAAATTATCATAGCTTGTTAAGGCGCTAGCGAGGTAACCTAAATCATTTCTTAAACTTGGACTTAAACCAACAATCCAATCTTTCTCAACTACATGATGTACATAATTATAATCATCATTGTGCGGAGTAAATTGGACAATATGTTTACACGCTTTATTCAAGAAATCATATATAAACTTTTTACATGATAAGAGATCTTTCTTTGACCACTGTGGAATGTATACTCGGCAGCCCTTTTCACATTGGTAAGCAGCTGTACGCCTCATATTAATAGTCATCATCTCATGATCAAAAGTATAGACACAGTTGCTATAAACAAGTTGAGTGACACCCACTTCCCAATTTCCATTTAGCTGTTGTGCATGATCAATGGGAGTAGAAAAGAGTGCGGCTCGATTACTAGTAAATCTCTTTGTAGCCGCATTGCTAAGCAAAATATGATAAAACGACATTTTTATATTGCTAATCTGCAACTTTGCATAACATCATGAAGACTTGGATTTTGGACTCTCTACAATATATCAGAGTTGATCGTGATGGAAACGTACATTTCAAAAATTCTCATGGTCATACATCAAGAGGAATTACATTAACATGGCGACAATTTGTCAACCTCAATGATATCATGAGGGATTTGGAATATTTTGAAACATTAAGATTCATCTCCCTGGGTGATCAAGTTTGGCTTCAACATTACAGAAATGAAATTCAAATCTACCATTCTCATTCCGCAAACTGTTTCTCATTTCGCAAATACAATTGGGAGAAGTATAGAAGATACATACATCGCTCCATCATGACATTTATTCGTCGTGAGTTCATCGCCCTACTATGCAAATCTTAATCAGACATGACTATCACGCACCATGAGTTGGAAATTAGATTCCCTACAACGTATTGAAACGGATCATGATCGAAACGTCTATTTCAAAGATTCAACTGGAAATGTGAGAAGAGAGTTTGCTTTATCTTATCGCCATTTTCAATCTCTACATCATATCATGAAGGACTTGAAATACTTCTATATGAAAAGACATTCACGTATTGGAAATCGCATCTGGCTGCGCGTCAACAATCGGCGAATTCAACTCTATCATTCCCAACTTCATACTAACTTCACATTTCATCAAGGTAGTTGGGAAAAGTATAAAAGGAAGGTACATCGCTCAATTTACTCATTCTTTCATCATGAAGCGCCATCGCTACACCATCGTCAACATTCTCCGTCGCTTCAGACTCTACACCAAAATCGATCTCACAACATTACACCAACAGCTTCCAAACAGCAAGTATTACCCGGGTCGTCCTCAAATGTTAGTGGTGAAGATGAACAATTCACGGAATCTTCAACTCTTCCCAAATGGGACTGTACAGATTCTCGGCGCCCTTTCTCATTCATCGGCGCAGTCAATGCGCTTAGAGCTACAAAGACTACTACGTCGGATATGGAAGAGGGAGAGGTGTGTGATGTCGAATCTGACTGTGGACAATATGGTGATCTCTACTCAATTGAGTGACAGTCTATCATTTTTGAAGATTCGTACCAGCAGTTACAGTTTGTGTTATGAACCCGAACTTTTTCCTGCAGCTCTCATTAGTTGTTGGTTACCTGTGCATGTGGCAATCTTTCATAATAGTAAAGTGATCATTACTGGACTAAAATCTCATGTACAAGCAAATATGATCCTAGACTATCTCATTGAGTATGTACGTACCCAGCGGATTGTAAAATAAAAAACAATTTTTCCAACATGATGTTTTTATTTCAAATCATGATAGAACTTACAAATCATTTTTTCATTAGAGGATGGATTACATGAAAAGTTTTGAATAACAGATGTAAATCGAGATACATGTAAACGTCTTAAGATGAAGTACAGTACAAAAGCACCACACGTTGATGAAAGTGGATGTTGTAGTATGCGTTCATTTCGCTGATATTGACGCGTATGTTTTCTCAACCACTGCTGTGTTGGTATATTTGGAGGTTGAGCAAGAGAGTCAAATAGTTCACCACGTCGGTCTTCTCCAATAAAGATCGCTTTCCAATGCTCACCGCCTAAATTCTGTGAATGAGTGTTTAGCACAATAAACATGGGATAGTGATTTACTGCAGGTGGTAAGGTATCGAGTGAATAGACATTATCGAAAGCTTTCAACGTCGCTTCGTCTGCATTACGCTGCACTTTAGTCTTAATATCGTCAGCAGTCAGCCAACTCATTAACGATTATACTGAAGAATCACGTCACGATACTTTGTAATTTCAATATTTGAATCGAAGACTGCATAAATTAATACATTGATCGTCTCAGGTAGTGTTCTTTTGAACGTCAAATCCAAACGAATATTATGAGGCACGTTCGCTTGACGATAGGGTGCACTAATATCGCTGTCAGCAGTCAAATCAAATGCATAAATAGTATATCCACTCTTAAACTCTTTCATAGTCAGTCCGTTGGTGTCATCCGTATTGTAAAAGCCAAAAACATCCATAAAATCAACATAACTGCGCATAAATTGATCCGAAGCAAAATCTGGTTTGTAGGGTGGACCAGGATGACTCACACCATTTACACGTAAAGCAATTTCACTTAACTGATTGTGTTTAAAATTGAAAGGATTCTTCTTTATATTACCATTAAATGCATCATTTTCAACCATTGCCACCATGAGGAGCTTCGGTGCTTCCGATGGAAAGAGGCCATCTTTCATGAAACTCTTTTGATCTTTCGGAATTGTAAAGGTGAGAAGCTTTGTATGCTGAACGGGGTAAATGGCATTTTGGCGGTTAAGGCCTTCAGCATGCCCTCTAATGACACTTGGATTCGGTACTACTCGACGAATGTAAAGTGTAATATCTTCCACATGAATTCTAAAATTGTCAACTTTAGCAAATGCATTCAGCGCAAATTCAGGCTTATTCAATGTCAGCTTGAGTCGCATGCTGGTATTACAGAGTAAAAACTTTGACTGTCTAAAGAAGTCTAAATTCAGCGGACCATATAGCTGACATACTCTACTATCTTTAATCATAGCAGATCGCTTTACAAAGCCACTGTTTGTTTCAACATCAAATTTTCCTGCTTCATCTCTGTACCATCCCATGGCTTCCATATGACTTTTTTGTGCTGCTGGATGAAACTGTGATACATGATTGAAATATGATTTATAGGGATAATCGCTTTGACCACCTTCCACCTGCTGCTCTCCAATCGTTAGAGAAACATCACGAAGTAATGTAGTCAATGGTAAATTGTTCAGTCCAACTTTATGTGCATCATCAATAGCAGTTCCATCTGCTTGCTGAATTCTAAACCTCAAATCAAGCATCGCATAACTCAAATCTATGTAGTCATCACTACCACCAGGAATAACAAATTCAATGGGGCCAGCATTCTCAGCTGTTCGAGGATGATAATCTACAATACTTGAACTAAGAATATCTGTCTGTATGGCTTGTTGATCGAACAAACAAAAACCGGAAGTTTTACACTCCATGATTAGAAGTTATAGCAGCGTCGTCGTTTAGCGCCTGATGAATGATTAGAGCCTCTGCGACGTTTGCGTGAATGCCTTTTGACTGAAGATCGCACCTTACCAGCTCCGCGATGTTTCCTCCTTCCTTTATTCATTCGTTTAGGTGATTTCTTTCCTTGAGTAACACCAGCAATGGTCTGCTTCAATGTTTTTAAACCGCGTTCCTTCCCACGATTCAACAAACTGCTCTTAAAACTTTTACCTCTGGAAAGATCACTAGCAACATCACCAGCAAAGCCAACGGCATTACTTAAAACATTTCGTTTCAAAGATCTACCGACATTGGATATGAGAGGTGCTACAACAGATTTCAGTGCACCAAGTATGCTACCTCCACGTTGGCGGCGAGCACCGATGTAAATTTGTCCTCCGCCACTTACATAGGAGGGTCGTGAATAAAATGAGGCAGTTGGATTCATAGCTCAAACCCTAAACATTGTTAGTTACAATTTTGCATGAATCACTGTCGATCACTTAGATGAAAGATGTCGGCACGACGCATCCAAGAGTTCATACTTGAAGGATAACCAGCCCATTTAACAAGACACCATTCTTCACCTTGCCGTTTTTTACATCGAATGATTTTCTCTACCAAATATGTTTCACTTTCAGTGACTACCTCAATCTCATCGCGGTAAAAGCTACCCTCAATTTCTTCATTATCGTAATCTTTCAACTTGTAGGTGGTCGGAGAGTCTTTTTGATTAATCCTTGATACTGTAAATACCTCCTCTGTCCAATTCGGGAGGTACCCTTTAGCAAAAACACTTTTCACTTTTGAGATACGAACTTTATCGCCAATTTTCACATCACTTTTCACATGAGTGCGTTTACGTTGGAATGATTCGCGCACTTTATCTACATTGTCAGCATTTACATCTACTGGTCTGACTCCAATAGAACGATGGATAGAGTGATTGTAAGCATGGAGTGTATCTTGTAGAACCTTTGTCCAATTTTGTGTCAAGTTGGCAGTAAAATGTCGCCACAAGCGATTTTTTAATGTGCGATTAAAACGTTCAACGAGTGCAGCTTTATAAGCGCTCTTTACACTAAACAACTCAATGTCATGGCTCTCAAATAATCTTGTCACATGCTGATTTTCAAACTCTTTTCCTTGATCACTCTGAATTCTTTTTGTAATGCGACCTTCTCGAAAAATTGTTTGGAATGCTTTTGCTACTCCTTTCCCTTCTTTAGTTTTTAAAGGTTGAGCCCACGCATAACGCGAGAAAATATCAATGACGGTTAAAATAAAATTATTGCCCGAGTTATGTTTTGAAATGGAGGCAACATCGCACAAATCTGCTTGCCACTGTTCATCGATGTCATGAACAATATAATGGCGGGTGCGGTACTTCTTTTTCGCTTGTTTGTGGAGTGTATAGGTAGCCTGACCCTTTAACCATCGTTTCACTTGTGATTGTGGAAGACCACTCGCTTTTGATAATTTCTTGATAGATGCAAATCCTGCCGGATATTTTACATCATAATAGATTGACTTCAAACGTTCAGTCGATGACGGCTGACTCTTTTTCCTCCTTCTCATCTTTTTTCTTTCTTGCCTTTCTACATTTACAACAACTGCAGCATTTAGCTTTAGCGGTTTTGCGATCGTGTTCACATTGCTTAGGGGTTTCATTATGAGAGCTGGCGCAGCAAGTGCAAGTGACAACGACATTCACCTCTGGCGGCTCATTACATGGCAAGCAACACATCTGCTTCATATTAATAGTCTGAGAACATGTATTTCCTAGGAGGAGCTGTTTTACGTTTTCCTTTTACCAGTTTTAGTGGCGATGTAGATCTACGTCGAGTTCTTCCTCTTGTTTGCTTAGTGAGTGTGGAAGGGGATGTAGCAGGTGACGTCTTAAACCAATTTGTTGGCATTTTCATCGCCTGAAGCATTGGAGTAGTAGCCACTGTTGAATCAAGTTCTTTCAATGTCTCATTATTTAAAGCAAATTTTGGCACATTATGCTTTTTCAATAGTTTAAGAAAGTATGACCAACCAGGTGGAACATAGCCCTGACGGCGCTTTCTACGTGTCGCATACTGAATCAAGTCTTCATAACGTGAAGCATCAATCACTTTATTTTCATCTGTAATGATTTCTCCTCTATCATTTACATTGAGATGGGGTTCAATACTGTTGAAAAGAGATATGGCATGTGCGCGAGATGCTAAAGGTGTAGCAGTCGATACAGAGTCACGCATCTTATTCTTCAAGTTTTTCAATTGCTCAACAGTTTCCGATTGTAATAATACAGCACGATGTGGATCTTTGATGTGAACATTTTGCTGATAATCTATTTCTTTCCTATACATTTGATTTGCAAGAGGTTGCTTTACTTGCTGCATGGCAGTCAATTGTACATATTCATCCTGAGGAATAACAATCATGCGAGAATAAGAACTCATAGTTTGTAGATAATCATGGGAGTTTTCAAAATATCACTTCGAAATCTAAATTCTTCCGGACACTCTTGCGTAAAGTCAATGAATAAGTAACCGTATGGTTTTTCAGTAGCTGCTTGAAAAATTTCAATTAAGGCTTTTGATCCTCTGGGTGCAACTTGTCGCGCTAAAATTTCAAATTGACTTTTATCTCGCGGATTCTTGAAAATAGCATAATAGTGTGTATTCAGGTTTCGTGTACGAGCTTCTTTTCCATCAGGAAACAAATTTTGTGTAATATAGATGATAAAACACCTTTTATGGTGTGCTGCGCGAGTGAACATATCTGTAACATCTTTTGAATTCTTACTTTCTTTTAATAAATCATCCAATACAACAACATCATTAGACTGAAGTTTATCCACTGGAATAATTCCTTCATGTCGAATAAAGTTGCGACTTTGCAATTCCTGAAACAGCGACGGTTGATAAATACCATAACACCAAATCACTCGATTGATAGGTTCCTTAAACAACTCCCTTCTTTTATCCAATAAATTCAGCGTGAAAACAGTTTTACCTGCATGAGATGGACCTGATACAGTCAGAACTTTATCGCATTGAAGTCTGAAATCCATTTTATTACTTTGAGACTCAACATTTGCATAATTAACGCTTAGAGCCAAAGATATTTCCCAATAGGTTGCCCACGGCAGGAGCTATCATTGGAAGTATTGCTGAAAGGAAACCGCCCTTTTGTGTTAGAGTTTTCCTCTTTCTTTGAAGGGCGACTTTAGGATTGGAGATGAAACGCAATTTTGTAGCATATCGCTTAAGTAACTTTCGTTGTTTTGGTGCTAATTTCTTCGTCCTCAACTTTCTCACATGAGAAATAATTTCACAAATGAATTTATCGTTAGCATGTCGTATAGCATTGTATCGCTGATTTGCTTTCATTCGTCGGAGAGCTTGAATGGCTGAAGAAAACTTTTGACTTTTACGTTTCGTCATTTTACGTTTCGCCATTTTCCGTGTTAGTCTTTGCTAAAACCTATCTTTACCACATTTGCATAGGTACTAACTATTGCGGCATAAGTGACACTCGAAATGAGCAATATCACAGTGGTTACATTGGCAAAGTTGAATGCAATTACGTATGAAACAGCGTTGACAAAAAGCATGCTTACATCTCTTGAAGATGCGCTTTTCATTTCCATCCTTTCGTTTACATACATCGCAACACATAGTTTCACCGTTACTGATGTCTATAGCAAGTCTTTTTGAAGATATGAATTTGCTAGCCTTTTCTAAATAATAGACGCATGTACAGAAGGAATATACTTCGAGAGTGAGCAGACATAGCTCGAAAACCAGTTGTGCTACAATCAAGTACCACTGCATTTTCAATTTTTCTTTATGGAAAGTTGAATGTGAATATCTGAAATCGCTTCAATCACTAGACTGCTACCATGATGGTTAAATGCGTTAAGACGTTCAGCAATTTTTATCATATGTCTTTTAAAAAATTCTTCGGGGTGATCTACCACTTCCATTGAATAAGAAGTAAAATGGAAAGAGCGAGTTTCCACCTCTTCCTTTCCAAAATGACTAAACTTAATTTTCGCAACTAATCGCGCCATGACAATGCTATCAGAGAATGTATTCATTAACTCTAGAAATAGAGTGCTAGCATCATCGAGCACTGCTTCGATGTCAGTCTCATCTTTATGAAAATTTATCACATAATCTTGAACAGCTCCTTTTAAACTTTGCCTATGAAAACGTAATGTTCCGCAGTCGTTTGAGAAAGACATGATCGCCCTTTATCTAACCCATCCATTGCATGAAAACAACAACTCTTCTCATAGTAACATTTATTGAATAACGGTAACAAGCATGCATTATAAATCAATGGTTTGAAAGAGATAAAATAGATACAGCTGATAACTATCATACAGCGAGCAATGATAACCATACAGGACTTTGGCAGTGTTGAGGTAAGGAGGAAAGAAGCATTGGTTATGAACGTAGCTACTACAACGAACAGACAAAATAGGAACACACAAATCCTTAAAACGTTTCGTGACTTCATGATAATGTTGATTTACTCTACTATCCCAAGGCGGGAGCAAAATATCATCAATGATTAGATTGGGAAATACTTTCCTCTCCTTACCAGGATTATTACAAAAGATGCGTATAACATTGAAAGCAGCTAACCATCGTTTAAAGTCAATAAGAAGAGCACTCTCACAAGAAAAGCCATAGTCTTGCAAATATTTCAGATTAAGTCCATGAATGTGTTTTCTCGCCCATTGATCAACATTGGGATCGCAGTTGGCATGTTGATGATAGACACTAACAATCTGATATGTCCAATTGTTCATAGCAATAGCACTGAGCTCCTGTACAGGTTCACCCTCACAATCCATAAAAATGATGATAGAAGCCTAAAACGGAAATTTACACATCTAAGGAAACGTTCTATAACATATTACAAAATGAAGAATTACATCGATGCTTTTCACGACAAAATACACAAATGATATGATGGCAACGAAGAAGTAAAATGTATCTAATAAGACCACGTCTA
Source organism: Prostheceraeus crozeri (assembly GCA_907163375.1). Lineage (NCBI taxonomy): Eukaryota > Metazoa > Platyhelminthes > Polycladida > Euryleptidae > Prostheceraeus > Prostheceraeus crozeri. Next base: position 181,579 of record CAJQUW010011349.1, on the reverse strand, counting down.
CGACACTCAAAGCACATAAGCGAATTGTCATAGGGTAGAGTTAGGAAAGGACTAGTAATTCTCCTTCTTTGATTTGCGTTTTGATGTAGCATTCTTCTCCGACTTGCGCTTCGTACCACTGCTGTTGAGGATTTGATCAATTATGTCATCTACGCTGGCTGGTTTTGGAATATATAGGATGGATTCCATATGCATGGAGAGAGAGGCTATTTTATTATCTTTGTGCTGACCATAATATAGTCCATTCACTTTGAAAAGGATATCCCAAGTACCTTCTCCGAGCTCGTCGCATGTGATGATTGTTGAATGATCTCCCTCCTTCTTATAGTAAGTACACCAATGTGATACCGGTAGGCAAATTTGGTTACCATCCCAAATCTTTCTATAGGGAGTATCCTTGTCATCTCTCGCTTTCCACTCTTGAGCAAGAGGAGTAGGAATGTCCATATTTAATGTCACGTACTCCTCAATAATATCGAGTTGGCGGCGAATGTACGTACTCACGGGGATCAGTATGTAGTCCCCATACTGATTGCGCATTATCTTGACATCCGTGGAAGGGAGCATTCCCGTTTGGAGTACTACGCTATGATCGTCATAACGCAAGACTTGTTTAAATTTACGCTGTAGCGGTGTAGGATTATGTACCTTGGTTGTTTCTTCCACTGGCCTCAGTTGTAGATGATCTGATCGGAGCGAACCTTGTAACGTTTGACCGTCATTTTGTCCTACTAGTGCAGCAGATGGAGTAGATGCCTGAAAATGAAAAAAGATTGTATTAAGTTTACGTTCAAGGGAGGAGAGGGAGGGAAGTAGCGACTTACCATTTTAGTTGGATAATAGAATAGAGAGAGAAAATGTGCGTCCGTCACTCGTGTGATTCAACGATGGAATGATTCTCACTGTGGAAGGCTCGCTATTTATAAAGAAATGCTTGATTCTCATTGGATGATGATCCTCATTGGACAATAACATCAAGCTGATTCCAAAGCCGTCAGCGAAATTTGATGAAACAACCTTTGGTAAAGGTCCCAGGTCGAAATTCCACACTTTGGAAAATTTTTAATTTTTCCCATACAAAGTCACTCTGACACTTAGGATTTTTTCAGGTGAGCTCCGACCTAAAATCTTGTAACCGCTCTAACTTTTGAACGGCTGCTCCGATTGACTCGCAACGAAAAATGCGGTCGAGCAGTGTTTCATCCTCTTTCCAATGCAAGTCGAACGAACAAAATCCGTCCACTAGAACCAAAGTTAGAACAAAGGGGGGGGTCAGCGAAATTTGATGAAACAACCTTTGGTAAAGGTCCCAGGTCGAAATTCCACACTTTGGAAAATTTTTAATTTTTCCCATACAAAGTCACTCTGACACTTAGGATTTTTTCAGGTGAGCTCCGACCTAAAATCTTGTAACCGCTCTAACTTTTGAACGGCTGCTCCGATTGACTCGCAACGAAAAATGCGGTCGAGCAGTGTTTCATCCTCTTTCCAATGCAAGTCGAACGAACAAAATCCGTCCACTAGAACCAAAGTTAGAACAAAGGGGGGGGGTCAGCGAAATTTGATGAAACAACCTTTGGTAAAGGTCCCAGGTCGAAATTCCACACTTTGGAAAATTTTTAATTTTTCCCATACAAAGTCACTCTGACACTTAGGATTTTTTCAGGTGAGCTCCGACCTAAAATCTTGTAACCGCTCTAACTTTTGAACGGCTGCTCCGATTGACTCGCAACGAAAAATGCGGTCGAGCAGTGTTTCATCCTCTTTCCAATGCAAGTCGAACGAACAAAATCCGTCCACTAGAACCAAAGTTAGAACAAAGGGGGGGGGGTCAGCGAAATTTGATGAAACAACCTTTGGTAAAGGTCCCAGGTCGAAATTCCACACTTTGGAAAATTTTTAATTTTTCCCATACAAAGTCACTCTGACACTTAGGATTTTTTCAGGTGAGCTCCGACCTAAAATCTTGTAACCGCTCTAACTTTTGAACGGCTGCTCCGATTGACTCGCAACGAAAAATGCGGTCGAGCAGTGTTTCATCCTCTTTCCAATGCAAGTCGAACGAACAAAATCCGTCCACTAGAACCAAAGTTAGAACAAAGGGGGGGGGTCAGCGAAATTTGATGAAACAACCTTTGGTAAAGGTCCCAGGTCGAAATTCCACACTTTGGAAAATTTTTAATTTTTCCCATACAAAGTCACTCTGACACTTAGGATTTTTTCAGGTGAGCTCCGACCTAAAATCTTAAATGGCGTCTCACATGTAAACGAAGACAGATAGGAACAAGCCGTTTGTTTCAGTGAATTTGTCTCACTCTTAGCTTTCAAATGACACCTCACTCGACAAAATCCGTCCACTAGAAGCCAAGATCGAAGCAAGCTGTCCAGAGGGGGGAGGGACGTCAGCGAAAAATTTTTATCTCGGATTGCTTTCAAATTCACCATACAGATGCAGAATTTCACGCTGAATCCGAATCTGGCCTCCGTTTTCACATCCGAGGCCGCGTTTGGACACTACACACCAAAACATACCACAGTTTAACCAAGACAACCTAGACGGTCGCCCACGTCAACCTAGACGGTCGCCCAAGTCCACCAGGCGGTCGGACACAGACACCCAAGGCTCACACACTGACGGTCCAGAGGGGGGGGGACGGCAGCGGAACCTCGCCGGCACATCACGACACTGGCGGACCAGAGGGGGGGGACTCAGACACGACGGCGGCCATCTTGCGCTATCTGGTGTTCGCCGTTTTCTTACTACTTTAAAGGAAAAGCCAATAGAGAGAGAGAGAGAAAGACTTTTAGGCCAAATCATCTCACATGAGATTGACCCTATTGTTCCCGGTTATTCATTGCCAAAAATGAAAATATTCCAGAAAATAATGCATGTAATTACTCATTGGGCATCATTGACTTTTCCTTTTATCTGAACGTGAGCCTGACTTCAAAAAGATTGATATATTTTCAAATTTTGATATCTATCGCTTTGCCGTCGCATTTCTGTTGTTCGTTGTTATTTCTTCTATTGAAGGCAAATAAAATACTTATACTCTCACTCATAGTGTAAATTTTATAGAGCCCGTACAAAACATTAAAATTTGAATGAAAGCCGTATGCATTTATTTATATTATTGTCTATCAGCTGCGTTAACTGTACAATATTTACTTATTTTATTTTATTTCGGAACACATTACACGAAGGCGCTTTATCACAAAAGTGATTTCTAAGCCGCTTTACAGAAGTCACAAAATATGGTCGAAAATTTGAATTTAAAAGTTCCTTAGAAGTTGTAAAACATTCAGCCAGTCTCATTGGTAGACCATTCCAAAGCCGACGAGCAGCCACAAAAAATCTCTACCTCCAAAGGTTGACCGGCGACATGTCTGTACTTCTAACATTCTCATGTTAGTCTTAGTCTTTGCAGTCTTCATCTGCTTGGATTCTGTGTGGTTTCTCTCACATGGACGGACGGGTAAGTCGGTGCAATACCCTGAATGCAGTAAAGGTCAAGATACACATGCGTCGCTCTATTCTTCCCTGTTTATTAGCGATCTTATTTTGATTTCTTATGTTCCTTGATTTTCACCATTCATAGTTTTCGGTCAGTTTCTCGTCATGTCTCATGCCGAGTTCTCATTTTAGTTCTTTTATTGTAAAAAAAAATTGATTATAAGTTTTAATTTATTTCCCATCCCTTCAAAAGTTGGGTCGGCTAGCCATTATATGTATTTCGTTTCCTACTCTGTACTGGGGTAAGTTACTCTATGTTATTAGTATTGATTTATGTTCATTCACTCGTGACTTTAAGTTACCTAGTTATTCACACGATTCTCCACTAAGGCAGTTGTTTAACTTTGGTATCCTCATAAAGAGACGGCTCTCCCCGTGCCGGATTCTACCTGCAAAATTGACCAAAAAGAGAGGCAAATTTCAACAGGCACTAGATACTTTATTAAAGTCGTGCGAGCTTTCGGCTTTCCCCCTTAATCATGCACATACAAAGTGATAGGTAAGCAAAGAAGATCGAAAACAGAATTTACACTAATAATCAATAAATCATTAAAGACAAATACTGCAAGTTAAAAGTCAAAAATGCAGGACAAGCGTACTACTGAGAAGAAAATTAGCAAGGTAAAGAAATAATAGATGATAATTAGAGAATGCACGCAATGCAATTCACTCCAATGCACACAATTGGAGCTGCACGCCTCTGCAATTATTCATAAGTTTGGAAGAGTCTATGCTGTTTATGTACAACGACTCGACTATGGAACTCTTTTGGTAGTTCTTTATGGCGGAATGAATGATTTTCCATTTGACTGTAGACTGAGTACCTGGATGTTTGGTGATAAAATGATCACGAACAGCAGAATCAGAGGAATTTAAAAACAAATGCTCTTTAAGACGAGACTTGACGCCTACAGTCAAATGGAAAATCATTCATTCCGCCATAAAGAACTACCAAAAGAGGTCCATACTCGAGTCATTGTACATAAACAGCATAGACTCTTCCAAACTTATGAATAATTGCAGAGGCGTGCAGCTTAACATTCTCTAATTATTTTTTATTATTTCTTTACCTTATTAATTTTCTTTTTTGTAGTATGCTTGTCCTGCATTTTTTGACTTTTAACTTACACTATTTGTCTTATTGTATTTCGGCGGAAAGTCGAAAGCTCGCACGACTTTAATAAGGAATCTAGTGCCTGTTGAAATTTGCCTCTCTTTTTGGTCAATTTTGCATTTGGTATCCTCCGTTTCCGGGATTCTTCGAATTTTTTACCGTGTCGTGTTTTAATTTAACTGTATAAAAAGCCATCCAAGCTGACATAGGAGTGGACGTATGTAACACCGATGATCGCAGTTGTCGTGCTCATGTGTTTATAATTCTATGTAGACGATACAAACTGAATGCTGGTAGGCTATAGTGACATGAAAAGCAGTTGTCTATACCCTAGAAAGCAGCATAGTGCTTACCGAAGTCTTTGCTGCGCTAAACGTCAAGTAGCTCCGCATCGATCCTACAATGATCCTATAGTTCGGAACTAGCTTCTTGTTGCGATCATATTTCTCCCCTTCAGCGAATCTCGCTTGATGTTGAGATTGACTTACTTGACTTGACTTAAATCCCGTCCGATAGAGATCAGGTAGGGTCCCATAGTGCGTGTCGATAACTCTTCCATGATTGGCGTTCTCTTGCGAGGCGAGTCATTTCGGCAGATGAGATTATCGTGTTAGCCGCTCTCAGTTGCTACCCCTATCCAGTCGTGGTCTTTCTCTGGGTCTCCTTCCGTGGACTTCCCATAAATTGAGATTAACATAGAATAAAATGACAAGTAACGCGGATATCAGAATGGCAGCTTTTCAACAATTGATTCGGAGAATTGGCGGTGCACCTCTGCATGTCAACAGGGGAAATAGACGTTCCTAGTCAATTCAATTTTTCCACTTACAAATTTGACATGCATTTAGGAAGTTCATTTGGATTTTTCACTTTTACCTAGATGAGAAATTTTGAATTGGGAAAAGTCGCATTTTACTCTTATTTTTTGTCACTTTCAAAGTCATGAATATAAATGCTTTGCGTATTTGTAGTTCAAGCGTCTAAAGGTAATTGATGAAGCGTACAGTATGTGGGTAATCTCACTAATGACTAAGTTTTAGCTGCAAATAAATAATGATTGATAACTTGTCAGAAAATCGGAGACCTGTGGATAACCCCAGTAAACCTAGAACCAATTTTTAGCGTTTGAAGGACATCTTGTTAAGCATGCAGCTTGTTATAAAACCCTATTAATCAGAAGAATTGACTTGCGACTGTTACTCAAATGTTACTTACAACCTTATCAATATATGGTTCTGCTACGCAGCATGAAAAGAAAGCCTATTCAGCCTGACATAGCATTCTACAATTTACATCAACAAAGCATTTGATGTACTACAATTGTACGAGTAATGTGCAAATTAGAGGCCGCGTTAGTGGCCGACGGTTTGTTCATTACTTACCGAGAAATCTCATGTGGTATTTCCATTGTCTACTCATATACATCTACATCTATCCATAGACTTCCTGTAACAGAACATTCTTCTGCAATTTGGAAGTCTGTGATCTTGGCAGTAACTTCGATGTTATAAGTATTGCTGCCGACAGCAGGCAGCAATTTACAAACTGCCATTATTCCTATATTATTGCACCATAGATTTAGAAATATAAGTAGACAATGTCATAGACACTGCAGGCAAATAACTACGAAAACATCCGTCAAAACAATTTTTTACGCATTTTTTATATTGTTGAATTAGCGTGACTTTGAATGACGCACCTTTCTCGCACTTTTTCGTACATTTTCAATATATATTTACCTCTAACACATTCCGAAGTCGTTAAAACTGAATATCGGATTTGTCATCACTGTCCTCTAATTGACACCAGTAGGTGACATACTACGGTCAATGACGTGTGATTGGCCATTGGCCATGTGTGATCACCATCATACCAGACATGTTTAGGGTGAAAAGAATAATAGATAATTGTTTCATCCTAGACCACATCATCGAAAGCAAAATGAAGGCATACTAGCATTCACAAGGCATACGCGCATTATTGCTATTTATTCTCAATCATAATGTCATGTGCACCGATTTTTAAAATTAAGAGTAAATATATAGTCCTTGCTCCTAACCACATACAAACGCCACTCTCACAGCAACTACGTTATTGTATGGATAATTAGATCATCGAGAGATAAGTGCATGCACGGACAGGTTGCATGATTTCGGAATGATACAGGAAATGTAGTATAACATTTTGTTGTCGCTAGAGACAGCAATGGGCGTGGTTCTATTACTCCATATGAAAAATATTGCTTTGGACAATAGATATGACACTCAATTGATTCCACAGTTATCTGTAGATGCATCTCCATTTTAGAGTTAAAATGTTGAAATGTTTGGACTTTACCACAGAATTTCAACGAACGACAAAAGTTCCTTAACTTGTCTAAGATAGTTGACATCATGGTAGAAAGTAGCCCTTTCAGCTGGGACTTTATCAGCTAGAGATATTTGCAAAACTTCATCTGTGAACAAATAATGCTGATCAAACAAGTGCTATATCATTCAGGACTTGAAATTTTGAATTCGAGATGTTGTTCAAATGTCTGCATTTCACAATGCAGTATAAATCTAGCAGTCTGAGTGGTGTCCAATAGACTGTTTCATATCGCTCTGTGTAGTGTTACAGCATAGCTATGCCAATGCGATATCTATGAGACATTTAACTCATTAATGGCGAGCGGTAATATTCGTTGCCATTTCGATGCGCCTTTTTTTGGTGCAACCATAGACCAAGTATTTTAAGTAGGGTGGCAACTCAGTTTCGATTTTATTAAATGAACTCGAGTTGACACCCATTAACACATGTAAGACATGCAGTTTGCAGATATGCACATGCGAGATTTACAGTTTTGACGAGCTTACCGGGGAATTGATTAATTATAATAGCAATTCTGAAGAAAGAACAGTATTTTACAAATCCTCTGTGTCATGACAACCTTGGAGAGGTAATGCTTGCTAAATTAGCAATTCGATGGGTGACTATTGCTTTAATGCTGGTACAGCCTACTATTAAGAGTATTTTCTTAACCGTGATCATATCACAAACTACCTGCCACTGAAGGAGCAAAATTTCATAATCAAAGACATTGATCACAATTAACTTCAGAAGATGTAAATAGCTCCGAAACTTAATTCAGATTGATATGAAGGAATTTCTCCACGTATCCGGAGTGCCATGAAAATTGCCAAAGAAATTAGCGAAAAATTTTTAATTTCGCAGATACAAATTTATCATTAAACAGCGCGACGCTTCGGTTTACGCCTTACTCATGCGTGATTCTACAACGTCACGCTGTTTAATGATACATTTGTATCCGCGAAATTGGAAATGTTTCGCAAATTTCTGTGGTAATTTTCATAATTCAGATAAGAATTGACAGATGAGTTTCGTGAATCATAAAATCATATGCCTATGAAAATTGAATTAATCCTCACAGATATGGTCTAGCTGCATAGAGCTTTATCATTCTAACGATTTACAACTCAATTTTGCACAGTCCTAACTTACCATATCAATTGAACCTGGTCGAAAAAAGCTATTTACTACATTAGCAAAGCTAGCAAGCTTGAAATTGCAGCCAAAAAACAGAATAAGATCTCACGTTTTCCATGAAAACTTGCATCATATAATGCGGCTCATGAAATTTCCTTGATAGTCAGCCTTATAATTTCCGTCTATTTAAGATACCTGGCAATAAATTTTCATTCTTTTCGATATCCAGTGAGTTTCATACTACTTACACATTAAAGTCTGAAATTCCAAATCCGCAGTATACAAACACAGGAATAATTTGCAAAATTTAGCTTTTTAGAAATTGATCAAATATTCTTTTAAACCACAGGAATGGAATCTCTGTAAAAACTGAATCCTTTGATTTAAAATGTTGGGCACTCCGATCATTTTAAAAAAAGTTAGCAGGCGCATGAAAAAACGTTCACAAACTTCTCTGAAGAACTTGACATCGTCTGTGTCTCTTTGCTGTGTGATCCGGTTGATAACAGTCACTGAAACTTTGCACAATTCGGCGTGTTTAATGTTGAACACTAGCATTGCATATGCAGACACGCCGTCAATTTCTTGCCTACTGGTTCTATCTGCATATCGCTTACAGAAACTATTTCAGCAAATCAAGAATCTGCAAATCGCTTGCAAATGCTGGCCATTCACATGTCAGATCGGCTGTGGTGATCAACTCATTGAATAGAAATCCTGGTGAAACTAAATAAAAGGCAATCTTTTCAAACGCTTCGTTACATGTTTGTTGTACACATGGTCACTGACGTTATGAGTTCGCGGTCTGTTATTTTGTCAACGCAAGAAATCGACGATGTCGTTAGTTCCACGGTCTCCAGAAATACCGGTAATAACAACAATTGGTGTGTCAAGTTGTACCATAATTGGGCCGAATGGCGAAATGTCCAGTCAAATAAGAGGGTACCTACATATGAAGATCTCATATCAACTACAGATCATGTCGTTGCTGACGCCCTGAAACATTTCATTTTTGAAATAAGAAGAAAGGATTGCTCCGAATATCCCTCAAATACAATATATAACATAGTCTGTGGATTGGCACGTTGTCTGAAGCAGCAGAACCAGGAAATGCGAATCATGGACAAGGACAACGTCAACTATGCTGACTTCCTGGCGTACTTGGATGGAAGGATGAAGAACCTAACGGCTAGAGGGCTCGGTGTCAGCCGTAAGACTGCTGAAACAGTGTCCGTGGATGCAGAGTGGAAGCTGTGGCAGCATGGAGCGTTCTCACTACATGATGGCAAGGGATTGCTTACAGTAGTTTACTTCTACAACTCGAAGGTTTTTGGCTTGCGAGGTTGCGACGAACACAGAAATATGTTGATGGATCAATTTGTTTTTGGCGAGGATGCACAAGGAAAATTCGTACAATTTCAAGAGCGAAATGACAGGGTGAATGAAGGTGAATCAAGGACGATGAAAAGGTGTTTGGCGGTGGAATTCGCGATCGAAAGGTGCAACCCAAGACTGTCAAACGATATGACTCAAGTGACAATCCTCGTTCCGTCTACAAGATAATTGAGACCTACATCACCAGCTTGAGGAAAAGCAACGTTCACAACGGAGCTTTTTATAGAAGACCTTTGCAGAACATAACGGAGACTCAAGCCAGGTTTTCCAGAGCCCCAGTTGGTGTCAACAGCATCCGCAAGCTTTTGCCAGAAGCAGCTCAAATGGTTGGCCTAACTGGTTACATAACGGCGCATTCAGGGAAAGTTACGTGTGCGACTCAGTTATTTGGCAACAACGTGGACGAGCAACTGATTATGTCTCGCACTGGACATAGAAGCACGGCGGTTCGCTCATACAAGCGCAAAGAGCAATGAGCATGAGAGGCATCTAAGTGGTTTGCTAGAATCTCCTGCTGCCGACCTCAAGAAGTGTTTTCGACTTAGCAGCGATGAAATGACTGGCTTTAATTTTGATTATGAAATTATTAATTTGTAAAATATATCAATTCTTGCTGAATATATTGTTTTTCTCATTGAACAGATGTAAAATACCGGTACGCAATTATAGTAACTTCATACTATAAATATTCTAATACTTCATACTATAAATATAAGTATTCCTCCAAAGCCATGGAATAGAGACATGGCGGGGGATGGCGCATTGTATTTAATGTAAGTCTACCTATTTTCCAGCATAGTTTTGAATGTACACATGTACGGTACATGTACATTCAATTTAAAAATTATTCAGAAAAAACTTGCAATGAATTACACACGTTTTCATATATCTCTACCTGCGGCCTCGATCAATCACTCGTTCTGTAATCTGCAGATGTTGAGCTGACTGCTCATTGTTCGATTGCTATGGTATTTAGTCAGAAGATTGTGCCATTTCAATAACGTCACGTGTTCCATTGTTTCCCTTCTAGTCAAACCGAAGAAGCACAGAATTAGATTTTTTAATCGTATAACTTTGCTGGAACTGCAAACTGATTCAAACAGATGGCACACGCAGGAACTTGCTAAGTGGGCAAAAAGAAATTTTTAATACCTTACAGAGATACGAAAAATAGTCGTGCGTCGCTAGCGGATTGCTGTAATTTCCTTCAAAATGCTCCAATCGCCTCGATTCCTTCAGATTCGAAGAATTCAGATCATTGTGCAAAAGTTTTCTCGATAATGTTGGGCCTTCCGATCATTTTAAAAAGAGTTAGCAGGCGCATGAAAAAGCGTTCACAAACTTCTCTGAAGAACTTGACATCGTCTGTGTCTCTTTGCTGTGTGATCCGGTTGATAACAGTCACTGAAACTTTCCACAATTTTCCGTGTTTAATGTTGAGCTGGCTGCTTATTGTTCGATTGCTATGGTATTTAGTCAGGAGATTGTGCCATTTCATTTGCGTTACATGTTCCAATGCTTCTTTTCTAGTCAAACGTAAGAAGAGACGACCAGTCTAATTATGTTGGAAGAAGAGACAACCTGTCTACTTCTGTGGAATCAACACTCTACCTGCTATCTCTACTTGCTTTATGGAGACAACGTTGCGACAGGGCGCCCAGAATAATCGACTAAATCAGTGTTTCTCAAACTGTGGTACTTGCACCACTAGTGGTACGCGTGAAGCATTCTGTACATGGCAATTTTTCGTAAATTTATTACTACATGTATTAATTTACTATCCAAGTTTCTTCCTGCTGCTTTGGAAAATTGAAAGTTCGATTAATCAGTTTTTGGCAGTGACTCATGAGATATCTACGGTTGCGACTCATTATGCGCAGTCACATCCGGTTCGCAATTAGCGCAAGCCGTGAAGTGACATACTAACGTCGTGTCTCGATACTTCACAATCAATTACAAACTTTCAAATATATTCTTAATGTAAAGTAGATATAAATCAAGTATTAATCTCTCATAATCAATCAAATTGTATGTCATAGAAATAATTATCTAGCTTTATAGAGCGGTTGAAAATTATTCTCTTCAGCTTCTGATTTTACCATGGCACCTTCTTAACTTTGATTGATTGTAAAGATACCGCACAGTGTATATAAGCTTTGTAATTTCCCTACAGCACCAATTTTCATTATCTTCTTAACTAAACGTCCATCATTATCATAATTCTCGCTATAAATTTCTTATGCATGATGCATGGTGGTACGCGGTAGAGATTCCGACTGTGAAGTGGTACACGATGAGAAAAAGTTTGAGAAATACTGAACTACATGAAGGAGGGGAGCAGCGCGGTTCTAATTTCGGTCCGCAAATTGCGTTTGAAAAAAGTGTTTTTTACTCTAACTAGAAAAGTATCCTCGCCATAAATTGGTTAAACATAGAACGAGAGAACACTAACGAGTTCAGAATGTGTCAATAAATATAAAAGTAATGGGGAAATTTCTGTGGAGGAACATTCCTTTCTAAAAAAAGTAAAGCGCCTAGCCTTGGAATCTTTTGGTCTAGAGGTCGAGAGCCATGGGGTGTCACTTGAAGTCTATATAAAGTCTAGTCCTTTATAAGGATGTCCACATTTGATCCACCAAGACGCACAGTTACTTCCGTCTGTCAAATTATTATTAGTCCGTCAGCCAGAGCAAGTTTCTGCAGAAAACGAGGCCGAAAATGAAGCTTTTACAGAATGATGTACACCCTATGCCTACTATGAATCTGCGTGTCTGCCGAGTTCTAGTTAGTTCCTCTTCTTGTCACAGACGATCAAGGAAAAACACATGTAAGCCCAATGGGAGGCAAATTTAAGTTTTGGCAAAGCGGAAATTTCCATGCTTTCACTTCTTTAGCGAAAAGTGTTTATTTGACATCGTATATATAATACTAGTATAATTTCTACCGTGGAATGTCGTCAGGTCATTTCCTATGATGTGCCTGACTGTGTTGTTATCATGTCTCTGATCGGCAATGTTTGCGAGAATGTGAATTAAATGACTCAGAATGCTTGAGTTTGTCGACATTAGGAGGCTTGAGAAATCTGAATGTGCCTAGCTACATAGGCAGGGGATCATCCAGATGATGGGTAGTGTCCTGAAGACATTCCACGTCAAAAAGTATGACTCTGGACTTAGTAGGTTTCTCTCAATCAGACAAAACATAGAAAATTTCATTTTTGCCAAAAACTGCAACCTGCGCTGCATCCCACTGGATCTACATATGCTTTTCTTTGGTTCTATCTGACAAGCAGAGGAACCAGGTAGAGCACATCAGACGTGCAGATTCATAGCAGGCATAGAGTGTACATCATTCTGTGAAAGTCTAGTTTTCGATCTTGCTGCCGGCTTACCGGCTTGATCTCTATGAGCTTACCGATCAGGTATATTCGAAATATTGTCAGTTTCATTGTTAGATCATCGTTCAGGAACTGGGATGAATTCATTTTGTCAATTAGTTCAATTTTCTGCCGAATGAATTTACGAGCAAGTTAACAAACAGGACCTGTACCATTTGATCCTGTACTGTTTTATTAGTTATTCAAGGAAATACGGTGCAGACCAGATTTGAGTCGATTCTTTAGCCTAGTTGGATCTTCTTGTAGCAAATTGACAGAGACTAACAATTAGTCTTTTTTTGGTGATCAAAGGTCTTCAATAATTTCCCAATTGGTCAAAGGTTTACTATGCTTATGGCTTGGCTATCTGCAACCGAAGATGTCCATTTGGCTGTTCTTAGCTTCCGGCACAAAAGTCATTAAATTTGCCAATTATATCATAGGAAAATCATTAGAAAGCCTAGAAAATCCCGTGTCGTAATATTCAGACTGATTTGCAAGTCTGTTCTTGACAGCAACAGGTTCAGCATATTGACTGCATCTAGATGGGATTATTTGCACAGTGAAGTCGAATTAGTTCAATAGTTAATGAATGATGATGAATCGAGGATTATTCAAAAGATCCCGCTTCGTCTTTAGTTGACAACTGCATCTCCTCGTCAGTATAACTAATTCTAACTGAGACCCATATGTCATTCATAAGATGATTATTATGCCGATTGTACTCGGATTAACTTCAGTCACAGTTGATTAAAAGTGTATCCGGGCTTCAAACTGACAAGCTGATTTTCTTTGATCCATCCAAGTACACGACAGTTTGTCCTCAACTTATCAAAATATTACTTTTATGAATATCATTAATTACCAATGACAACTTTGATTTGTGTTCAATTATCTTGAGGATGAAAATGTACTTGAAACACACTAACAAATTCAATTCCGTGCAAGATCAGAAGTAAGGATCAAAGCAGCAATATTTTTGTTTTTCTGTTATTTTTTTCCAAATAATGAAATGTGATGAGAGATTGCTTATTCAAGTTAATTAGTGATGTTCATATCATTTCCTGATAATTTGAATTCTTTGGGGTCTGCAAGACGCCCATCAATTTACTTTGAACTGCATGCATAATGCCATCATTTCACAAATATATTGAAATGATTACTTTCGGAGGAAAATTTGCACATTTCAAATGCGTATATTTGAGTTGTATTCATTGCGCAAAACAATCCTATTAATCTCCTTATTTATTTCAAAGTAACTTCTCAGTACATTTAATCAGTTGAGCATCGTAAATAGGCTTCAGAAAGGAGATCTATAGCCACAATTCTGTAGAATTATTGACTTTAAATTTTGAATTGCTGAACATACACGAAGATGAGAGGGTCAGAATTAATGAAGGTCGCTGATTGTGGCATTTATAGAATCCTGTCTAAAAATTGTGACAAGTTTTATGCATGAGAAACCGGAAGAAGTTTCAGCAGGAGAACTCCAATTTTGCAGCTACACCAATTAGCCTCCGCTCTCGCTTCCTCCTCAATCGAACCCAGTCAGAAATGTACACTGCTAGTGGATTTCAAGAATGCATTCAACTGCATCACTCGTGAAGTCAATCAGTCGAGCAGTGTCAATTAAATGTGTAGGAGGCTCCAGGACCTCCTTCCTCCGAGTAAAATATGGTCATTTCAGGGAAGAATCGAGAATTTAATATCGATTTTTGCTCGCTAGGTATCTACCATACATGTAGATGTTTCTCTGAATTCTGGAGATGAAGTATAGGCTTACCTTCAGTAAATGAATTTTGACTGTCATATCTCGGACAAGAGCTTGTAACTCCTTTCTTAACTTAAGTTGCTTACTGTACAGATTCAGCAGAAGGATGATGTGAGCAGTTGACGCGAATATACACGGGTAACTCTAGATAGGGTACAACTCTAGTTCTCGGACACTAGACACGCACCGTTACACATGCGGACACACGCGACCAATTGCGCGTGCGACATTGTCTCGATTCAGTGGACTCCATCAAATCGGTCAGCTAAATTACTTTCCATTTCTTTGTCAACAGGATAAAGTGATTAAATTGACTCACACAGCTAGACAGGTCGTCTCTTCTTCTGTTTGACTAGAAAGGAATCATTGAAACATGTAGCGTTAATGAAATGGCACAATCTGCTGACATGGTATCATAGCAATCGAACAATGAGCAGTCAGTTCAGCATTAAGCACGCCAAATTGTGGGAAATTTCAGAGACTGTTATCAATCGGATCACAAAGCAAAGATACACAAACGATGTCAAGTTCTACAGAGAAGTTTGTGAACGCATTCTCGTATGCCTACTACTGTAAAACAACAAATTTTTGCGAATTTCGCGAGGGCGAGTGTCTCGCGAAATTTGCTGTTTTACAGCATCTTTTTTAATAATGATCGGAGGATCCAACATTAACGAGAAAATTTTTGCGCAATGATCTGAATTCTTCGAATCTGAAGGAATGGTGACGATCGCAGCATTTTGAAGGAATTTACAGGAATCCGCAAACAACGCACGACTATTGTTCCTATCTCTGCAAGGTATTAAATTAGTTTTAATAAAATTTAGAAATTTCTAAAATTACCTGCATGTGCCATCGTTTTGAATCAGTTTGCACTTCTATGAAAGTGATGCGCCTAAGCAATCTAATTCTGTGAGTTGACCGATATCAAGGAATCCACTTGGTTCGAGACGATGGCACACGCGGAATTGGAAGTGTGCGTCTGTGTCTCAAGTAGTGTGTGTTTAGTGTCTGGTCACTTAATAAACCCGTGTAAACGAGTCTTGTTTTTCTCTCTTAATAGTGTGAGAGCCGCTGACATCTTCTTCCTACATGCGCGTACCAGCTTCTTATTAACTATAATATATAGATTGTCACCCAACATCAGAAAAACGACAATTAAGTTCTGATTCCATTCGTCTTCTAAGTTACGGAGCGTCAAACATCACAAAATTCCATTTGTTTATATAGATCCATGTGCTTCCGAGTTTGGTATATTCAATAACGTAGTGATCCAGCATTCATTTAAGACTAAAAGAGAGATTTGTCATTTTTGTGATTATGATTGCACTTTTAGGGCAGAATTCTCCAAAAGCAGGCAGAAATGCGATGTTCCTCGTAAGCGGTAGCTTCACCAATTTCCTCTTAAAGATAATAAAGGCGTCATGACAACCGATGCTGTTGCTGCATATAAACAGGCAGACAAAATGTCCTGATGAGGACAAATTTTGTCCTGATCACAAAATGATATTCATAGATTTTGTGTAACTTGCCGTATAAACGAAGAGGTAACTTACTTGACCGACACACTATTCAAAGTAGAGGGCGTTTGTGGTGTAATAAGACGCGCGAAGTTTAATGGAAGTTCACTAAGTTAACTCGTGTATATGCGCCTTTAAGATCTCACCGATCCACAGAAAAACATGAGATTGTCCGGTTTATCATTTCCGTAGAGAAGAAAACAAGTCGATAATGCCATATTGTGAGGCGCCACTCATGATGTCCGTTTCGATTGTTGGCTCTGATGATTAATCAGATACTTACGAGGGGGACCACATGAAAGTTGCAAGCTTCTTCTCCTATTTGACTTCTGGACTGGCCTACTCGTATGTCAAGTATCACCCAGATTTTCAACAAATTAAAAATTCATTCCAGGTGTTCATTCAATCATTATATTCCTCTCAAGCTCTGGATTCAATTTAAACAAACACTTTCACCTCCCAGCCCTATCCATGGCGAGACAGTCTATCTACTTTTGCGCTCAATAGTTAAGTGTTGAGCTGCATTTCATTTGTAATTATAAAGCACTTATGTCAATTTGAATGAAGTTTCAGTTAATTTATTTACAATTATCATAATAAGTTAACCCATTTCAAAATATTTTCTAAAAACATTTCTTAATTATGTTATTATGTTATTTAGATTATGTTTTCAATTATTATTATTGAGTATCACAATTACGATAATGATCTGAAAAACTATATTTCATTGACGTGATTATGATAACGATAAAAAAGTTAACAGATTTAGATTTGATCGATGAAATGATTGATTAAAAACATTGAAATGAAGACGACGAGATTACATTTGTGATTAGTAGGACTCTGTGATAGGAGGATGTGGGTAGTAGGACTCCATGCAGATCTGATGTCTAGCTACGGTAGTCCTACATGGACTTTCTTTTTTGGTGTGAAATATACCAATGTATCCGGTGTCTAATGTCTCCCGTTTGGCCGGTGACGAAATAGCCGTTATAAAACAATTGTGTATCACAATCTACATATACAAGAAGTCACACACTGCATAATTATAGTAAATGACTTTGATGCCCAAATAAAAATGGGAATTCTTTATAGTCTCAATAATAGCCTAGTACTTACAATTTATATATTCAAAGCGTTTATGACTTCAAATGCTTTTAAAAGTTTTAGCTGCATATTTTAACGGCTGTTTACAATCATCACCGGTATGTCTTCCATCTCCGGTATGCTTGACATGGACTGGTGAGTGGCGCAAATTATGTAACTGATGTGTAGACATATACAAATCTTTTACTCGACATTGGTAGAAAGTTACACCAACTACTCATCAACTAAAAATTCAGAGAAACATTCCAGTTTAAAAAGTACGCCAGAGAAAACCGGTCGATTCCGTAATCCTTTCAGAAACCCGTAATTGTGATTGTCTATTACAGGTGGGATTAGTGAACGTATTTTCATTTATTTATCATAGTAGACAATTATATCATGAATGTATATTGCTTATGTATATCTGACCGGCTTTTTCAATAAATAATAGATAATATGTCATCAATATTTGAATCAAATAATTAGGGCGTGTGATGTAAAAAGATGGATCTAATCCTTTGTTCGACAAGATATCTTTAAAAAAGCGCTCATTTCATCGACAACTCATAGGCAGAATTCTATGCTCCATTTTGATAATGCGTTAATTTTGTTCGAAAAAATTGATCATCTGATATCAATGTATTACTTTTCTATGACATAGATCATTCACAGACTTCTATGGATCATTTATGGCATAAATCATAGAAGTCTATGCACAAATCATGGAAATCCCAAACATTGACATCTACATGCGCACAGGAAGATCTCCAGTATGCATTATCTATATAGAGGCTCAAATCAAAATTTGAATGGGATGGTTTAGATAACATAATTTGCGATGTTCATTAATTTGCTTCCTTAATTTGATAAGATGGAGGGAGTTTCAAGAAACAAAAACATCAAATGATGAACCTCTGTAATGAATATGCCTACATTATTGACAGAAAGAGGAACGACAGATCCCATTGGAAATGCACTGAAGCTAATCCAAAGAAATGCAAAGCATATGAGCATAGCTAAAAGTGTGTCGAACAAATGAACCTGTCGAACAAAATGACCATCCACAAAAGGATATATACTAAAAAGAAAAATGCCCCCTACAGTACACATTTTTGATACGCCATTGGCATAATCATATATATATACATGGCTATGATGACTCTTTCTTATATCCTCTCCATCCATTTCATAAATTGCTCTCCTGACCGAGCACTTCTTCATGTTGACTTCCGAGCTGTTCCGTGTGTTGTCTTCTATTTCACTTTTTTTACATGAGTTTGTCCAATTACTTCGCAATTAACTTTTTTGAATTTGAATTTGAATTTGAATCGAGAAATCGAAGTCGATCCAACACGAGCCACTCACATCTCTAATACACATGCCTTCGCATTGCAAGTTTTTCAAAATTACCCTACTATGTATTCTAGTGCTTTATATTACAAATTTCTGCAATATCTGCTCTGATATATTTCTCCTATTAAGCTGATGCCGCTAATTCATGAGAATACGCTATATACCAATTTTCTAAAATCTATCAATCCATTTTCGGATGATGCTGCTCAATTTCTGAGAGTACCGTAATGCATTTATGACATATGGAAATCATGTTTCGTTCATGTGTGTTCATTGTATGACAGCCAAACTAATGTATCCTGCGTTGTATGCAGCGCGCTCTCTTCATAAGGAGCTCTAACGCGCACTGACTATGCTCCCGGCTCATGCAAGGTTACAAAATCGAGTCGCTGTCCTCAAAAGACATTTTGGCGGCTAGAATCTCTCTCATTTGTAACCTAAATTGTCTCTCTTGGTATCACATCACAAATACAACTGTGATCCTAACTACTTACAGTCTCTTGTTCAAAGTGAGTGTTTCTAGCGTTGTTTCTGCATTCATACATGTGCTCCCAATCTCAGCTGAATTCAGTTTAGTAAAGTCATGGTATGAACGCAATATTGATCAATTTTTTCTCAATTTTTGATGAACTTGAAAGAAATAGTAGAAAGTCATGACTTTCACTCGAATTAACGAAGTTCAAATTACTTTCCACCGAATCTTTGTGGCTGCTGTATCTCAAGGAAGTCACGTTAAAGAAATATCATTCCTTTGAGTTGAAAAAGACTAATAATTAAGTTTCTGAGCAGCGTTCTGCTGTCAAAGATGAAACATGGATGCATCGAATGTTGTACAACAAAATTTGCTATCAGATATCCGTTTTGTCTCCGTGCTCTCAGAAAAAGCGTCGCAAGGGATGTGCTTTAATCATCGGACTAACGGATTAGTGATTATTCAGGAATCGCACTAATTACTTGAGTGACTTTAAGATACAGCTAGCAGACACAAAGCAAATAATATCGTCGAAAGGAATAATAACCAATTCATCTCAAAGCGCAGTATTGATAGGAAACACATTTGGAGATAATGAATCAAACAGATGCGAACGCATTTTCTCTTTATTAACATGGCTGAAAATGAAGGCACCAAAAGGATCAATTTCCGGATCACAGTTTGAGAAAAAAGAATAAAAATGCACTGAATATTTAGTTGGTTGAACGGTACAACGCAATGTTACCGAAATATGAATTTTCATTTAATTGTCAAAAAATTAGAAGTCAAAAAAATTAGGCTTAGCATGATACTAAAGTATTGAGCAAGTATGTATCAGGTTGAGTGTTTGTCAAAAAAATGTCAGTATATGGTGAAAAATTTTACATCAAAAGCCTCAGTTTTTGCGTAGATAGCACTCCTGTGGTCAGAAATATTAGATCAATTTTTAAGAAGCAGAAGATCAATTTTTGCAAATTTCTCCTATGCATCGAGTAAGTTTATTAGGTAGACTGGTGACTCCGCATTTATTAAATCCCCACTGTGTATACACTTTCGATTTTATTAAATGAACTCATGGGAGATACACTCGGAATTGTTTCCAAATGTGAGATATGCACATTTAGGCAATTTTGAAGAAATTACAACGGAATTGAGTGATCATGCTCGTAATGCAGACGGGATGATTGTATTTTACAGATTATCAGTGTCATGACAGCCTTGGAGATTTAATGTTTGTCAAATTAGCAACTGACCAGCTATTGCTTTCATGCTCAACCTGAAAAAGAGTATTTTCTTAAGCGTGATCATATCACAGGCATCCTGCCACTGAAAGAACAAAATCATATAATCAAGGACAATCATTTCAATTAACTTTCAAAGATGTAAATATAAGTCTACATCACTATTCAGATTCAAGAAATGAAACATGAATTCATTATTTTTTTATCCTGAAATTTCACCTAAGAAAGCACGAATAAGATCTCGACTTTTTCATGAAGACTGTCATTATAATACAATAAATGAAATTCCCTCGATAATCAGCTTGATTTCCGATTAGTTAGGATACTTTTCAGCAAATATTTATTCCTTTTGATATTCAACTTGCTTCATACTACTTATATAGGGGAATCATCTCGGTAATATAAATTGGCAAAATTTTGACTACTTTTAAAACTGCTCAAATAATTTTTTGGACCACGGGAACGAAATCTCCGCAAAAAACTGAATCTTTTCATATGAAAATTTTCACTGTATACAGATACTTTTTGAGTCGATACTCTACCTATATATACTTACGCTATGCTCCTATGTCTATAATACTAGCGATTTAATCTTCTAGCATGAAACTTTTTGGATATCAAAAGGAGTGGAAATTTGCTACAATGGAAATTTACTTCAACGGAAATTAAGCTGATTTAATTATCAAAGAACTTTCATGATAATGATGATGACAATATATTTGTCATATAGCATTCACATGCGACGCATAAGTAAAAATTGAAACCATGACAAATAGAGAAAACCCATGACGGGCGACAAAAACCAAACATTGATGAACAAGAAAGTTAGAGTCAAGCAATAAGTACATTTCAGATGAAATTAGAGAAATTAAGGATCCCCATATGTCGCTGATGCGGAATAGTTCGTTAACCGATGCTTAAAGTCATGAACCGCAGTATAATGCAATTGCAAGTCTTCATGGAAAAGTTGAGAGTAATTGTATCGCTCAAAAAAGTGTCTGTATACAGTGAAAATTTTTGCATCAAAAGATTCAGTTTTTACGGAGATTGCGTTCCTGTGGTCCAAAAAATTATTTTAGTTATTAGTTTTTATTATCATTAGTTTTTAAAAAGCTACATTTTTGCCAATTTATATACTACCGATAAGAAGCCCCTTTATAGGTAGTATGAAACAAGTTAGATATCAAAAGGAATGAATATTCGCTAGCAAACATCTTACTTAAGCCGAAATTATGCTGATGATCTAGAAAATTTTATGAACGGCATTATAATGCAAGTCCCTGCAAGTCTTCAAGGAAAAGTTGAGATCTCATTGTGCTTCTCAGCTGAGATGTCATGTTTTTAATTCAATTTTCAGCGACATGATTCAATGATTCACAAGGCGTCATTTACCTGAATAGTAATGTGGACCATTTACATCTTTTAAAGTTAATTATGATCATTATCTTTGACTATGATGTCATGCGATATTTTGCTCTTTCTATAGTTTGTGACATGATCACACTTAAGAAAGTTATCTTATTAATAAGGCTCAGCACTACCCATCGAATTGCTAATTCAACCAACATTACCTCTCCAAGGTTGTAATGACACAGAGGATTTGTGAAATACTGTCATTCCATCTATACTGTTATCATGATCAGTCAATTCGATTATTATTTCTCTAAAACCTTAAAAATTTGTCTCACGTTGGTTCTGGGTCTCAACTGGAGTTCATTTAATAAAATCGAAACTGTTAATACTGAGTTGCTACCAGGGATGCGGAGTCCTATCATTTTGAAAGGACTCCGACTCCGGGTGTCAAGTATATAAAGCCTTTCTTGAAAAATTAACTGGTAACCTACGTCATAGATCATTATAGGATTACCTGAACCTATCTTTAGTGATCATTGCTGCATCAATTATCAATCATTTTCGATGAAAGTTGATCAAATGTCGCTTTCAGTTGGATACACACGACTCGGCTCCTCCCATCTTGCTGATGTGTGCTTCACACGGTTTTTCTCCAGTCTCTACCAGGAAGGAAAATCCTCATCTTTCTCCAAAAAATATGGGTACACCTTCGATTTTAATATGCACTTTAGAGGAGCCATCACATACACGATTAAAGTGAGGGCAAGAGGTAATGTTCTCAAATAAACTAGTATTTCATTTTTATCTCTGATGTGACCTTTGGCACGTAGGTTTGATCGAGGCTAGGATAGGAAGGCTTGTCTTCTCTACTATATCACCGAGTGAAAAGACAATCCTTTTTTCACTATCACGGTTCATTCCCTCAACCACTACAAGCTTTGCATGCATCGCTGTCTCGACTGTACTTTTGTTTGATGAAGAAAGTTGACATCAAAACAGTGACAGCTATGCACGAGAATAAATAATTTGTTTGTATTATACTTCGGGTCTAGTTGTAGGTAGGAGTCTGGAGTCCTATCATTTGATAGGACTCCGACTCCGCATCCCTGGTTGCTACTCCATCTAATATATTTACTTTGTGCAAGTAGGATTTAAAAAGTCCATGTTTTCTTAGGTCCTTTGAAAACACACCAACGTAACATTTTCTTTTAGAATATCAAAAGTTCGTTTTCTTCAACCAAATAAGATAAAAAATTAATGCACAAAAACTTCGATATAAAAGTTGAATTGAGTCACATGAATCAGTATTTGATGTCTGAGAGTCAAAATTAAGTCAAAACATGAAATTTACTCATTTTGTAGAGACTCAGACATCAAATACCGAATCATGTGACTCACTTCGACTTTTATATCGAAGTTGATGCTCTGAATTCAATCATGTTTCAAATTCATTGCCATTTTGATAAATAGTTTCTTTTCTGCGAAAGAAAATGTACGAAAATTGCCAAGTGTGTCACAATCCATCGATATTTCTTGAATTTTACCATTCGATTCAAATGGGAATCCTTTAACCTTACCTGCAACCGAAAGCGACTGGCTGTGACATTAAGAATTTGACTTTTGTATTCAGCGTTTCAAGATCTACATATCCATGCTATTAAGCCCTTTATGCGCGAATGTAGGAATAAAGTGTCAGTAGCTCCCGTCCTAAGACGAACTGCTTTCTAGTCAAATGCACGTGAGCAGATTTCTCTGGCTTCCTGAGAAATCTTTCTCTGACGAATTTCTATGATCTCAATGCTTCGGTGTAAAATCGACCATAATATCATTTTCACAGAGGGGGCCCCTAAATGATGGCCGGCAGCTTATCCGCAGCTTATCGGCAGCTTGTCAGAGTACTTTGTAAATATTCACGACCTCCATCATTTTTCTCATAAGATATTCATCATATCTCGCTTAAGGTACCGTGCTGATTAGGAAATTACTTAAATCTACGTCTAGCTACAGCACAGCTTGCCGGTGCAGTGTAAATAGATTTGTAGAATTGTAGGACTTGTGTCTGCGATGGCATCATTTTATCATTCTCGAAGTGATATCACAACATGTACGCCACTCACTCACTGGCTCTGATGTCCTCGGCTGACAGATTGTTGTTTCCATTTCCAATAGTAAGAATATACGAATTATCCATTCGAAAAGGAGTAAGTAACTGTGTGATATGCCATTTCGATGTTAAGGTTAGACACGATCCTTCGATTCTAGAAACCGAAGCCGCGCGCAGATAAATCTAATTCTGTGCTGATCGCATTATAGTAACTGACTTGCTTTCAATTTACAACTGGCAACAATAAAATACATCTAACTAAGCACCAAGCAAGACATTTACGAAAGCTCTGAATATTCTCCTAAAGTCAACATTTGTTGGTTTGCTTGTAGAGATTCTATATTGAATGTCATTCCTTGCAAAAAACAGTGTTTTAAATCACGCCATGTCTTTTTAACGCAGATGTAAGCACTCGAAAACCTGCGTTTGAATACTAACTGATTTTAAGAAGATGATGACCATGAACACAGATTCAAATGCGAAAAATTGATTATGTAATTTTATTGATTGCAATCGATCATGAAATAGAATTTCGCCGGCTCACGTCGGTGGATGACGCCACTTGATTGTGTGGATTGCAAGTTGAAGGACCGGTAGACAGAAAATTAGTAATGTGGATTGGAATACTAAATGAATTGGCGGACTACAGCGCAGGCCGCAGCTCGAAGGTGTCCTTTTGGACATATAGAAACGTAATTGAACTTTTACTTACAAGGGCATCGAGTTATCTTCATTGGCTACTGTTGATGACTGAAGCGTAGACTGTTAGATCCTCAAATCTTTAGGGGAGCCTTGGCATCCTGAGGTGTGGAGGACTTTAAGCTGTAATCTGTGTAGGAGCTATCACTAGTGTATTACACGTTTGGCATCATTAAATTGACAAAAAATGTAAATGTATGATATATACAATGCATTATTGATAAATGCAACTAAATATGCCAGTATATCCGTTGAGTTTCTTATTCTTCGTTGTTACTCATGTTCTTTCATTCCCACGTGATATTTGATTATAAAAAATCGGTCCCTTTCTGGAAAAAAGTTCTATTGATATTGATTTGTAATAAGAAAGGGATTCATCCAAAACAATATGACAATGAAACTAGGTAAATCATTAAATTTTAAATAACACAAATTGGCAAAAAATCAATAACTTTCCGAGATTAACTAACAAAGATTTCAATAAAACATTTGAACATAGACGGACGACAGAATTGTCAATATAAAGGAAAAACTCATGCGTCATTGACTGAGATTTTTTCTAGTCTGCCGATTCAAGGCGAACTGAAAGAAGCCTCAATTCAACTGATTATTGGAAAGCACATTCAAATTTGAAGTTTTATTTTAGATATACCGGGTGGGCGGAAAGTCTCTCCCTGATTTCAAAAGCCTGTAGTTTCAAGGCAAATATATTTTTAAGTCTAATTTTTCGTCTCATAATTAAGAATGCACCAAAGTTTTATGCCAAAACATGCATTTTGATCCACTACAATCTATTTAGTCACATCACAGCAATTGCTCAAAATGACCTCCATCAACTGACACACAAAGATCAAGTCTTTTCTCGAACGACTGAAAAGCAGAGTCAAGATGCGATGGCAAAAGTTGATTAAACGCTTTTCGAATCGCACACTTAGACCCGTGATGCTGGTAGGCGCTTGTTTTTGAACCAAAGATTTAACGTGACTCCAAAAATAAAAGTCCATCGGGGTCAAACTGGACTTCGTGGAGCCCAGTGGAATGGGTCATTGTTACCGATCCAGCGGTTACCGAAGTTAGAATAAAGGAAAGAATTCGCTTGTTCGCCAATGACATGGTGCACCATCATGCATGAAGATGGTTTTTGAAAAACGTCTCATCCTCTTCATCGCAGGAATGGCAAATTCTTGCAGCATTTCGAGGTAGTCCTTGGCCTTGACCGTCGATTCAAATAGGAATGGTCCTATCACTCGATCGCGATACATCCGTGCCCAAACACAAACTGATGGAGATTTTATTGGAACTTCGTGAATTTCATGAGGATTGTTTTTTCCCCAGATAACGCAGTTATGGCGATTGATGCGGCCATTCAGATGAAATGTCGCCTCGTCGGAAAAAATACGTTGTTAAGATAGGCGTCATCCTCCGCTATTCTGGTAAGAAACTCGGTGCACATTTCAAGTCTGGCAGCTTTGTCAGATGGGTACAGGGTTTGAACCGTTGTACTGTGAAAGGGCTTCATTCCTATATCCCTTTTCAAGTGATCTCGAATAGTTTGAGTATGGCATGCTCAATTGATTAGATGGTGAACGAAGTGACGTTGATGGATGATCACTGAACAGCTGCTCGATCATATCATCACTATCATTTAGAGATTGTCCACCGCTTCTGTCACGGTCGTGAACAGATCTAGTCTCTTTGAATTTTTTGAAGCACTCTCGAATGGTCTTTTCTGCTGGTGGTTTGCTATCATACACGAAGTGAAAGGTCGCGAAGTGAAATGAAAATAAACTTCTGTTAATGAAAATACGGAGAAGCGACTTCACGTATCCGGTATTATATCGATAGAGAGAAAAAAACCAAGTTTCAACGGATACAAAAAAGGACAGATATTATTATTATACGACGTTTCGCCTTGCAGGCTTGGTCACGTATGAATGTACGGAAAGACACGAGAGATGAAGTAATACACAATGATATAAGTTCACACGTATTTACAGTAAAAACAAGTGCTCCATACCTCAGTAAGATATGGAATAATTAAAATACTACTACCTAAAATAAAAGCACCATGCGAAAACCG
The DNA here is from genome assembly GCA_907163375.1 of Prostheceraeus crozeri. Taxonomy (NCBI): domain Eukaryota; kingdom Metazoa; phylum Platyhelminthes; order Polycladida; family Euryleptidae; genus Prostheceraeus; species Prostheceraeus crozeri. The sequence goes on along the minus strand of CAJQUW010011349.1, from coordinate 155,015 downwards.
AAAATAGGACCTGAAGAAGAAAATAAATACACATAGACCTTAACTTCCATAAACAATACTGCGACCAGTACAACCATTCATCAAAGTATAAGGTTCTTCTTTGGAGATGTATATACCTTCAAGTGTCTTTCTTCTATTGAAATGGCTTAGGCCAGTATGTAAAATCTCCCAATTAATGTTAAATGCCGGTTGTAGACCACAATGTTCTTCATCGAAGTGAGCTTGTACTGCTGAGTAGGATTTCTTGTAAAGATGCTCTTTTATCCTTGTTCCAATCGAACGCCCCGTTTCCCCAATGTAAATTTTTCCGCATATATTGCAAACGATTTTATAAACCACTCCCTTTAAATAACACCGATTGGGTTTACTTGTCATTGAGCATAAGTCACAATTTCTGCATTCAGGTTTCTCTTTCGGAGGATTAAAACGCCTCAGTAGAGAAGTACCACCGCTGAAAGTCAAGCGTACCATATTTGCTAGCCCACTTCGTCTTGTCAGATTAATCATCTGCCTTTTGAACTGCTCATTTATGAAAGGGACTCCCAAGTAAATGATGTTATCATCGTTTTGCCTTCTGTCTGTTCTAGAGACAATAATATCTCTCCTTTTTTGTATCCGTTGAAACTTGGTTTTTTTCTCTCTCTATAAAACTTCTGTTCTCTTGATTTCATATCATATTTTTCAGCACTAACACACATCTGAGTGAATCGTATTAATCAAAAGCAGACAATATGAATCCAACTATTCGATTTATTTTGACAATAGATATTTGATCACAATGGTTTTACACATAGCACAGAAGCATTTAAAAGCATAGATATCTGGACGACATTGTTTTCGTTAGTCTAGGCCATAGAAATTGATAATAATAAAACCTCAAGAATGGAAGTAAAGCTTCATGCAATACACAATAGTGGCACAAAAATCGCACGCATTTTCACTTAGATGCACCTGTCAACGTCTTTATCATTGGACTAGAATCAGTCACATGTGCGATTCTAAGCTTTTCATTGGTGGTTCATGCCCCAACTTAGTTCCCCCGGATGTGCCGCGACCTTGAGTCAATTTCCATTCTAGTTAACTTCAGATAAACAATATATTTCTATGGTCTAGGCACATGCATTTCAATCTGGTCTCTTTGAAGCCGGTCAGCTATGTTCTGTATCGCATCGACACATTAGAATCATCAAAAGCTTACAACACCTGGTTGCTTCCAAGAAATAGAATCCAAAAGGACATTCACTTCAGCATAAACTTAGACAGTGTTTGCAAGTTTTTAGCTCATTCATATATATTTTCGTATTTCATTTGCTCAATTTTGTACGAAAGCATCTCTAACCCTTGAGCGATTGAATAGATTGTAGTAGATCAAAATGCTTGTTTTGATATAAAACTTTGGTACATTCTTAATTATGAGACGAAGAATTAGACTTAAAAATATATTAGCTTTGAAACTACAGGCTTTCGAAATCAGGGAGAGACTTTCCGCTCACCCTGTATAAGCAAATAACTATTTGAGCGTCAACAGCTAATAGCAAAAGAACAATTTTAAGACAACAGATCTAAGAATAAATCTCTGATTTGATTGTGTTTTGGTCTGTATACCTGAATATTTGACATATACATTTTATAAAAACATTGAAAAATCGAAATACGAGAACATGATATCAATTGATGCAGAATGTACATGAATCATGAGATCTAGTTCATAGACATGCTGCCACATACGCACGTAGTCCGGCAGCTAGAACGAGTTTCTGCAGGGAAAATAAGACTTTCACAGAATGATGTACACCTGATGCCTACTGCGAATCGGCACGTCTGCCGAGTTCTATTGAGTTCCTCTTCTTGTCAGACAGGATCAAAGAGAAACATATGTAAATCCAATGGGACGCAGATTGCAGTTTTTAGCTAAAATGAAATTTTGTATGTTTTCTCTAATTTGACCAAAAGTACTAAGCCTAGAGTCATAATGTTTGTCATGGAATGTCTTCAGGTCATTTGTTATGATGCGCATCTGCTATTATCAAGCTTTTGATCGGCAATGTATGTGAGAATGTGGTTCAATGTGGATAAAGTTGCTCAAAATGCTTGTGCTTGCTGACATGTAGAGGCTCGCCAATTCTAAATGTGTTAAGATTCATAGACAGGGGTGCATGAAAATGAAAAGAAATGACCAGAAGACATTCCATGCCAAAAACTATGACTCTGAGCTTAGTAATTTTTGTTTGATCAGAGAAAACATAGAAAATTTCATTTTTGCCAAAAGCTGCAGTATGCGTCCCATTGGATTTACATGTGTTTCTCTTTGATCCTGTATGACAAGAAGAGGAACTCACTAGAATTCGGAAGATTTGCCGATTCGCAGTAGGCATCAGGTGTACATCATTCTGTGAAAGTGTCATTTTCGGCCTCGTTCCGTGCAGAAACTCGTTCTAGCTGCCGGACTAACACCAAACAGGCAAAAAACAATGCAAATAAATTGACAAGGCTTAAAATTTCAAGATGGAACATTTCTTTGGGCACAAGTTAGCTTTTAAAATATTAAGACAAGGGATTCTCACACGCGCAACCTCATACAACGCAGGGGGCGTTAATCCATTTACAATTGCTGAAGATCCTTTACTTACATCACTATACACTTGCCATGTGAAATATCTGACCAGATAATTACATGATGTGTAAATCAGTAGGTCAGATATTTCGGACCAGATAGAATTTGACCAGAATCATTTGACATAAAATGGCAGATGATTTTTAGTAATATATTTCTTGCTTGTCACTTTCCTTCCGTTCATCTTTTTCTTTTATGCTGATTTTCTCTTTTGTGAACTCGTATGGGGTCTGATTGTATTTCAGTCCAGTAGCTTCCAACAACTATTTTTATTGCCAGTTTTATACATTGTAGTGTCAACAATATCGACCATCAAGGTGACTTTTCATCAAAAATCAAAATATATATTTAAATAAATGGTTTGCAAATTTATGGATTTAAATTATTGAATTGATATTAATGTCACAAAGACAAGTAAATTGCTGACCATACTTCTTCGCTCGGCAGCCCTATTATTCCTCTTTCCGACAGGCAACTCGTTGCTCAATCATCAACTATTTTTCGCGTCATCCAACATCTGAAAAGTGGGTTTCTATAGATGGCTTTGGTGGTGAGCTACATTGCTCCGTCAACAAGCGTCGCTGTCTTGTTCAGTGTACATTGTATCACTTATATTTGACAATGGTTTTAAGCGACATGAGATCTACTTTTATTTTCGGATGAGTCATAAGTGATTTCCACAGCGTCAGCTATCAGTTTTGCGACAGGATTTGTGATGTCCCTAAACAGAAGCGATGTAATTTTCCAAAAGGTAAGAAAAAGATACATCGCTTTCAAATGACGATTTCTATTTTTCGAAATAAAGCTCCCTGACGCGTTTCGTCACGGTGCCAAACTTAATTCAAAATTGTGCTTAATTGATAAACTTTCATAGAAAACGATTAATAACTGTACAATAATGATCACCACACATAGGCTCAGGTAGGCCTACAATAAACTGTTGTGTAGATTGCCATATAAGAAAACACTAGGCTTATGTACTTGCCATCTGGAGTCGGAGTTCTATCGAAATGATAGGACCCCGCAACGCAGCCATAATGCTAAAACTTAAGGGGCTCTTAAACATTATTTGTGGAAAAATTAGGTCGAACTGCTCAATAAACGCTCTCTGTATAGTGAACTTTCTTCCCGGCAACTGTTCTTAGCCAATCAAGTAAATGACATGCTCTTATGACAACTCAAAAGAAAAGGTGAATTAAATAATGCAATTTAACAAAATGCAATTCAAGATTCACATGAACTTGCAATGATTTATGCCATAGTATTTATCGCAAAGGTGATTTCACTGACAATGTCATGCATAGATCTAAATTTCTCAAATCGCTTGAAAGAAAGTGTTTTAAAAAATACGAAGAAATCATATCCATTAAATGTTTTCTGTCTAACTCTGCTATGATATTTTTGTGTGACATTTCTGTATTTTTTACGCTACACGCTTTCAAATATATTTTATACGATGAGAATCATGCGATGAACTTGAAATAAAATTTTGATGAGAATTTTGAGCTAAAGTAAGTCGTCGTTGATATTGTTCATCAATCTCCATGGAATTCTCTCTGCTACCTACTTCTTTGAGGTGCTTTTTTGAAGTCAACAATGTGACTATTGAGAATTCATAAATATAGTCTCCATCAAATAAGGCATTCTAGATAGAAGTCTCTAATCACTGCAAAAGAATCAAAATACGAGCATGAACTGTTGAATGATGAAGATTTGCAATGTTGTGTAAGAAATTGATTTGTTTGATCTTAAATAAATAATGATAATGCAGTAGATTCAAGTACATTCATTAGCAGATTTGAATTTGTAAACGTCATTTGAGACTCAATCATGCTGAGTGTAAACAAATGATTGTAAAACGCACCAAAAATTCCTTTATTGAACCTTACCGTGGTATACAGCTAGTGTCGGACTTGACCCTTTAAGGAGTGACATTGAACGATAGACCAACATGGGATAACCATTTCGATCGTGTTATTCTGACAGCCTCGCGCAGACTACATGCCATCAGACTCATTAAGCCGTTTGTTTCCAAACAGGAATTATTAGTAGTTTTTAATGGATTGGTCTTATCTGCATATCTGTACGCCTCTCTGGTTTTTGTGAGCATTCTGCATTTGTCAGAGGGAGGCTGAACAGACTGCGTTAACGTGCTCATCGCATTATACGAGTATATGACTTGGAATCCACCTGATCAGCGATTCCTAACTTAAATGAAATGCATAAAGACCTTGCTGTGAGGAGGCTCTTCCATAAGTGTCATTTCACAGGTCATCCTCTGTACTCTCGCGTACCGGCATTACTGCCGAGATCAGGGAAATATCAAGTGCCATTTTGTTCAACCTTGAGACATCAAAATTCATTATTTCCATGGATTTCTATTATGTTGAGTGGTTTGAACATTATGTGATTTAGCACAGACAATCTTCTTTATAGAAAATTAAACTGCCCAATCCCACTTTCCTGTGGTTTCATGTGTGTGTTCTCTCTTTCGTTGTCAAGTTACTCTTTGAATGTCAGCATCATTGTATCTAATCCATATCTTATTGTGACATTATTTTCTGTGTAATTTTGATTTCTATTTTTTTCAATCAATAAACGCCTATAATTTTTATTATTATTGTTATTTTTCTTCAAGATATGCAATAGGATAAAAAACGGATATTGCAACCATTATACAGATATCATTGCAACCTTTAAGGTTAATGAAGATTCAAAACTCGAGTCGAGTCTCCAACTGCACCCTGACGGGTAGCGCTCGATTTAGTAATGAATGAAAATCGTGCAGATCCAGAAAAAGTTGCAGACAAACTTCTGCATTGTCACAAAAAAGATTGTAAATTTAATATAAGACAAAATGATGAAGTGTTTTGATAGATACCAAAATTATACGGCCAGATTCGGACACAGGGCAGAGTAAGTCATGAAGCAGGTGTTCTTCATCTATTGAGGCCCCGAATTAGACAGGTCGTCTCTTCTTCTGTTTGACTTGAAAGGAAGCATTGGAACATGTACTAACGCTAATGAAATGGCACAATTTGCTGACATAAAACCATAGCAGTGGAGCAGCCAGCTAAACATCAAGCACGCCAAATTGTGCTAAGTTTCAGTGAATGCTATCAACCAGATCACACAGCAAGGAGACTACAGAGACGTTTGTGAACTTTTTTTGTGCGCCTGCTTACTATTTTAACAATGATCGGAAGAGCCAACATTCTCGAGAAAGCATATGCGCAATGATCTGAATTCTTCGAATCTGAAGTAATAGTGGCGCTCGGAGTAATTTTAAGGAGTGCACAGCAATCCGCAAGCGACGCGCGACTGGTTTTCCTATTTTTGTAAGGAATTGAAAATATCTTGTTAGTAAGTTCTTGAATGTGCCAACGTTTTGAATAAGTTTCCGCTTCTAGCAAAGCGATGCGCTTAAACAATCTGATTATGTGATCCATGCTGATTGATATAGCTTGCAAGCTACTGCGCTTCCTCTATCATCAAAGAGTGGAAGGCATAGCTTTTGACAATGTTTACCACAAAGAAGACGATAGAACCTATTTTGAAGAGTCTGCAGTCGTGTCCTTCTTTGACATGCCAACAAGCAGGGGAGCAGCGTATTCCATTACTGAGCGCATCATTCCAAAATACACAGTTCTTAAAGATGAATCATTCAAGAATGGTCTTACGATCCGCAGAGGAAACAGCCGACATGATACGCGAACCACTATGTTATCAGCATGGTCACTCCAAGTCCACTCTGAATTATAATTTTGACTTTGATTTGCAGACGGCATGTTTCTATTTGATCGTCTGCAGGTATTCACTTTTCATGTTTGTCCATTTATTGAATGGAATTTAATAGTTATGAGAAAAGTGTTGAAAGAATTTTGAAAAAGTATTTTTGAACTGAATTGACTAAAACGTACATATTCCTGCTTTTTGCATCGAAAATATCCTGGAGAGACCAATCATCAACATCCTTGATGAAAAATGAGAATGACATTTTCTATTACTAAAGTCAAGAGTTTATGAATTCTCTCATAGTCACTCGATAAGCCATGTCTCAAAAAGAAGCTCAGAAAATGCTCGTTCTCTTCGTGCCTCACTTATTGTCACACTCACATATATTCTTATTGAAAAATTGCGATTCTATACCCTGTGCCTATTGCGAATCTGCGCGTCTGCCGAGTTCTAGTTGGCTCTTCTTTTGTCAGACACGATCAAAGAAAAATGCATGCTTATCCCATGGGACACAGATTGAAGTTTTTATAAAACGGAAAATATCCATGTTTTCACTTCTTAAGCGAAATGTGCTAAGCCTAGAGTTAATGTTTACACATGGAATGTATTCAGGTCATTTCCCATTATTGTCATGCACCCCTGTTTATGAAGCTAAACACATTCAGATTTGGCAAGCCTTCTAATGTCGGTAAGCAAAAGACTTAGTATTTTTGACGTAATGAACGAAAGCATAGAAAATCTGCGTCCAATTGTAATTCCACATGCTTTCTTTGATCCCGTCTGGCAAGAAGAGGAACCAGATAGAACTCGGCAGACGTGTAGATTTGTAGTGGGTATAAGGTGTACATAATTATGTAAAAGTCTCATTTTCGGCCTCGTTCCTTGCACCAGGGTTGGGCAAAAACCTGTATTGGGTTTGCCCAATAATGTTTTGGGCCAAAACTTGTGGTCAAAACCCAAAAACCCAAGCATAAGTCTAAATAAATGAATGAAATCAAGTAAACGAAGTGCATTCTTTGTATTGTGTGCTGACATGAAGATTCTTCTATGGGCCAAAATTCCTATTGGGCCCATGAGAAGTGTGGTATTAGTGGGAAACGATATATTATTGCAATGATTGTAATTAGTAGCCTAGGTACATGTATCGCATCATAAAGTCTTCTTTTAATTTAACCTACACTGATATATTGACTAACTGAAGATCTTTGATTTAATTATGATTGAGTTACACATTGCTCATAGCAAAACAATTGTTTTCATTCTATCATTCAGAAATATCAACAAACTTGATAAATATTATAGCTGTGCAGTAAGTGTTTGGTAAAACATATTTAGAATGCGAAATCGGAATGAATTTATTTTTGGATAAATGTCGGCTATCGCAGAAAGTTAAGGGTGCGAAGATGTAAAATATACTGAATATTTAAAATTCACAAATGCAGCAAAATAGACGTAAGCTTACAGTAGATACAATATGTATGAACTTTCAATGCGCGGTATTGTCAAGCCTTGAATGAAATAGTTAATAATCACAAGTATTTTATTTTTGAAATATTCTGTGAATCCAGCGGAAATTTGATAAAATATCATAACTTTGTGCCTTTATCCTGTAGCTCTCCTAAGATTCAAATCAAAACATTAATTTTTGTAACTAGATCTGTATATATTCAGCATTAATAGAAAACCCAAGTTTTGTATCACTTACCCAAGGTCGACCCAAAAGCCAAGGTCCAACCTTGTGGAAAGAAGACTCGTTGTGGCTGCCGAACTTATAGTCTTCAGTCGAACAGCTGCAATTATCATTACCAAACATCGCCAATCATGCACTAACTCAAGCAAGCAAAAAGTAAGATTTCCATGCCAGGGATGTCCTTGTTCCATGCATGCAACACTTTGTCTTGGGTTCACATTGATTCATGTATGTTTGAAACTTTAGAATAATTTCTTTCTTTCATTAGTTTGTCATAGAAGGCAATTTACCTCGATGTAAAATGACAAGGTACCCAACCCAGAAGACTTTTCTAAGAGATTTTTAGTGTAAGGAATCTTCTAGATTGCTTCAGCGTGTCAGTTTGCTACAAGTGAAAACTGATTCAAAACGATGTTACAAGCAAGAATTACTACAGTTCTCTAAGTGGGAAAGAATCTTAATGTTTTCCTGAGCGAGAAAAATTGTCGTTCATCACTTCCGCAATGCTGTGAGCTCCTTCAAAATGCTCCAATCAGCACAATTCCTTCAGATTCGAAGAATTCAGATTATTGTGCACAAAATTTGTCGATAAAGTTGGTTCTTCCGATCATTATTATAAAAAGTTAGCAGGAGCACAAAAAGTGTTCACAAACTTGTTTGGAGAACTTGACATCCTATGTCTCCTTGCTGTGATAGCAGTCATTGAAACTCTCCATAATTTGGCATGTTTGATGTTGAACTGGCTGCTCATTGTTCGATTGCAATTATATTACGTCAACAGATTGCGACATTTATTTAGCATTAGATGTTACGAAACTTCCCTTCTATATAAACAGAAGAAGATGAGACATGTCTTATTCTATGGGCACATACATGTGCAGGGGACAGTTGCCATATGAAAGATACCTGAAAATCAGTTCAATGAATTGTGACAGAAGTTGAGAATAGCGGATCGTTGTGAATCATCGTTATGTATAGGAAGATGATCCGGATAAAACAGCTTTCGAAAATCGGCTGATTATATTTTTTGTCACACAAGCGCTTTCGAGGGTGCACAGCGCCTCATCCTCAGGTACTGGTGATTACTTTTCAACTGTGTCTAATGCATGCCTTAACACATCATTTACTTTACCTCATGATGAGGTGCTGTGCGCCCTCGAAAGCGCTTGTGTGACAAAAAATAAAAGCAGTCAATCTTCGCAAGCTGTTTTTCCGGATCGCCTTCCTATACATAACGAATTGTGACAACAGTTCATATCCTTCTTACAGTACTCAAAAAATTCGGAAGTGTGAAAATAAAATCAATGTTTCACAACTTGAATTTCAATATATCTAGCTTAAGAGGAGTTGAAACATTTTGTTTAGCTCATGAACTTTAGAAAATGGCTGCAGATTACGCTCTTCGCGTTCTCGAGTCTTTATTGCTACGTCATAAAAATTTTGAATCAATTACTTGTTGACAGCATGTAAAAGGAAGCACTGAATTACATAAATTTTAATACCTGTAATTTGCAACCATGAGCACACTTGACGATGATTTAACGGTTGCACATAATGCAAACAACGTCATTATTTCACCTCATATATGTACAATTGATATTTCAATAATTTTTGTAAACGGAATACTCATTATTACAACAGCTCTGTCATTTTCTATCTTGCTTCCTTTGTTGATTGGTTATTTATGAACGTGAACGCTGGAAGAACGAAACATATTCATTCAATTGATGGAGATAAATTCACAGTCTCAACAAGCCGGATAATTAAGCGAACCACTATCTGTCTATTATCTATTAAATAATATGTTGAGAAAATGAGACAAATACAATCAGATAAGATCATGCATATTGTTGTTGCAGTGATATGTGCGCCGTAAATGCAAGGAAATTCATCAAAATAATCTCTGCAAGAGTCACGAGTATGTACAAGATAATATGTAACCAATCATAGGACTTGTGTCAAAGCAATAGGTTCACATTAAACATCATTTATTGCATGTATTTGCGGGCGAGAATTGATCCTATGTCGCACAATGAACATTATTGAGATACTTTCGTCACTGATAGATTACTGGATCATAACTGTGATGGCAGAAAACATGAGATAAACTGCCCTAAACCCTTGCGTCAATATATTGGAAAATATGCGCTTATAAGTCCTGAAAGATTCCGGCAATCCAGCGAAACTCCGAAGTAATCAAAATAGGATGTCTTTCGTACCGCGGTCAGATTCGATGGAGTTACAAAATGCTACAGTGTATGTAATACATGCATCACAACTCGTTCAGTGTATTATTCAAGAAGGAAAGGAATGAGGCCGAACAGCAAGTGACGCTATGCACTTGTTGAAACAAAAACCTGGACTACTAGAATCCCAAATCGACTGTTGCAAATTTCCGGAGGCAATTTTCATAGGTTTTGTCAGATTTATCGACCGGCCAGGTTTCATTTATTAGGCAACGAGACTGTGCATCTGTGCGTTTCAATAATTAAATTGATGGTTGTTTCAATAGGGAGCAGCGTGTCTGATTATCAGAGAACATCGTTCATAATCCGTTTTCAAGAAGACCCACTATAATGGGACATTTAGTATCTCATCTAGAATTTATGATGAAAAATGAGTGCAACCCTTCCATGAATGAATTATTTTCAAAGTTTACTATTTTGCGAGTGATCTAGGCATCCTACGAGGTTGGGAGCGGTGCCATTAGAATTGCATTCTTTTGGTTGAAAACTTTGTCGCTTTGGGATTAACACAACTGCAAAATGTTGTCCCAAAAATTGCTGGTCAAGCAAAATGTTGCCAAATGGACACAGCATACATGAAAGAGTTAAAATAGAAAGAAAACTTAAATTAATCCTGTTTAAATATTTCGGGCTTTGGACCGGAGCTTGACATATCTAATGGGAACATAATTATATTGCACGAAAATTAAATTTTTTGGCACTTCTTTGTCACATCTGTAGTAGACATTCTTAAATTTATCGAGAAGAAGTCAAGGGTTGTCAGATTTGGCCTCACTGATCAAGCCAAGTAGCCATCAGCTTCATTAGAACGATGAAAGTACTTTTTGCCTCCAAAAAGGAGAAACAATTTCACAATGTTGAGCACATTGAAGTATTTCACCGGGAATTATCGTGATTTCATTTTCTTGAGAATAAGTGAAGAGATTTCATCATCGACAAAATTCGTGTTTCCCAGGTTCCTTTTTCCTGGATGCTCTAAGGTCAGCCGAGAAAACTCCGCTAAAGAGAATTTAAATGTCCTTATTGCAGTTAACATGTTCACGGACAGCTACAGAGCTGATCATGAAAAACGGACCACCTAAATTTGTCTGAAGTTCAATCGATTCTCATGCCTTCTAATCGCATCGCAGAACAACGTGCCATACCTCATTCGAGAGCTTACATTCTCAGCTTTAAGATGGGCCAGGATAGACTTGTATCCGTTATTGCATTTGGTGAGCAGTGCTCAAAATATAAAAATCCCTCAATTTACAAATCGCAATTTTCAAAAATGAAAACATGTGAATTTGATAATGAATCAGGCATGGGAAGAAACAGCATTTTCTGAGCTCTCCTTTGATATACTGGTCATCAAATTGGTGAACTAATAAAAAAGTAGTGATGTCGTGAAGTTATCACAAAATCATGACCTTTTTGTTTGAAAATGCTATGTTCTCACCTGTTCATCAAAAGTGTTAGTGATTGGTATCCCCTGAATCCTTGCGATGTGAGGAGTACGAACATGTAAGTTATATTCATATAAGTTCAGTAGTTCTTTTTCAAGTTTCTTCAATATTTGTTTTCATTTCCGCAAAAGTACACAAACAAAGAAGGTAAACAATCGGCAGCCGCTATCAGAGAACAAAGGCATGCCTTCGATAATTGTCTTGTTTTGAACATTCGTTCACCTTACAATGTATTTGTGTACTTTGTTTACGTTGGTGCGCAGCACCTAATTTACATTGGGAACAACAAGTCAGCTGCAGCACTGTCTACAAGAAGAGAAGTTTTGCATGCAGCATCGTAATTCATATGAATTCTAAAAAAACATTCCTACTTGAAGAGTATTCAATTTTAAAAAGCAAATTTTGACCATTTTTCTCGAGAATTGCGAGAACTCGATCTTTAAAATGATAAGATGTTTTCTGCTTCTTCTCAGGTCTCAATTCGTACTGGCTGTCATTTGATGCACTGGATGCTTCCTCCAGACTTCCTGATGCGTTGACCTGATGGACGATTACTAGTCAGGCTACTGTGACAAGATCTGGTAGATCAAATGGGGAAATTAACCAATCAGATGACCCTATCATTACAGAAGGCAAAGAATATATAACCCTATAATTACAAAGAAATAAAGTTCGGTCTAATCACTGAACTGCACCTGAATTACCACTGCAGCGGTGACGTCATATTATTATGTGTCAGAAGAAATCACGATAAACGTTACAACGACGTCATTTTCGTCATCTGCTGCACAGCACATGAACTGCCAGTGTAAAGCAGCCTCTAGGGCAAGGTGTGCATGTTACAGGTCTGCGTTCGAGACACACTCCAGCTGATCCATGTCATTCGTGTACTGTTCGTGTTTTTACATTTAGATTGGTCGTCAGATTTTCGTGTTGACAAGGATTCATTGTAAATTTTTAGTTAGAGAAAATTTGATAGCTCAAACAACACCATTGAACGGCGCACTCGGCCCACCACCGCAGAGGGTTTACACAAGATTTGCTGATGATCATGGCTCTCATCTGTCCTATCTATAGACAAGTCATTAATCCACTTGATTCCACAAGGATGAAGGATAAATAAAGAGAATACATTTATTGTGCTTACGCAGTTAAGTCAGCCAATGATACAATGCAGTTGGCCAATACACAGCCGAGCCACGATCATCAACAGAATTTCGTGTGAACCCTTTGCGCTGCTCAATGCCTGAACCTGTGCGACCAACGGTCATTCTTGCCACCCTAGCCATCCCGGTCACTGTAGGTGAGCTTGCACTTTAGTAGCGAGACTTGTCATAAGCAAGAGGCGGTGTTCTCGGAGTCCAGAACAGCTTGATAAACAGCGTCTTATTAGATCGGCCACAGGCCCACGGCCTTTTGACAGCAATCACTGAACTTTTCATCGAATTAAAATTTAATGTGATCTTTAGTGTAGCCTTCCAGTGAATTATTGTTTTGCACTGAAGTTTTCATGCAGGCTTATTTGTGATAACAATCTAAGTAAAATTCTGTGCCTGATTCTGTGATAGACACCAGATTCACGTTTCTCATTTAGTACAGGAGCTTTGCTAGATATCAACGCAGTTTTAGTAGTCTTGTAGAAATTCTGTTGCTGTGATATTCTTTGAATTTGTTATGAACTGAAAGCTAAACAATATCCACAGGAGGGGAGGGGAAATTCCCCTGTCACATCTTTTTGTGGTCCTTGAAAGCTAAGCTGTGCAGGTTGCGCTATAAATCAAGTTAATGAATCAAATCATGTTCATATTTCATACCATAGACATCCAATGGGGCTTTGGAAATTTTGTGGTGTAAATTGTTATGTAGGTAATGGCAAATTTAAATCATCATTTCTTGTCTTCTACAGTCGGATATCTGTAACTGCAAGTCGTCCTGTAAAGTCACATCTGAAGCTACTTGTAGCTCTAGAATAGCATTCCAAAGAAAGGCTACTATTTGAGGAAATTTTCCCCATTTCATCATACCTGTACTGTAGCTACGTGCAGTATATGAAATGTAGAAAAAAATCCTCAAAGGCTTTTTCCTACGTAGGCTTTTGCTGTATTCTATGCCGAAATTAATCTTGTCAACATCGTTTTTGTACTCATAAATAACTTCTCAGCACATTCAACTAATCTGACATGATAATATTCACCATCAAGGAAGTTCAAAGTCAAAATTAGACAAAATTTCAAAAATTTCCAAATTTCATTCTAAATTGGTGATTTTAAGTTTTGAATCGTTTTTTATAGTAGGGCCTGTGATTCACACGCTTCACAGTCCAAAGGGAAAGGCTTAGGAGGGCGTGTCATTAAAATTTGTTATTTAAGTAAAAGATTATAATTCAAATGCCTATCTGTGGAACTATTCCATGTAATTCAAAGTCTTTCGCAGCCATGTAATGAACTAAGAAGCAACGATATTGCAATTAAAAGTCCTAAAAGCAGTACATTAATGAACGCTTGCAGCCTTTACATTATGTTATATCACTGATATCAGTCTTAATTAACATTTGGAAGTCCTGGTTCATACACTTGATATACTCGACTCCTTCGGAGACTCATACATTAATACTTTTGTTCACTCCATAAAGATCTTGGAAGTTCAATTTTCTGCAGATCTTTCATGATGAATTTGACTGTTTGCATCGTAAATTGTGTCGCACTGTGTCGTTTGTTGAGCGGCTGAAATACAATGGCAACAACGGCGATATCATTTGGACTGCTTATGCGGGTTTGGTGTTGTTGCAAGCTTCATTCCGCTGGCCTGTCATTTGCGACATTAAACAGCATCAATTTAAAAAGGTGGAGCAGCTTGATCGTATTGCTAGGCGATGGTCTGATGCCCAATAAAGATTCCCTTTCAGACAAACCCTGGATAACACTTGTGTCCAACTTATTCATAAGATTGCAGACAACTCACTGTGTCACCCTTTAGCGGATTTTTTGTCGTTAGATCTGGCAGCTCAAACGTCAAACACAGGAGAAAATTGCTAGCCTACCAACGGCGCATGTCGCTTTATATGAAATCTTTTGCTAAATTTTCTTGTTTTACTTGATTCCGTGCAGATGTTTTGTCATATACCGCTCGCTGTATTGACTAATAAAGTTTTTTCTATTCTATTCTATTCTAAATCTATGACTCGGACTTTCTAAGTGTAAAGACTGATATCTTTGATATATATCATTTACTTAAAGTTACAATCAAAATTCTTCATTTAAGGGAGACGCTCACTGTGAAAGCTCGAGACACTCAGAGTGCGACAGATACACTGTGTAGCTTTGCAAAAATGGAAGCCTCAACAAATATTTATCTTGAAAGAGTTAACTCACAGCAGTTCTGCTGATATATTTTTCCTTTCTATTGTCAGTATGTAGCTCTTTTTCAATTATTTTAGTGAATGTGTATCAAAGAAAGTGCACGAACTGATGTAAATAAGTCTTTTACAAATGAGTGCCCCTTTTTCACTCAACATTGTGTTCAAGTCGACAGTTTCAGACATGAACTTAAACATCAATGCATTGCCAGAACAGGCAAATAGATGTTGTTATGACTATGAGCGCTCATTGGATAATCACAACTTCAGCCCCCATCAGTTAAGCTCGTGATGTCCTCAACTTCACAAAAATTAGCTTCTTCGGATTGAGACCTTTATCCGAGAGAGATCATCCCAGAATTATCCATTTCGCCACTGTCAAGCACCATAAACACAGTGCTAAAAATGGACAATGTGTAGTACAACATCTATAGTGAAAGTTGTGCACAATTCAGAAGAGAAATAAAATACAATTGCACTACTGCAAACAAATGCAAGCAGTATTTAAAACAGAATATTATCAATAAAGAAGAAAGAATAAAGAACAGTTAATATAGTAATTGCTCTATAACCCTTTAACGGCTGAACCCGAGTAAACTCGTATTGGTAGGACAAGCAACTGTCACTGGCATAAAAAGTTTTCCTTTCCATTGTTCACGAATCCCAAGTTAACTCGGACTGCTGGGGTGTTCCAATCTCACGAATGCCGCGCTAACTCGTGTTTACTATGAAGTGACTTAAACCCTTCAGAGACACAGAGAGAATTACCTAAATTGGTTCAGTGATATTGTCTTGCCTTCTCGATACGACGATACGAGTTAACTCGGGCTCAATGAAATTCGGTAGGTATATAAAATAAGCACCGCAGTCAAAGGGATAAGTAAGATCAAATGAGACCGAAAATCCAAACAGTAAATCATAATAATTATGATCTGATTTATTTATACTCATTGACATAATTAATGAAACAAACTATCATTGCCTTGATTGAAGTTTGTTTACGATCAGTTTACCAGAGGTATGGCTATTGAAATGATTCGTTGTGGTAGAAGTTGTGCGAGTATTGCCGAAGAGCTGCAACTATCGAGAGTCGTTGTTTGGAGGTGGTGGTGTCAATGGAAAGCAGAAGAAGATGTTAAAAAGAAGAAGGGATCTGGTCGACCAAGAAAGTCTGCAGGAAGGACAGACGCACGTCTAGTTTTAGCTGCAAAGAGGAATAGATTTGTGTCAGCCCCAAAGCTAGTCGTACACTGGAAGAGTGCCTCAAATATAGACTGTAGCGTTCGAACGGCTTACCGAAGATTGCGAGAAGCTGGAATTCAATCGCGACGACCAGCTGTCCCAATTCCATTGAGTTTTGAGCACCGCAGAAGACGAGTTGCCTGGTGTGATGCCCATCGCTCATGGAATGACCATCACTGGCAGAAAGTCTTGTGGACCGATGAATCGAGATTCACTCTGGATTTCAATGACGGTCGTGTCTGAGTGCATCGTCTTCCAGGTGATCGCTTTGCCCCATGCTGTATTAAAGAACACGACAGGTATGGTGGTGGAAGTGTTATGCTGTGGGGTGGCATTTGGCATGGCGGACGAACGACAGCAGTCATCATCAAAGGCACGCTGACTGGAGAGAGGTATCTCAATGAAATTGTGCTTCCTGTTGTTGCCCCAGTGGTCAGGGTGGAGGATCTCGTCTTCCGAGATGACAACGCAAGACCACATCGCTCCTCGGCTGTCATTGCCACTGTTAGGAGATTGAACATTCAAACCCTTGACTAGCCTGCACGCTCACCTGACTTGTCACCCATTGAACAAGTATGGGACGATCTTGGGCGGCGAGTGAGAGACCGCTATTCACTTCCACCAGTGTCCCTGAAGATTCTCTCTGAAAGACTGACAGAGCAGTGGCTTCTCCTTGAAACATCCTTCATTCAGAAACTTTGTGAATCCATGCCATCTCGGATTACTGAATGTATTGGAGCTAGATGGGGGCACACGCGCTATCAAAGTTGAATCTGCTACATGCGTTGTTTTTCTGTGCTAGCGACTTGGTGGAGATTGTGACTAAATTATCAAGGTATCATGCATACATGTATATATACCAGTCAAAAAGGAAGAAGTTGAAGAAGTAAATGTTTTAAAAGTTTTTTCAATGAGTATATATATATATAACAAGTTTATTTTCCTCCCAAGCGGATACATACCGCAAAAGAATATATTTGATATATAAGACTGATATTTCAAATCCTAGCTACCTGCTATGAGTTGCCATGTAAGCAAATGCTATGATACGCGTGTTTCTCTGTCTTTGCCACCGATAAATCAAAATTTGCAATTTACAGTTCATGATTGGAACAATTGAAGTTTTTCAGAAAAGCATTTCTAAATTCAAAGCATTCCTTGCCAGCGAGAGGAATTTGTGAAGCAACTTTTGCTGACATGGTGAACAACCCTCCTTGTGACATAGACTTCTTTGCTTGCCATCTGCTCAATTACCTGGGTGCATTCCCGTGAGAGCTCGGTGTGACTTTCTTCTCTTTTATGTCACTTGTCCACTTCGAAACGACTTGTGGCATTCTTCATTTGCAGGATAACTCCTCGATTCAAGTGTTATCCCTTTTATCATTTGTATGTGATTATCGTCATCATTATCATAGTGTCCCAGAAGATGCAATCCGAATAGCAAAACTATATTTTACAGAAAGCTGTTTAAATTAGCAATTTGAAACTACTTCTATTTATATTATGAAGTTGTTACTTGACTTACAATTCCACTTGGGAGGAAAAGCAATTACTTGGGACGTCCCCCACGAATGACCGCAATCAATTAATGTATTATATTTTAGCCTAACTAAGAATCGGTTGACTTGTTACTTAGTTGACTGCTCTGAAGAGCAATACAAGTCTCTTTATTTCTCATTTATGTCTATCACGAGTTAAACGAGGGAATGGAATGTTTCAATAATTGTTTACGACATTCATCTTCAAAACTTCAAAAAAAACTTGAGTCTCAAAAAATGATTGCGGTGCTGTGCATAAACTGAGATACGTTTGTTGGTGGATGTATCCATCGTTACATGTTTCAGAAAAAAGTCATGACATGAAATGATAAATATTGTTTCTTCTTCTGAATAAGTTTATAAATACATTTTAAGTGGAAAACAACACTGGAAAATGAATATGTGGCATCAATTTTATCGAAGATTTTTTCAAGTCGAATCGGGAGCACATTGAAAGAACAAGAATGCTGCGACATGCTTCAAGAACAACAGTTCATAGAAATGAAATCTATTGACCAGAGTTGTAGAAAATTGTAATACAACTTTGAATTTGGTCTGATAATCAATATTTGGTTGCGCCTTTGTCAAACCACGCTTCGTAGCAGCCATAGACATAGCTCCATGAAGGTCTCATTCGTGGCCTCGCTCTCTGCAGAAATTGGCTTTGGCGACCGGACTGGTAATCTGTAAAGTGTATAAGTTGTTCAATCCAGGATGTGCCCGTTATTTAGACTTAACCGATAATGCGCTCAATTTTCCGGAATAGGACATTCTGCGTACAGAGAAAGGGTCAGAGAAAAATTTGAATTCTTTCAATTATAAAAGGGGGTTCAAACTAGTAAAATCGTTACTGAAAACAAAATCAACAAATTGATCAAGTGAGATTGAGATTGCACTATGCCGGACAGAAAAATGCATATTCGCAATGTTACCTTATACTTTCTTAAACGTCATCCGCCAAAAAGCAATTGATGCATTTAAAGTTCATATGATGTGAGCTAGTGTTTCTGAGTAAATAGATTTGTATACCAATATTTCAACTGCTACTTTACTACATCATTCGTCAATGTGTATCTTCAACTCAATTAAGTCATCTAATTTAACTACATGTACTACAGCGCAAAGCTGTCTCACGAATTTTCAATAGCTCCACCCATTGCTTTGAAATCACATAATGTGCCTTTGACTTATCAGATGTTAAAACTGTTCTAATAATGTTAACTGATTTATCAGAATGGGTCTGGGATATATTCTCAGAAGTTGATGTCTTTCATCATTCATCATTATTGACTGAAAGCATTTTTTCAGAACTTTCGTCACCCTACCACGCCCTATAAGATAGACATCTTCAGAAATTCTTCCGTCTCTTGCAAGAGAAATGCAATTAATGGATGGTTTGATTTATTTACAGCACAGAAAAAATACCGACACCTATGTGTTGTTAGTTATAAACTATTTCAAACTTCATTCAATGTTTTTATGTTAACATTAGAACGTTTTCCTTGAAATCTACCTAATGTCTTCACGAAATCCATGTAGAGATCTAATTTCATTCTCATTCATGTCCTCGAATGATAGGACAGGAAGTACACATGGGAAAGGAAGTGCATTTGGGATAGAAAGTGTACATGCGACACAAAGTACACATGCGATGCAAAGTACATATGGGATAGAAGGAACACATAGCAACAATGATTCTGCAAACATCAACAAGGAGAGGACCGATGACATAATCCTCTCATCGGTTAGGCACTTCCATAAAAACCTTTCTGAAATCCGTCCACATAATCTTTCAATTGGTAGAAGCGAAGTAATAAAAAATGCGTGAATTATCTGGATGCTTAGATCTAGATCCAAGGAAATTGCTTTACGTGACGGAGGTCTATCATACACTGTAAACTGTAAGCTGCCACTTACCAGGCAATTTATCAGCCAAATTAGTGTTTTGACTGATGTTGTGTACTGCCAGACAAATTCCCTGCTTATCAGACAATTTTTGCTTCATCACATGGACTATTTTCTATTATTACACTTTCTGCCTATCATGCTACTTATAACTGGCATATACACTTGCATCAAAATTGGATGGCATCCTTGATGATTTTCAATTATATGAATATGCAATACTTCAAATAAGTAGAGTTATTTTTCAGACCTACAGTAGAGTCATGGCAATTGCAGTTCCGGATACTTTACGTATTGATTCCATATTTCAGTTCAGTTTTTGCAATATTCTTTACAATTTCTAAGGGTATACTGCATATACTTTGCTAGCGACCTAACGATAACTAACAAGGCATCAGAGTGTTTCATGATAAGCATATAAGGGGGTGAGTGTGATTGAGTAGGGCAGAGTGAGAGCAAATGTGGTTAGGAGTGCCATGATATAATTCGCTGTTGATCATAGAGTAGGTATATTAAGTAGAGTGGTAAAATTATTATTAAATTATTTATTAAATCCATTTATTAAATCCCCAATGTGCATACACTTTCGATTTCATTAAATGAACTCAAGGGAGATACAGGTGGTACTGTCACCTAATGTGAGATATGCAAATCTTTGCAATTTTTCAGAAATTACAACGGAATTGAGTGATCATGATTGTAATGCAGAAGGAATGATGGTATTTTATAGATTCTCATGACAGCCTTGGAAATTTATGTTTGCTTAAATTAGCAATTCGATGGGTTCCTATTACTTACATGCTCAACCTCAAGAGTATTTTCTTAAGGGTGATCGTATCACAGGCAACCTGCAACTGGCAGAGCAAAATCACGTAATCAAAGACAATGATCTAAATTAACTTTGAAAGATGTAAATGGGTCCACATCACTATTCAGATTCAAGAAATGAAGCATGAATTTAGTGAATCATAAAATCCTGCCGGTGAAAATTGAATTAAAAACATGAAATTTCAGCCAAGAAAGCACGAATAATGTCGCGACTTTCTCATGAAGACTTTCATTATAATGCGGATCATGAGATTCCCTTGATAATCAACTTGATTTCCCCTTAGTCACGATGATTATTAGCAAATATTTATTCCTTTTGATATCCAACTTGTTTCATACTACTACTATAGGAGAGTAGTCATCTCGGTAGTACATAAATTGGCAAATTTTGACTTTTTTCGAAAGTGCTCAAATAAGTTTTTGGACCACGGGAACGCAATCTCCGCAAAAAACTGAATCTTTTGATATAAAAATGTTTGCTGTATAGAGATACCTTTTTTGAGTTGACACTATACCTATATATCTCTACTCTATGCTGTTGATCAAACACTCTAGACACAGTATTTTTAGAAAAGTAGACAGCATTGTCTGATATTTTGGCTGGTAATTGTCTGACTGTCTGCTCTGAGCAGTCACTTTTAGCTGCCCATTGTCACATATTGTCTGTTGCAATTGTCTTATCATTATGGTTAATAAATTATCTGGTATTTGGCTAGTTACCACGCACACAGTACATTGGGTTGATGAGTTCCATGTTCCAGTATTTCTATATACTTTTCCGGAACGTAATATGCCCATTAATGTTGGCTCGAACGACTTTGGTGCCCAACTTTTCAGGATTACTAGAATTTCTTCAAGTGCACCCGCTTTGTGTCTGGAGCTGACAACATTTTTGATGTTTTCAAGAATGGGGGTAATAAAGTTGATCCACTTGTGAATAGCCTCAAATCCTTCGAAAGGAAGAGATTTTTCGTTCACAAGCTTGGTTGCTCTTCACCTCGCCAAATTCCTCCCAAATGCATGCATGACAGTTGTCATCCTCAAGTTGCAAGTGTCCAAATTCATTTTGCAATTTGCTTCTTAACTACTATATACTTTCTCAGGAATGGAGAGGCCCTTGTAATCGTTCAATCGATTGGGTGAGCCTGGTAAAACAAAACGGGTTTCAACACGTCGCTTTAGTACAACAAATAAATTAGTGTGCATTGTTTATGCTCCTGAAAACCTTAAGCAAGCTTTTTTATTCCTTGACTTCAAGATTTTATTTATCTCAGTCTCTTTCTTTTCTGTTGGGTGTTTAGCATAAGTGCAGAGTGCATTTATCATAAGTCTTTTGTTTGACTCGATCTTGAACACAAATTTCTCGGACCGAGAGAGAGAGAACTCTACCACAAGGCCACTGGCGGGATCCTTTGACTTGCAATGCTTTTGATCACAATACCTCATCTTGCTGTGAAATTTTTTTGCTTTATAAAATTTGCAATTCTTCTCATTTCTATTCAAAAGTAATTTTTGCCTCTATGCATGTGCTGAGAAGTTGATATTTCTTTATAAAATAGGGTGTGAGAATTTTTTGCTTTCAGTGTCTGGAGAATTTTGCAGCAAATGGAGAATTACCTTGCTGTGCATGAAGAAAACATATGCCCGAAAACTAATATTAGAACGAGATCTTAAAAGTGAGAAGTTGCTGGGACCGTAGAATTTTAATAAAAACTGACAATAAAATGTAATTCATGAGGATCTAAGAGTTCAGAGCAGCATCAAAATGAAAGGTTTAATTTTCACCCTCATTTAGGTATGTACTGGCTCGTTTGCGGTCTGTTGATTTGGTTGTGCAAGTTACCGTCGAGAACTTGGTTGTGCAAGTTGTCAACCGTTGAGAAAATATGGATTATCTGTGTAGAAAATCAGAAAGTGGCTTGTATTGTTGCCAAACTTTGTCCTTTAAAAATTTCGCTACTCAAATCTCGGATATATTACGCTCATTTCAATAACTTGGCGTATGTTTTGCGTCACATCTTCTGAAACATGGTTTAGCAAGCACTGTATATCGCTGGATACGAAAATTACATACAAACATATACCAAAATCACATGCCATTTGAAACTAACATCTGATACGAGATTCTGGTATGCTTACAGAGATCTGATATGTTTTTCATACGAAGCCTCACTCACTTTCGTATGTGATTGGTATGTAGCGATACGAACTATTCTATCCGTGATTGGCTGTTTTACACTGAAATATGAGTTGTTGTTATGTTTTATATACGAGACCCGATGCAAATTGGTATGTGTTTCGTATGAAGAGCTTTAAGTCACATAGCAAAAAACATGTTTATATTATATACTACTGTCAAATAACTTTTTTCAGTAATACCAGTCGTGACTATTTCTTTTTGATAGTGTGATATCGATAGTATACGATGCAAATCATTATCAAATGATGACCTACACAATGATATAACTATTTGATACTGTGAACATAAAGCACAAAGACACGAAACATCTGATGTCGTTGATGTTAGCACCAACTTCAACACCAACTTTTTGAATAGAGTTTGTACAGAATAGAAAACCACATGTACAGGTACTATTAATGACGCAGAGTTTGTACAGACAAAATTTTTCCAAAATTCGAAGTCCTTCACCTTCAAAATTCAAATTTAAAATCGAAAAATTGGTGCAAGTATTGGTGATACCTAGTTGGCGAGTTTGTACAGCATTCCGATGGAAACACTTAGATACAAGCACAAAAAAATGAGTTTGTACAGCAACTTCCAGCACCTTCCCTACACGAACAACCGGTAAAAACCGCCAAAAACCGACTTTTTCAAGAAAATGATAAGATTTTCCAGAAAAGTACTTGGTGCTACATCGAAAATGAGTTTGTACAGTGCTCTAACCGGTGGAAGAGTGTTCTACTGATCGAGTCTACACACACTTCTCCGACACTCCAACACTCCTACGACCGGCAAATACCGGTTATTATACATCAAATTACTGTAATTTCTGTAACTATATACTGTAACTACTGTATAATAACCGGTATTTACCGGTCGTAGGAGTGTCGGAGAAGTGTGTGTTCAAACTCAGACTCGATCAGTAGAACACTCTTCCACCGGTTAGAGCATTGTACAAACTCATTTTCCATGTAGCACCAATTGATTTGTTCATAAATGGGCAGTATTCTTGTAGTTACTGTATAATAACCGGTATTTACCGGTCGTAGGAGTGTTGGAGTGTCGGAGAAGTGTGTGTTCAAACTCAGACTCGATCAGTAGAACACTCTTCCACCGGTTAGAGCACTGTACAAACTCATTTTCGATGTAGCACCAAGTACTTTTCTGGAAAATCTTATCATTTTCTTGAAAAAGTCGGTTTTTGGCGGTTTTTACCGGTTGTTCGTGTAGGGAAGGTGCTGGAAGTTGCTGTACAAACTCAGTTTTTTGTGCTTGTATCTAAGTGTTTCCATCGGAATGCTGTACAAACTCGCCAACTAGGTAGCACCAATACTTGCACCAATTTTTCGATTTTAAATTTGAATTTTGAAGGTGAAGGACTTCGAATTTTGGAAAAAATTTTGTCTGTACAAACTCTGCGTCATTAATAGTACCTGTACATGTGGTTTTCTATTCTGTACAAACTCTATTCAAAAAGTTGGTGTTGAAGTTGGTGCTAACATCAACGACATAAACATCTGCGATATGGACATGAACTTCTGATCTGCACCATCTATGATCAGGGAGCGAATACAAAATACACCGCCAAAAAGTTATTCACATTTTACAGACTTTCTTTAGATATTTGATGGTAAGCTTGTCCAAAACATTAAGCAATGACAGCAAATCGACATAATAATCGCCATAAAATCAACTCGATTTATGCTATTTTTCTGTGTAATGCGTAGGTGTGTGTTGTATGTCACACTGATGCCGACATTACTTAACTACATGTATTTTCATGAAGTCTTACAGTTCCAATTAGGCTCAAAATATGGATAAAACTGTCCACATGAGTGCTGAGATTTGCAAAACTTAGGCCCACAGTCAATTCTCCACTCTTAGGGAGTTGTGTATCCCGAGTCCTATATCATGTTATTCATAGACATCCCTGTCAATACACGGAGATAAAGGGAGCACCACAAATTGCAGCACTAAAGTACGTGTTATCGAATTGAGTATAATAGCTTTCGATCAGTGTGTGATTGATAGTTATCGAATTTATCAAAAGACGACGATGTGCTATTTTTATTGACGCTGTATTAAATAGGCACCTGTCCATAATTAGAATCCCACTCGAGCATCTGTCCCAGGGCACTTATTCCCAGGTATTTTCCTAATCTAAGGATCATGAATATTTGCATTCGACGACATTTAAAGAAAGGTTGGATTAGAATATCCAACCCAACATTTCTTATCTTTCATGTAAAACCTTTCTCCCAGACGGACTGCATGGATGAATTGTTCACCAAGAAAAGATATTGAATGGAATTTATGCTGATACTACCATTAGTATGAGATTTGAATCATCATCAGCTTTAACCACAATGATTCCAATGAAGCGAAAGGAATGTTATCTTTAATGGAAGGTTGACTGATAAATATAGTTGACACCTTTCTAAATAAAAAAATTAACAGTTAATGATGCAAGAATTTATTTCCACCGGGGGTTGATATTTTGTGATTAAGGAACACATTCAAATCGGATCGCTTTTGAAAACATTGTAAGCAGAGTGGAATAAGATCAATGCCGGGGTTTTCAACTTGGGTCCAAAGCCTGGTTCAGAATGGTTCGGCTGTCATTTTTCGGCCGGGCCTTACACGCGCATTTCAAATTAAAGGCTCGGGGCCCGACCCGCGAATTAAAGTTAGTAGCTATTTGAATACAGCTGCAAGTAGTACTTGAACAATCAATTGTCATATTTCAAAATTCTTTCAAGCTGTTTCACTGTTCAGAATTAAGGTATGAGCATTCATAGGCTCTGACCAACTAAATCCAATTTTTGATGCATTCACATTAGTAAATATACGAGCTCGTAATTTGCAATATGCAAACACAAGCTTGGTATTGTAGCCGTAATTATGACTCGCACCATCCAGTAAACCAGTAAAGGAAATTCCCATGTTATCAATAACTTATCTTGCCAAGATAATAATTTGAATATATCTCACAGAAATCCTTTTTCATGACTTGCTCTCTGCACAGCGTCCTGGTATTGAAATTAATTGATAGAGTCCTTCATAGGGAGCAGATGATGCTTCAAATAATGGGTTTGATAATTAATTATACATTTGGGAATTACATTGAAAGATCTTTTGAAAATCACCGTAGTGTGACACCCATGACATGACAGATAATAGCCTTTGCTATACATTGAAAATCGCAAGCCACCAACCGATGAAGTGTTTGCTACTGAATGCTTAATTAATTTCCTTTAATCTGGTAGCGTTGGTACTGTGTGCTTTACCAGATGCTTCTTTTTCTTCTCATCGCATAAATATGGGAAACTAGCATGATGCTTTCTACTTCGTCATAAGCAGTAAGAGATTAACCTCTAAAAATCGAAGATACAATATTGAATGAATACGATTCTATTAGTAATAGAAACGTGCTCCAGTTTCAAAAATACTGCACTCCACGCAAAGTCGGAGTGCACATCCCCACCTCTGTTACACGTAAATCAAAGACCTTTTATACATAGGTAAGAAGTACACAGAAATAAGCAGCATATATTTAGAAATTTTGAAATTAAGACTATAATAAATCCAAAATGATAATGCATGATAATTTCATAGAGCAAAATAAGTATAAACTTGAGATACTGAGAATGTAAAGGAACATGTTTGCGAAGTAGTTATTATGCAATTGCATCTCAGTCACTTCGGTACATAGATATAGGCAGACTTAGGACCAACTCTGAAAATTTAGATAGAGGTGAATTCAACATCGCTTGATATAGAAATAAATGTACACTTTCATTTTCTTTTTTTAGAATGTATGTGAAACAAATTTTAAAAAAGCATAAAAATGCTGCACGAAAACATTTAGTAAATCTACTACTTTTCAGCACATCTATACGTAGTATTAAATAACAAACTTCATCTAAGAAGTTCCTGCAAAATTTAAGATTGTTGGCCCTAAATCATTCAGGTGGCCATTACCAGATGAACGCGGTCTGATAGCCATGAAAACCAAACCAACTTCATTATCGAAGAAATGTCAGTTATTGTACTTTTGATGATTAGGTCAGAGAGTAAGTATAATATACTTACTCTAATATATTATATATATATATATATATATATATATATATATATATATATATGCTCTAATATATTATATTAGTATATAAGTATATTTCTTACTCTATGGATTATGGTTTCGCAGCAAAATTTATTTTATTCGGTAGCCCGCGGTCTACAATGTAGACGAATAAGTAAACGAATTCTATCAATGTCAAATCCACCAAGACGTGCAGTTATTTAACGTCTGCTAAATTATAATCACATTTGATATCACTTAAAACTGCGAAATTTCATTCCACACATGCGTTAGAATGGTCTTTGGATGATTTTTCCACATTTCATATGCGAATATTTCTATTGTATTCTTTTCACTAATCAATCCTATCAATTTGTGTTTGTGCTCGAAAGTATCTTTTCAGTACGTTCAATAAGTTTTGCATTGTAGTTAGCGATCGCTAAAAAGATTTATTGCAAAAATTTAGCAAAATTTCAAAATCTTCAGAAATTAATTGGTGCTAAGAATAAGCCAGACTGCCGAAAATATAAAATGGACATTATATGCTACATATTCTCTCAATGTGACGGCCTTATCACTGAGACGTGCTCAATTTAGACCTGTGAAATATAAAATGATCAGCTAGAAATTTTGATCTAAAAAAGGTCTAAATAAAGATCTTTATCTGCTGGAAAGTGTTGAACAGCGAATGACTCAATTACAAACTTCGCTTACAGAGATATGACTTTTTGTCTTTAAATGTGTGCCGACAGCGATTCTTCCTATCTTAAATTGGGAACAATCTTGTTGTCTAGTGAACTCTTGACATGTTGTAAATATAATTATATTGACGGAGATTAAAAAGTCAACTTTTCAGTTCGAGGAGCAATGTCGTTGTCGAGAGAGCGCAGCGATCGATGGTCTTGTTCTTTGCCTCTTATGTTTCTGTCCTCTGGTACACCGCTATCAATTATGAATTCAATCTTCTTTTCTTTATCATACGACATCTGGCCTCCTTGCTGAAACTCTCTGGTCGGTTCTTATTTCGAAGTCCAATAATATCTTAACTGATTCCGTTTCAATTACTGGTTGTCGGACTTGCTTCCATGGTTCTGTTCAAGAGGAGAAAGCTATTTAATTCTGCATCAATTTAATACAAACTGCTATATCAAGAAAATGAAACTTTTCTAAAATCACGGCTGTGTCTTAAATTGCCTAATTACCTTATTGATGTTGAGTAAAAATGTGAAATGTGACGAAAATTTGATATTCTAAGTTCATCAGAAACAATTTTGGCCACGAAATCTCAATTCCCTCGACCTCAGAGGTTTGGAATCTCAAAATTATAAAATAGCCACTAGCCTCGTTGACTGGTAACAAATTTTGAAAAGAGAAGACCTCAGACGAAAATGTCAGAAAATACGTTTCTCCTCACATACACGCCCATTTTCAATATATTCTGTCCACAAGCTTGTTTCGTAAAAATCAAAATTAGATAGCAGATGCAGCTCAAAGATCCCTATAGGATCTTGAAATAACCTTCACTTAATTTCTAGCTACCTTATACATATAAAACTGTTGAGAAATTACCTAGAATTGTTTTCTACATATTTTAATTCTATATTTTCTATTTTGCTAAAAATTGTAAAATGGGCACTAGAACAAGAAACCCTCGACATAGGATCTTGAAATCACTAGCACTGGATGCCTAGCTGCGTAAAACATAGGTGACCGTTGAGAAAACACTTAGGATAATTTTATACATACCTTGATGTTTTCATTTTTTGGTTTTTACAAAAAGTCATAAATGGCCGCTAACTCAAAAGCCATCGATATAGGATTTTGAAAATGCTTCCATTGGATTTTCCACATTTGACAACATCGGAATCGATTGAGAAAACACTTGGGATAATCTTTTGTATTCCCACCTCATTGGGGACACCGTGTACTCTGTCGATCATGTATCTTAACAATACGGCGGTCAGCGTTCCATCCAAAGGATTTTTTCGACATCACAGAGAGACTGCTTGAAGCCGATTAATGTGGAGATGTTGAAATGCTTGCATAATTTGTAGATTGCGGCGACATTACTTTGAATTTTTTCTGCCTGCTTACAAGATTACATAGTTCCATGTTGTTCACCATGTGCTCACACATGTGCAAATCAAACAAACATGCTCATTCGCCTAATGTGGCTCCGAGCATAAACAATGCACATTTTTTGTATAGCATCCCAAGACAGAAACAACGAATCTACGAGAAATTCGATAAGCAACCGCTGATGCATGCATGCGTTGATGTTCAACCAGCATGATTGATTGGTGTCCTGCTGATAAATCCGACAAATATCCGGGCTCTGCTAAAAAAACAGATATATGCTTATATAACTGTGTATGATGTGATCTTACCTAATAGTTTCATCCTTGCCTTTATTCCGTTCACATTCTACACGAAATTCTTAGAAACAGAAATTCCTTTCTCATTCTGTTGCATGATGCATCATGCTGAAATAGCAATTGTATTAATTTACCAAAATGTCAAGTCATTGTTTATCTTTTCAGAAAATTGAAATTCGATTCCCTAATCGACCGGAAGAAAGAAGACTTTATTCTGTAATCCGAGGATGCTCGCATTATCGATGTCATAACATTGACAGTCAAGACTACAAGAATTGCACACAGACAGACCGCTTCATCACTGGAGGTTGTCCCAGACAGTATTGTTGTGATACAGACCTCTGCAATACCTCGCCCTCTACGAATTCGAATCGCATCCTTTCGTACCTCAGTGCCATTCTCTGCCTCTTCTTTTGGCGACGATACCTCTATTGTGATTCCAGATAATCGCAAAACCACAGGGTTGAAATGTAGAGATTTGGAAGTGGAAGAGAAGTATTCGTAGTTCATTTATAGGAACATGATCTTCATAAGTTAAATGATATATTTCTGAAGAATGTTTATAAACAAAGTATTGAGGGATCACGTACTAATAGGGTTGAAAACTTATTAATAACGCATCTAATTAGTTGCAGAAGTAAAATTAAAGCACGACGTATTCGAAACTTTTATAATTGAGCCAAAGTGGCATTGCATAGCTTGATTTTCAGAAATTTTGCAGCCATTTACAATCCGATGCGAAAGAATTTAGGGACAAGGACAGACATGGCAATACAATGCTTTCGATAACAATTCTGAATTTTGTCCAAAAATCTTTCATTTTTAGCTCACAAAGAAATACCACTGATAATGTCAGATCATCAATTCAACATATTATTAGAATTCGGTTGATTTTTTCAATCGCATGACAGATCATGCGGATGACAAAAAGTTGGGCGCAATTAATCGATTAATGCGCTTTAAATGCCACATAACTTTCTTATATGATTACAGCATGATCGACATGATAAAGTCTGAAATTTTTTACAGTATTTTTTATTGAGCTCATGTGATCGGAGGATGTCTTATAATAACTTCTCAAGTATTTTAATGCCTTCGACGCTGATTGGTATACGTTCGTTGCAAACAAGAGGATCCTTTCCAACTTGATATTTTCCTTTTTTCAATACAACACATCCTTCAACCGAGACATATCCTTGTCCTTGATTGTCCAACAATGGCTTAAAAATGATAGTGACAATAAATAAATCATTTATATAAAAAATCCAGTATTGGTAATCGTGAGAAACCGATGTCGTTAAAAGACTTGGATCGAAACTTTAAAAGTTAATTTGCGAAGTTTGTACTTACTGACAATGTTTACGACAAATGAAATTTGTATTGAATCTATCTTCATCATATTTTTCAAAGACAAACTTATGCTAAATTGTAGCGTCGTTCTGAAGCCAAACATTAAATATTCCAAGGTATTAAGCTGCCTAAAATTTTTACATGAATTGTTTGAGTTTTGAAGGATATTATTCGCATACTAGGTCTGTACCACAAACTTTGACATCTTTGCACGATGCACTCAACAATGAGACCTTCAGAATATAAGAGTGTTTTTAAAATTAATTATTCGGAAGTCATGTGTGCTGCTTAAATATAAATATTTATGTTATTATAGATGAAGATGTTGGTCTACATAGAACAGTAAAGAGATAGATGATGCAAATTGATGCTACAAGACCTCCATCGAAGTTCGTGCTGTCAATTGTACCCAAATTTCAAATACAGTGCTGCATGTTTGCACGTGCACCTTTATCGCTTTTCGATGCATGATGAGTCAGAAAAGAATGGACAAACAATAGAAACAAAGACATTCCTTCCGGACAAAGGCAATTTAATGAATGGTGACAAAGAGAAATGTATTGATCGCATCAGCTTGTTGTCCTCTGAGTGTCATTAATTAAGTTGCACGATAAACGCACCCTAAGGTAATCGTAGCTAAGAATCGCGCTCCATAAACGAATTTTTGTGTCTTTCAGTTGCACAACAAAGTCTAGGCTTCATTAACAGCCTATAATTGCTCAGAAAGCCTAATTTCAAACTTTTGAAAAATGTCTCTTTCTATCAAAAGTCGAAAAATACACTTAGCACAATTGAAAACGCACCACCTGTCAAATCCAGCTAATTCGAAGTAAATCGCTTCGATTGAATATGGAATGAAGGACGCACGCTAATTGACATAGATATCTGCACGACGGCGGTCTGGTGGTGGGATTGCGTAATTGTTCAGACTGAATTACTGAAGCAAGCATTATTATTACCGAATTACTTAGCAAGCATGTGTTCAAATTGAACTTCGATCATGAAGTATAAAATTAACGACTTATTATGGGAAATGACGGTTTTGTGAAAAATCTTAAGATGGTGCGTCAAATGTCTGATGCCGAAAGATGGCGTGCTATTGGCATGCTTGACGCTGGAATGTCCCTTCGGGCAGTCGGACGACATTTTGGTCGTTCGCATACGACGATTGCCCGACTTCTCAAGAAAGCGAGAGCAAATGGTACCGTGGCACATGCTGGCGTTGGTGCAGTTCGTCACACAACTGCCAGAGCTGACCGGCGATTGCTCAGAATGGTGCGAGGAAATCCCACACTCCCCGCAACTCTGCTACGACTGATGTGGGGCGAAAGAAGTCGCAGAGGCAACATCCTGAGCTCGGGCACCATAAGAAATCGGCTTCGAGAGCAAGGACTTCGCTCAAGGAAGATGCGCAAATGCCCCAGATTAACACCTGCGCATGTGGCACGAAGAGAGCGGTGGGCGATGCAACGAGTTCACTGGACACTACCACAATGGAGACGTATCATCTTCACTGACGAAAGTCGGTTTCGTCTGTTCCGCAATGATGGCCGCATTCGTGTTTGGCGTGTGTCACGCCAAGAGATGCTGCAGCAACACGTCCAGCCTACTCATCAGCAACAGGGGCCATTCGTTCACGTGTGGGCAGGCATCACCCTGACGGGCAAGACCGAGCTGGTAGTGCTCAACACGAACGTGACTGGTGAGCGTTATGCTGAACTGCTGCAAACGCATCTTCTGCCATTTGCGACTCGAACATTCGGAGACGTGGCCAACTGGATCCTGCAAGATGATAACGCACCTTCGCATCGTGCATACAATGTGAAGCAGCTGAAGGAAAACTTAGGGATACGGACTCTTCGCTGGCCATCAAGGTCGCCGGACATGAACCCGATCGAGCACGTGTGGGATTATCTGAAGCGCCAAGTTCAGCAGCGGGACCCGCATCCGCAAACACTGCGTGAATTACAAGAGACAGTGGTTGCAGTTTGGCAACAAATTCCTCAAAATTTTCTGAGACGGCTCGTCCTCAGAATGCCGCGACGAATCAGTGCCTTATTGACTGCTCGCGGAGGTTATACCCGCTATTAACTTGTACAAGTATAGATGTTATATTTAATAATTATTTTTCTTAATCACTAAAAGTTTGTCCTTTTCATTTACATGTTATGTTTAATAATTTCTTTTCTTAATCAAAATTTGTCCTATTCATTTACATTAGCTGTCAATCATGTCATTAGACCCCTGACCGCCGTCGGGCCGTAGCATAGATATCTATGTCGGTTAGAATGCGTCCTCCATTCTTTATCAATCGTGTATAGCGATCAATTTGACGGATTTGACAGGTGGTGCGTTTTCAATTGTGCTAAGTGTATGTCTATTCAGAATGGCGAATAGATTATTACCTGTAATTTAATTAATGAAACCATATGGATGATCAATATCTTCTCGTCATTTTTGATCATGCTGTGAAATTTGCTATATTTACTTCTAATGTAATAACAGTTCTTCATTATGCGAATCTGCGCATCACCTTTCAGATGCCATTGCTTTTAGCCATCTATGATGTGTACTTCAGAAAAGTAGAGCACGTGAAATATATATTTCAAATCTTGCTGAAAAATAACAAAATCCGTTTATTGTTGGAAAACAATATATCCCCACGATTGTGGTTCATTTCATCGACAGGACGTTTCATCAATGTCTATGTCTATAGTCAGAAGACAATAGAGTCTCCTAGAAATCTGAAAGACATCACAGCTTGATGTCCATGAATGATTGAGTCAATTTATGCCTCGAACTATCTATGGATGCATGATAATCTTGAGCGAATATCATCCACCTGTCGATGAAGTGAGCCACCACCATCCCCACTAATAAAAGATTTCTGAGCAAACCTTCATTAAGACCGGGACGTTGGACTGATCTTGTCAGTCAATATATTTACCTAGTAATAAAGGAAATTCTCTAATTGGATGTTAATAAATAACAATATTGAATCACCTCCCGTGTGCCGCCGTGTCAATTTTAACGTACAACTATTAATTTTTCAGTGAGTAAATAGGGTAGCATGAATCAAGTAATCTTCAGTTAGCATGCCTCACATGTTTCTATGTGCATGCCTTGCGTACATTATTTTGTATTATATAATCATGAGAAAATTTAAAAATACTTTCGACTTTGCTAAATTTTGCTCCAAAAGTTGATGTCCCAAAATTGCTGCAGCAATTACTGTGGACTGGGAACCAGGCGGCTGCTTCGGATTTTCAGAAAGAATTTAAAAATTAACAGTTCTGGTTCCTCTCAAGAGCTGAGGACCGTGTATCTCCTATACCTTCTAGCCGCACAACCTATAATTCGGTGAATCTGATTTTCATGATACTGAGTCCTGCAATATGTATTTAAACCACACCCCGTCTTACTTCGCTTCCACTTCCAAAATTGTCTAGAATTTCAACAAGCGTGCCAATTTGATTGAATAGTCCAAAGATTTTTCCAACTCTGTCCACTCTCTGTGCATAACAGGAAGCATGTGCTACTAATGTAATCAATCTTTCGGCCACTTTTTTCAGAAACCAATACACATAAGCGATGCCTGAATATTGTAAATGTAGACTGAATCCATATTCATAAAATTGCAGCGGACAATCGGACAAAATTCTATGTAGTTTCCGTGAAACGAAGCTTGAGTATAAGAATACCCAGAAAAATATTTACCTTTGGCAAATATGCGTACGTATGCTATATCGGGAGAGAGAACCAATGGGAAGGGGTTGCGTTTGTGGCTGAATGATTTTAGACGTTAAGCATGTCTCTTTTCTTTTAGAAATCTTTATTGCACACTGCAACTAAAAGAGCAAACAATAGTGCTTGAACTTCTATCTATATGTGATTTTTTGCATGCAACTGCTGCAAAGATATTACTGTACAGCACTCTTCCTTTGAGAAAAGCCGCATAATTTGACAGCTGTAACGACAGGAAATGGTCAAAATTATTTATGAACAATATGAAACCAATGGGTCAAATATTGTTAAAAGTTAAAAAATTAAATTCAAACTACATTGGGAGAACATCGAAGTCGCTCACTGATAGATCAAGGGAGCATGTCCCAAAATGGAATGAACGAATCATGCGTATTTTAGAACTGTCCATCCCTATGTAAGCAGAATACGCATGTGGCTGACCTAGCTCTGCCATGGTAGGTTGAAAGGTCGCACGCGTGACGTAACCTGTGCTTGTCTTTCCTTTCATGAAATTCAAACTGCTGCGGTATTTAGAATGAGATGCTTGGATAAAACATTTTTTAGATTTATCACGAAAATCTGTGACTTTAACACTATTTCTAAATAATGCAGCAGTTTGCCTTTTATTATTTACTCCAAATAAGTTTTCACAATTTTCATGCAGTATAAATCCAAGAAACTTTATTCAAGAATATAATTCATCCAAATTTCTAAACCTCTATGGAATTTAGGTAGCATTTCAGGCATATTAAAAGTGCACGTTACTTTTGTCCGCTGCAATTTTATAGTATTGTGTAAATCTAGCAATGTATGATTATGTGAATGTTTGCCACAAACCCTGTTAGCGTCATTTCAGAGAATACTATTCTTATATCAATTCAAAAATTTCGTCGATGAACTTTGTTAGCGTTGTTACTTTTGAATCCGTCCTTTTCTCCCTCATCAATCTACATTTTTTTCATTCACTGTTGTTCTTGATGGCTCATTATTGCTATTATATATTTTGGGTCTGCTTACTCGTCTATCGTTCAGTGACCTCATCAAGCTATTGTTCTTTTCATCAGATGCTCATTGCGTTTATAAATAGTCATACTTTTGTAAAATCATTTGTATCATTTATTGCCATAATAACAAATTTGCGTACATTGTTTTATTCATATTTAAGTGCAAGCAACTCTTAGCATTGAAAACCGATGAGAATGCGAGCAAAGAGCGAGGATGAGACTGTCGCATCAGCCAATTTCAATGTCAATTTCGCCAAATTTCAGACATTTTGATCACGGTATCATGAAAAAAGTTTGATCCCTGGCAAGTTCCCTAAATGAAGATTTTAGTCACAACTCTGAACGCGGCCAGTTCACTTTCTGGTGCGATGCTGGGGCTGACAAGCATTGCATAGTTAACTGAGTTGACTTCAACTTGACGATTGCATGATATAGGGTTATAGAGTTCGCCAATACAATTGCACAACACTTTTAATGTGATGTCACCAAAGATATTTAATTGTTTAAAAGGGCTAGATGAGAAATAGATGTCTAAATTTGAACCCATTTTAGTACGGTCCTTATCGTGGCAAAAAAAGCATTACGGCAATGGGACGAAATTGCTGTTTTGTCGGCTGTACGGTGTGCAATGCGACAAAAGCCTTGGAAATGGCACATGATGTAAAGCACAACTCACTGATACTATATGATAAGTTTCAAGAATATTCGTTCAGTAGTTTCTCTGAAAAAAATTGTTAAATATGAGAGCGGTGATATAGCAATTCAGTGCAGTACTATCAGTTTGGAAGAAAAAATATTCAGATGAAGACTGATGGGGTGTTGATGAACACTCAATTCCCTCTGTAGAATTCATGACTATTAACAAATTCAGTGAGAATCCGAATATTACAGTGAGGAATTAATTGGCTATTAATAAGGCTCAGCCATGTCAACAACGCTGTTCGAGTTATTCACCAGGCTGAAACTGCAATGGATCTATATTGCAAATAATTAACAGAGGGCATTTTAGGTCTAGGTGGAATCGATCATCGGATGTCTGTCAATGTGCATTGTAT
This sequence comes from Prostheceraeus crozeri, assembly GCA_907163375.1. Lineage (NCBI taxonomy): Eukaryota > Metazoa > Platyhelminthes > Polycladida > Euryleptidae > Prostheceraeus > Prostheceraeus crozeri. Next base: position 118,626 of record CAJQUW010011349.1, on the reverse strand, counting down.
AACATACTGTAGGTACGTTGTATATTTTTATCTGCTTAAGTCAATATTATATCAAATTTTCTGATAATTCATATATATTTTTCTGTTCTATCATGTAATTTCTAACCTCAAAATTACATTTACACGTTAGATTATTGCCAAGCTGTGGCAATCGCATTTGGCGTGGCCGGGCAACGGTGAGCACAGCAACGATATACATGTTCAACCATAGCCAGGCCCCGTACTTATTACAAAAAAATAATTAACTGCTTGATCAAAAGTAAAGACGTGGTTCATTTTTCTGTTCAGAAAAGTCATTTAGTCATGTATTTGGTGAATTGCAAGTGAACTTTGATCTGCTCTTATCTAAGAATGAAACAATTGGTTTTCATTTGTGCTATTCCTATATAACATGCGCTCTTCAGGTTTAATAATCAACTGACATAAAATAATGCAATGAAGTCTAATTGAAAGAATTGTATCAATAGGATGCTGTTATTTACAAATATGTTATAACTGTTATTTTGCAAAACATCTGAAGAAGTAGAATAGACTACTATTTATTGCAATTTGGACGCTGTATTTAGAAATATATAAAAATTTCTTGATTTATTAATAAAGAGCGTTTTAGTTCTGTAATTTCTGAAAAGAGGCAATAAAAATGAATCTTTGTTGCTCGCTTACAAATATTTTAAAATTCATGCAATATCAGCTGATTTTCACTGGTTTCATTGCACACAAGGTAAAAATACGTCTATTTCCTGTCTAGCCCTTTATAATATTAAATATCTTTGGATGTCACGCCCTGTAAGTGTCAATACTACTGAACTTCTCCTACTACAAAACAATGTCAGTGTCGAACAGATCCAATCTTGTATATACTGATATCGCATCAAAAGATGTAGAAAATCGCGGAGCTCCACGGGTTCTCTGAAATTCTGAAATCACTAAAATCGTCTTGAGTGTTAATTATCAGTTAACACCGTGAACGCTACGTTTATCGAGAACAGCATTGAACGGAATTTAGCTCGTAGATATTTTCGCATAAACGATGTTAGTTTTATAGTTGACTCGGAGCGAATGCTTTCCAAGACTGGAAAACTTTTGTATGACAGTTACTCTCGTTTACTACCAGCGAAGGAGGGATGCTCATATTCTTGCATCAGAATGATTCGCACTGAATTTCCTTTTGTGAACAAACTAATTTGTTTTATATTTTCGAAATATTTCGATATAGCATTTTGAGCATTCGCTTTCGTCTCTGTGAACTTAATCATTATGCAACTGCAATCATTACGTATTGCAACTAATGATATTCTATATTTGCAAATAAAATAATTGGTTAATCCATTAAGTACTTTGAATTGAAAATTATGCTTGATAATAGACTTACAAATGTAGTAAACGTAGGGAGCTGCAAGTGTTTTAAAATCTGCAATTGGGATTACTGTTTGAAAGCTCATCTTTGAACAATGTTATTTTATTAAAAGAATTAAAAAAAATAAATTTATAAAATTGTCTTGACATAAAAAGTTCGGTAGTTCAGCCGAACCGAAAGTTGGATACATCCCTAGTAGAATGCTAGCAACAGACATATGTGTGCACCATCGAAATACAAATGCGATCACCGACAATCAGACGGGGAAAATCAAAACATGATGATATCCTACACGCACTGTATAATGCAGAAAATAATTATAGACACTTTAATGTAGCTTCAAATGAAATCATGCCTCACAAGTCAAAGACAAAATGAAAGTCATCATGAACTAATGTCACATGAAAATGAAGTCTAAATTATGAAGCAAAATGACAGAATAATATAATATGTGAAATAATATAATATAATAAATGGCAATAATAATACTCTATGAGTACAGAATTCAACGATATTTATTTGGATTGATTTAATCTTCTCACACGCATATGATTTTGTGATTCACTAAACTTATGTTTCATTTCTTATCTGAATCTGAATAAATTAATGGACCCAGTTGCATTTTTAAGGTTAATTATGATCACTTTTTCTTTGATTATGATATTTTCCTCTTCAGTGATATGTAGTTTGTGCCATGATCACGCTTAAAAATTGCACTTATTAATAAATCTTATTCACTTCCACTGAAGATAATCTAATAGACGCTTGCAATGAAAGTCGTCATGACACGGAGGAATTGCATGCTATTCTTTCTTCTGCACTGCTGTCATGATCAGTCTATTCCGTGATCATCATCACTATCCGTTGTTGTCCCACTGCTGGACGAAGGCCTCTCCTTTCCTCCTCCATCGAATGCGATCTTATGCCACTCTCCTCCAGTTGTTGTCGATTTCGTGTAACTCGTCTCTCTACCTTGCCAATGGTCGTCTCTCTACCTTGCCAATGGTCGGCCCCTTTTCCTTGTTTCTTCTCGAGGTGATTCTCGCGGTAATTTCTCCAAAACCACAAAAATTTGCATATCTCACATGTGGTACTGTGTCACAATGCGAGCTCATTTAATAAAATCAAAACTGCATGCACAACGGTGATTCAATTAATACTGAGTTCCTAATCTGCCTAGTATACTTACTTTATGGTCGACACACAAATTTTGCATCAAATGCCTTTTCTCATTTTTTTCTCCCTTCCTTCCTCCATATCTTTATGTCCGCTTTCATTTATTCTTCTCTCGTCTCTTTCTACCAACAGTTCTCTCATCACGCCAAAGTCGCTCTTTCTGCAAGAAAATCGACACTTTCTTTCATTCATATATCAGAGGCGTTTCATGTCCCTAAGCATTTTTCATGATTTCTTCTCTTGTTCGTAACGTGACGTTCGACACTCGAAGAATTGCTGTTATTTGACTTATGTGACCAAATTCATCCTCAAGACTATCCGCGGACAGAATGTGACAGTGACGATATTGAGCAGTCAAAACCTTTCTACAATGTCTCTACATTATTGTGGAAATGGTCATTTCCATCGGAAAGAATTTCAGCAATTACTTGATGTCCAGTAAATCTTCACTCTGAGCAAATATACATCATGCACCGATGTAAATTACAAGGAAGAAGAGTAAGAGAAATGAAGGGAAATTATGAAGTCATCAAACCACTAATTTGAAGGAAAAATACTGTTTCTCTTTAAAGGATAAAGCAGAGAAACAATTTAGTAGAACTCATTTAATTTTTCAATTGTTGTATGAGTGAGGAGCAGTGAAAACAGAAAATAGGAACAAAGTTGAACAGAAAATCGGAACATTTAAAATAACCACTGGATTGAAAAGGACTCCACATACCCGGATAAATTATGATATAAAATCTAAATTCAAGCGAATGTGCTTGCTACGAATGGTCGAAAACCTTTCGATTTTCATCATAATTATGTGCTAAAAATGTGACGAAATTTGCCTTTATAGTGAATTAAATCTCGTACGAGATTTAAGGTTCGTTAATCGTATGATAGACACGTAAATGGACATAAAATTTACATAATGGACATACATTACATACTAGACATAGACATAATTATCCAAGGACAAGCAGATCATCTGTAGTACTGGCAAATGAAAGGTTAGTTGGCAAGCATAGTTTAAAAACACATGTGCTGTAAAATATGTGCTTACAGAATTTGAAGTACACACACATGTAGCAGTAGAAGCAAGTGAACATTAGATTGTTCCATAAGAAAATGGTCCTGGACTGACCAAAAAAAGTAGAGAAGTCAATGTTTGTAATACTTTTTGTTGCAGCCTATCACACCATAAATTCATCATACCATTCAAACAAAATGGTCCTGATCAGCGGAAATTAGAATCAAATGGTTATTTTAAGTAACAAAACACGCGCCTACTACGCAATTTACATTTTCATACACGGTATATAATTTTGGTATCTAAATGTAAATCAAAATGCAATCGTGTCTTTGTACATAAAATTTATCAAGCTGCGCAGTTGTCCATTTTCAGTTTTAGCCTATTCGTAGTATTGAGACAATGATCATGCCGAACCGAAATATAATGATAACTTACAATATCTTGAAAAAATTAATGAAGGTAGGACCACAATCATAAACTTTGAGATTGGTTTATCACTCTCTTACAATGCGTAGACATTTAATCTTCCAATTAGCAGTCAATTCCATTTCCATGGAGTCATTTATTTCGACTTTTCGACCAGCCTTACACGAATAATAAGAAAAAAGTAGTTGCTTCGAAACTATCACCATCAATGTACGTATGTAGGTTTAGTCTTGATCAACCTCACTTGAGATCTCCATTATTCAAGCTGATGAAATAATTACAATGGTGTAATATAAATGAAGTTAAGTGAACTCATCTTTTCTTGGCATGATAGATTGTAGATCAAAATTAATTGCTTTGCTAATAAATTATCATCATTCAAATTTCAGAAAATCAGAATCATTGTGGAGAAATTTGTTAAATTGTCTCTTTTCTCATTTCACAAAGTAATGAAGTTTATCACAACATGTTCATGAAGCAGGCTTTCTTGCGTCATTGGTAGCCGTCACGTCGATGAAACATCTAATCTATGTTCAAAGCCATAGAAATCCGACTTTTCGCTGCTGATGGACCCACAGAATTACGAGTAGATAGGTCGTCTCTTCTTCTGTTTGACTAGAAAGGAAGCATTGGAACATGTAATACCTGTGAATTGGCACAATCCACTGGCATAATACCATAGCAATCGAACAATAAGCAGCCTGTTCAGCATTAAGCAATTTTGCGAAGTTTCAGTGACTGTTATCAACCGGATCACACAGCAAAGGGCCGGATCAAGTTCTACAGAGAAGTTTGTGAACGTTTTTTCGTACGCCTACTAACTTTTTTAATAATGATCGGAGCGCCCAACATTATCGAGAAAGCATGTGGGCAATGATCTGAATCGCGGCGATCGGAGCATTTTGAAAAATTCGGTAATCCGCAAGCGACTATTTTTTCTATCTCTGCAAAGCATTGAAAAATTTTTGACCACTTAGTAAGTTCCTGCATGTGCCATCGTTTTGAATCAGTTTGAACTTCTAGCAAATTGACACGGTTAAACAATCTAATTCTGTGGATGAACCCTCTCCATACCGGACTCTGAAACGCATTGACTTCCACCGATTCGACCCCCCCCCACCTCAAAGTTACACATAAAATTCACGATGCAACACATTTCGAAGTGTGAACTTTCTAATGGTGAAGTTTATTTGATTCGACTCACTTCTTTGTGCTATAGGTACATACACGTAGCTATTCAAAATTAAAAATCACCGATTCTAATAGATTTTGAAATATTTAATTTTATTTCACACATTTTTGGAATTTTCCTGAATTTTGGATCTACATCTCCTTAATGACTGGTATTTTCGGAAGATTTCCAAGCAACTTTGAATGTGATTTTGCAGAGGATAGACGACACTAGGAATGCAAATTGTCAGGGAAGCACTCAGAATGAAGTCCCGAACCATTACTAATAAAAACGTAAATAAGTAGCACTTACATGACATTTGAACTTCCAATGCAATATCCGATGTCTATGGAATAACATGAATAGGGCATGATTCATAGACTCATATCGAAAATCGACGAATTTCGTTAAAAGTTATGATATCATACGTTTGCAAAAAGTGCCCAATAAGTACCACTGTAAACTGTAGAGTGCGCAAGCTGACTGATTTTCACTTCGAAAGCGAATTACAAAACGAGAATAGCAAAATATGCGAAAGCACTGTTTAGTCCGGCAGCCAGAACGAGTTTCTGCAGGGAACGAGACCGAAAACCAGGCTATCAGAGAACGATGTACATGTACTTTTGATCTTTCTTTGATCCTATCTGACTGGAGAGGATAGTCCAATTAGTCCACTGATTATGCAGACTTGTGTCCAAATTTGTCCATTAATTCTAAATTCAATTACATATTCATTACCCCCTACAAAAAGCTCCCTTCCCTTGGAGAGCATTCTTCAATGAGACTATGACAGGAATTCGTGAAATACATTGCAAGTAGAGTGAAATGTGGTAATAGATTTGCTGTCGAAGTTCTTTGTGATGTAAACATTGGAATTTCATGGTTTAATTAAATTTTCATTTTCTATTTTTCTCATTAAAGAGAAAAATTGGGGAAGCATAGAGTTAGTTACTTACATTCTTTGAAATCCTGTGTCACTTGTTTTTCTCCTTCATTGGTTGTTAATCTACAAAAATGTTGAAGTGTGACATTTTCTTTCCATAATTGTATCTCTCTCAAATACTCCTTCTTTCTAGAGGCATTTGAATTTGAATAGCATTTCATGACTATAATTTGTTAAATTTCAAAACGTGTGCATGAATGACACATTCCTCGGTATGACAAACTTGTTCTGACATATACTAGTACTTTCAGAACACGGAATGATAGCACGACATGATTTACCTATGGCGACTGTGGAGAGACATTCGTATTTCTCGAATCTTTATTCAAACATGCCTTCAAATGTATTGATATGCAGCGACTGAAATCTCACCACTCAAAGGAAACTAAAAATAAATTCTTATTTCCCGCCGATTCGAAAGATCTGAAGTTACATAATGAATAAGAAGCAAAAAAAAGCGGCTTAGAATCTCATCAGGTAATCCAAACCCGTGTTTGACATTGGGGTTGCTCAACAATTGTGAGTTGCAGAACGAGTAATCGATCGAAGCCCGCAAGAGAAGGAGGGAGATATACAGGTCTATTCGAGCTGTCGACTGAAGCTTTAATTTAAATCAGTCACAGCAGATCCATTCTACTGTCTATAACTGGATCGCGTGGATTGTTATAGAGACCTAATATTACATACATTCTTTTAAAAATATATCTCTAAATTTTCTATTGACAAATTGAATGCCATACTGCATGCGCATATAGTTCATTTCTCGTGAATCTCTCACGCACTTGCCCGTATGCCAGACATCTGCCTTTAACACTTTCTGGAGTTCGACTTTCGCAGTTAGGATTGTCAGCTTTTTATTCACAGCTTAGTTTGTGGCAACTTTATATCTCATAGACTGTAAAAGTTTTGGTTAGAATGCCTGACAAACCTCAGTCAAAGTTGGAGAGAGTCATAAATGTATTGTCACATATAATCGAGATTTTTACGAATCAACTAGCTTCAACCAGCATCCGTTAAATCTGGGGTTAAAATGAATCAACTATACAACTTGCAATTCACATTTATACAATTTATAAAGTCCATGTAGCAAAATGGTGTGAGGGCCATGCCAAAGGAGAGAACTATACTTAAAGTAGGAAAAATTACATAGAAGTGAATGAGTAGTAAAGAATGACTTGAAAATTATAAAGAGATGTGAATTAGAAATCCAATGCCATGAAGACTAGAATTAGTCAATGACCTTACAACTTCACAGAGTTATTCAAACTCTGCTTTCACGGAGTTATTCAAAGAAATCACAGCAACTTTGAATCTACATATCTATAGTTAAGATAATCACTACACTTGAATAAGTGAACAAATGTACAGTCCCTTGCAAAAGTTTAGAATCAGAATTAATTAATTATTTTATCAGATTAAGTTCACACATTTTACCATTTTTAGACACAACGCTTTCCCGTTTGATCGAAGTGACTCAGCAAATCAAGATAGCTTCCTATGCCATTAACAGAAGAGACTTTCAGTCATCATAGTTGCTAAGTAACGGCATAGATATCTTTCATGACACTATAATTCATCCATACACACACTGTCTGCATAGTTTCGAAACATTTGTTATCGTCGTCTCATCTGTTATGGGTAAACGCAACTCGGTTTCTCCTACTATTCGTGCACAGGCATTTGTACTTTATGAGAATGGTTTGACTCAACGAGAAATTGCTGAACAACTGAAGATCAGTCAAAAAGCTGTTCACGTCGCTATCAAGAAGCATGAGTCGACAAATGGCAGATTCTGCGATGCACCGAGGTCTGGGAGGCCACGAGCCACAACGAAACGCGATGAAAGATATCTGAAATTAGCCGTGCAACGAAATCCTTCTGTTAGCCTCCCTGTATTTGTCCAAGGACTGAAAGCGACTGGTACAACCACAAGCACAAGTACTCTCAGTCGACGTCTTTCTAAGGAAATGGGCCTCAGAAGTTATCGCCCAGCACACAAACCGAGATTAACGGTGTCTATGGTTAAGAAGAGACTTGCCTTTGCGAGAAAGTATGCTCACTGGACTGCTGAACAGTGGGACACTGTGATGTGGACCGATGAGTGCTCCATCGAACAGTTTGGTTCCCGTCAGTTAGCAGTCCGTCGTCCGACTTCACAACGATACAACCCCAGATATGTGGTCCAAACAATGAAACACCCAGTCAAGCAAATGATTTGGGGCTCTATCAGCTCTCAAGGAAGAGGTGGTCTATTCTTCCTTCCTAAAGGGAAAACCATGAATGCGTCAACGTACCTCGATCTGTTGAAAGAGAAATTGAGTACACACATGACAATTCATTCCACAGGTATTCTAATGCATGATGGTGCGCCTTGCCATCGAGCAAAAGTAGTCTCTCAGTGGCTTGATTCAGAAGATATCACGGTGCTGGAATGGCCCGGCAATTCACCTGATTGCAATCCAATAGAAAATGCATGGAACAAATTGAAGTCCGAAGTTGCTGCCATGAAGCCTCGTTCTCTTGATCACTTGAAAGAATGCATCAAGCTTGCTTGGACGACGAAAATAACACCCGAATATTGTCACCGACTCGTGCATTCCATGCCTTCCCGCTTGGCTTCAATTATTGAAGCAAGGGGACAACACACCAAATATTGATAAAGTGAGTGACAATTGACACTATCCTTCATAGACATCCTATTTTCTAGACAGTCTGGCATTTTAAATCAGGAAAATATTGAGACGCATTTGTTATAATTTGAATAAAAGCCTTTTTTTGGAAAAATGGATTTTGATTCTAAACTTTTGCAAGGGACTGTACATAAGGCCGCTATCACACAGGAAAATGGGTCTTCCATCCTCCATCTTCCATTTGGGATTTCCCTTTAATTGCATGTAGAAAAGAATACAAACTATCACACAAAAAAGTCATCAGCCAAAAGTCATCTTCCATCGTCCGTCACGCTGTCACACAGGAAAAGTCATAAGGCGTCGTCCATCGGCATAAGGCATGAAATCATGCTGCTGATGACGTTCATTTCCATAAGCCGTCAGGCGTCAGTCGCAAGACTGTTCTAAAAATAGAACAATGTGAAGTGATGTCTGAGAGAAGATATAGGAAACTGTGAATTGCAAAGAGAAGCAATCAGAAAGCAACCTTTGTTCACAATGTCGAATGAGGACGAGGATCAAGACAGTAGTCATAGCAACGGTAAATAGTGAAAAATAGCGCTGACTGTATCGGAAATGGATTTCCCTAGTGTGACTGCGGTAGGTGGAAGATGGAAGATTGACGATGGAAGGCGGAAGACGGCAGACGAAAGTCGTCTCATCACGCCTTATGGAAGACACTGTATGAAGAATGTGCAAAAGGGCGAGTGACATGGAAGATGGAAGGCGCCTTTTCCTGTGTGACAGCGACTTAATAGTAACAGGATGAGCCCAAACTTCTCGCAGAGAGAGAGAGAGAGCGACCATGTTCGTCGATCGATTTGGAGTTTATTTAGAACCCATCTTCAGAACAGTGCAATAGCTGAGACAACAGTTTTTATACATGGCTAAATCATGGTCAATGCAATTCACTAAAAGATGCTAAATTAGAACATGTGGAGAGGCACAGGTGAACAGCTCTCATTTATGAGTGCGTTGGTCCTTGATTTGATGCATTCTGTCTCTGCGATGCGGGTGTGAACACTTCTAAACAAAACTGTGAAGTCCTCTTGGCTTGCTTCATGTGGGTAGCAACTCACTTCGGTAGGGACTGGTCTACCTCTCAGATGCTCATTCCCTCTCATGATTAGGTGTCTCCGTGTCTCACCAATGGACATATATCACGTTGGATGCTAAACAGTGAGGAACTTTATCTTTAGGAAAAATTGCTGAGGTCTTGAAAGTTTAAAAGCGACCTGTATTTTAACGTCATTTTTATTTAAAATAGAGTCAATTATTTGGACGCTTTTTAAGGTTTCACGTTCCTTTTCCTTTATAAGAAGGGATCCAACGTCATAAATTGTTATGCCTGCAGACAGTGTTCAAATTGTTGCATTGGTGAAACATGGAGACACCTAATCAAGAGTGTGAATGAGCATCTGAAAATAAGCCAGTCCCTTCCGAAGTGAGTTATCATCCACATGAAGCAAATCTCAAGATGTAGTTCAATTGAATTGACTGCATACCCGTTCTCAGATGTAATTAATCCTCATCTCAATGATTAAATGAATTCTACACGGACAGGACTTCCGACGGACGAGTTTTCCGGGGTTTTTTAGTTTTCCACGGATCAGTTTTCCGACGGACGAAGTTTCCATCCGCTTCATCTGACCTAAGTGAATATTTCCGTTCTAAGTGAGTTTCCATCGACTTTTCTTTTCAACATTATTGCAATTTTCATTCGACAATCTTGAATAGTTTTAAGTTTGGAAATTAATTCCAAATCCGTTTCTTAAGTTAGAATCTTGGGTTGCAAGCTCTTGTTTCAAATAGCCGAATATTTATCTCAAAAACTTGAGATTGGATTTAAACAAAGGCTGTCTAATGAGATATTCAAATGAAAACAATGTCAGACGATTTCAAAGACTTTTCTTTTAACTGTGAGAAAGCGCTTTAATGATTTGAATCTTTCATCCGAATATTTTTAATATTTCATCATAAGATTAGAATCTAATGTTTGGAGATATTGTCAGTGTTGGATATTTTCAAAATTTTAAGAAATGTATTTAGCTTTGCTCTATTGGAGAGAAATAAAAGCATCCAACTGTTTTACAGACAGTTTGTTCATGAGAATAGGTTGAATGTCGCCATGTTAGACTGATCATCTCTTACGATTCTCCAACTGAGTGAATAGCTTTCTAGACTTTTGAAAATATGTTAAAAATATTAAGGAATGCCTTGCGATGAATATTTTCAATTTAAAAGTGAAATGGATCAAAAGACTGTCCGAAGAACGAAAAGCCTTTGCTTAGCATTTCTAATTTCAAAAATTCCTTGATTTATCATAGACGCTATGAAGCAGATAAACATATAATGAGTCTAAAAATTTGCACATACTTACCAATTGACGTCATTTTAAAGCAATAGAATGCGATGGAGAAATGATATTCGGTGCATCAGTGAAAAAATAACTTTCCAGTCATTATTCTATGAACAATAGTGATTTCTCAGTAAATATTTACTCTTCAAAATTGCTCTGCTTAGGAAGTGAATAGTCCCATTGGGAAACAAAATTTTTATGAAGAAGAATAAATAATGTCATGAATCTGTTTTGAAAGCCCAAGTAGCAAGGAAATCTTAGAAATTATTCGATGGACGTTATAAGGACTTTTTATACAAGAGCTCTGTCTGTTCAAAGTGACCGCAAGCTTGCTCTCAACTGATGGAGTCAAAAAACGACTCTGGTCCAGCAATCGAATACAACAAAACTGCGCGTCTACCGAGTTCTATCCAGCTCCTCTTCTTGTCAAGCAGGATCAAGGTAATGAACATATAAATCCTATGGGAAGAAGACTGAAGTTTGTTTTCTGCAAAAATGCGACTATCTGTCTATTTTCTCTCATTAAGTGAGAATTGAAAGCTAGTGGAACATAGCTTCTTCAGAAGTGGTAGCAGCGTAATGGAACAAGTTGATACTGAAATTTATGTGATTAGTGAAAAAATGATAGCTCCAAGCAAACTGTTTTAGCACAAAGAAGTCACTGAAGCACACGATTATGCACAAATTAGAGAGATTTTGAATATACTGTTAAATCAAAACTTCAGCTGCTTTCCTGAAATGACCTTGCCTGTTCTCCAAGTATTTACAGCAAGTGATAGATGCTAAACGAGATAAAAGCAGTTCTGTGCCTCGGTTCAATGTCTGATCACGTCAAGCATTTAGTGCTTTAAGCTTGAATGACACATAAAAATGGACGACTAGGAGCTAATAAAAAGATTAATGATAAAATACAATAAGGATAATAATAAAAATTATCATCAATATCATTATCATATATCAACAATAAATATAAAATAACATAAAGGATAATGAGATGTAAGAAAAATGACTATGTTCCACGGATACTGTAGTTAAGTATAGTAGACTCGACCTTCCGCTTTACAGCTTGATGATCCGTGAAGTTGTGACAGATATTTGAAAACTGGAAGCACAGGACAATTAATACCTTTCAGGGGACGCCGAAATTTTGTAAACAACACACTGCCTGAACCCTTGTTTTGTTCACTGAACATATCTATCACAATTTCACTAGTCATCAAACTGTAAAGCGAAAGGTCCAGTCTACTACATTTTGATACAGTATCCGTGGAACACTGCCTCTATTCTAAGCACTAATAGAAGGAAGTGCATAGAAGGAAGAATTTGACAAAAAATGACAATGCATTGACAACAAAGGTCTGTCGCAGTGCATTGAATATCTAAAGATGATAACAACTATTAAGTCAATACAAGATACACCCCTGATTCCCCGACCGCACTCGCCCGACCTAGAGATCGAACCGAACTCCGCGGTGGAGACGAGGCGAGCCATCGCCAAGTGACTTCTTCGTGACTTCTGGAGTGAGTCATGAATGCTGGCAGCGTTCTATCAATAATAATAAGACAATATGCTGTCGATATCACTTGGAGATGACTCCTTTTCAACCGTCAGCGTGGCCTAGTGAAAAAGGTGTGAGCTCGTCTCCATCGCGGACTTCGGTTCGATTCCTAGGTCAGGCATGTGCGGTCGGGGAATCAAGGGTGTTGGTGTCTTGTATTGACTTAATAGTTGTCATTCTCTTTAGATATTCGAAATTATTTTCAATTGCGATTTTTGTAATCAGAAGAAAAATCAGTTAAAAGTCAATTATTGTTTCCTTATGACAATGATATTCAAGTGATGTACACAAATAGTAAGCTGATAATAATATGCTCGTCATCTGCTAAAACTTCATTTGTAAAACATTCATTGTCATAAGACTGCCTGCAACATCGATGTATTTGAAATTTATTACAAATATTTAGAATTCTCATGTACGCATGCGCTTTAATTTGCATAAATACTTAAAATATACATGAAAATTACAAAATTAAAATAGTCTATAACTTCATAAACTAGGAACACATACCGGAAGACAAAAAGGAAGATGGAACATAGAGTATATACATAGTACGTACAATGCCAACTCCAAAATGTTTCAGCATACAGTGAAAATGTTTGCATGAAAGGATTAATTATTTCGGAGATCAGAAAAATATCTGATCAATTTTTCAGAAGTTCCATTGTTCGAGATTATTCTTGTGTTTATATGCTAGCGATTTGGTGCTTCAGACTTTAATATACAGATACATAACATGAAGCTTACTAGAGATCAAAAAGAATGAAAATATAATAAGCAATCATCCTACTTGAAAGGAAATAATGCTGATTATCTAGGAAATCTTATGAACCGCGTTATAATGCAAGTCTTCATATAAATGTTACGATCTTATTCTGTTTCTTGGCTCAAATTTCAAGTTTGTAAGTTAGCAAATCTAGTTAACAGCTTTTTATGGGTGTGCTGAGTTAAGACTCCTGTAATTTCCTCAAAACTGTAGAAGTTTGCATATCTTACATTTAATTTCATTGTTGTCAACTCGGTAATGGGTCTTAACTCGAGTTCATTTAATGAAATCGAAACTGCATGTACTTGGAGGCTGCATTCTCAGGTCGATAAAGATCAGTGTAGAATTGATTAATGAGTGGCCAAAATCATAACATGTTATATGCAACAATTCATTTCAAAAGCTGAAGTACATGATAACAATTAAATAAGGTACACATAGTAACTAGACTCAAATTAATTTACATTTGAAAAAAGCACCATCATGGTTAACTTGCTTATTCAAAGTGAGGTTGAGTTTTTTTATGTACATGGCTTCCAAAATATTTAGGTCATAAGTGTTGGGAGCTTGAGATAGAATTTTGAAATTGTCAACTTTACAGCTGCAACTGCAATTTAACCTATGGTCAGAAATGGCGGACATTTTTTCCCTATGTTCTTTTATTCTTAAGTTTAAGTGTCTTGTAGTTATACCTATGTAGGTAGTGCGAGGGTCCACCTCACAAGCGAATTGGTAAATGACATTAGACCTAAGAACTTTGGGAGTATGATCTTTGTTGGAGAAACCACTTTTTAGTTTATTGCATGTGAAAACCCAACGGATAGGAAATTCTTTATCTATTCTACGGAATAGTGATTGTAGTTTCTTTTTAAAATAAACCGATTGAATGCCAAAAAATGGAATTTTGACAGTATGGAGGTATTTGGATTCATCTTTTTCTTTTGGAGCACAGAATCTTTTGTCCAGATACTGTTTGACCACTTTTTGTATAAAATACAACGGATATCCGTTGTTTTGAAAAATTTTGGTCAATTTCCCTATTTCTTCATGGAAAGTTTGCCATGACGAGCAGACGATGTAGGCTCTGTTGATCAGAGTGCTTAAAACAGAAATTTTCCATTGCATGGGGCATATGGCTCTGAAATTTAAGGTTAGACCGGTGTACGTGGGTTTTCTGTACACCTTAGTAGTTAGCGTGTTGGATGAAACGTCCAGGTCAATATCTAGAAAAGGTAGCACTTTACCTCCTACCTCTGTGGTGAATTTCATATTACTATGCCACTTGTTAATATAGTTGAAGAAGGATAAGTGGTCATCATCTTCAAAGATAGCCAAGATGTCATCTACATATCTGACATAGAATTTTAGGTTTAGTTTATCATTTTGTAGGAAAGTCTGTTCTAGGTGTCCCATAAATAAGTTACTGAGGGTTGGGGCTAGGGGACTACCCATGCTCAAACCATCACTTTGACGGTAGAGAATGTTGTTGAAGGAGAAAATGCCACCAGTGGCGAATTGAAGTAATTTTTTGAAGGTGTCCTTACTATACGGTGGTTTTGTGTTATTGGAGCTATACACCTTATCACACGCTAGATCAATGACTTCTTTGAGAGGGACGTTAGTGAAAAGACTAACAACATCAAAGCTGATGAGTTTCGAATCCGATGAGAATTTGTAGCTAGCGAGTTTGTCTAGCAGATCAGCGTTATTTTGTACTGAGTACTCCGTAGGAATTATAGGAGTAATGTACTGGTTTAGGTACTTGGCAAGGTTATATTCGGCCGTGCCATAACTGGCGACAATAGGTCTAAGAGGTACATTATTTTTATGTACCTTGGCAGAACCGTAAAGTTTGCCACTACAGGATCCACTAGGAGTAATTTTAGTGAACACTTGGGAGTCCACGTACGGTTTCACATATTTGTTCAAAAAGTATTTTAGTTTATTCTGTTGTTTTATAACAGGGTGATCGAGCATCAATTCATTTTGGTTGTGTGGGATAGCAGTAAATTTGGTAGTATCTTCAATGATAGCATTGAGCTTGTTTACATATTCATCAGCATCTAGAATAGCTATACCATTACCTTTGTCCAATGGGACAACTTTGATGTCTTTATTTAGTTTAAGGGACTTCACTACATCTTGGTTATGTTTGGCTTGTGGCGTCTTGGTAACGTTAAACATACGCTTATTGTAATTTTGTAACGAAAGTTTCACCTCATTGCAATCTCTCTTAGAGATTTTATTTTTCAGGAGCTCCACCACTTTTTCCAACGCGCAAGTCAGATGTTCGCTTCCATTGCCGTTAGGACTGCTTGGGTGCTTGAGTCCTGTCTTAAAAATCTCATTTTGGTCATGCGTGAGGGTCACCTTGCTCAAGTTGTGTACCGTACCGTTGGGGGTACTTAACTTGTTTTCTACATATAACTTGAGAAACTTTTTTTGATGGGTTTCTGAAATGGATTTTAAAAGGTTTTGATTTTCTCTGGTAAACAACTTTATGAAAATCATTTGGTCCAAGTAATTCAACTTAGAGAAAATAGTTTCTCGAATCTTAGCCAACTTACTACAGAGGTGCTTGACCTTAGATTTGTGTTGTGAAATTAGCCTCGAAATCTTACGTAATTGGCGATCATGAACAATGTCATGGTTTAATAGGTTATTCTTGTCTTTGAGGCTTAAAAATTTGGGAATCAAGCCATATTTTGAGCATTTGGACAGGAATGTGATATCACATTGTAGTTTTATAATTTTGTGGTTGAACTTTTCGAATTTACGACTATCATTGAGTTCGATGTTGTATTTGGTCTTTAACTTATGAAAGAAGGTTACAATATTTGTAATCCTGAGTAACCAAATAACAGCTGCTAACATATTGCTAGAGGTAAAACAGATCTTGTGTTCCCAACACTTATGACCTAAATATTTTGGAAGTCATGTACATAAAAAAACTCAACTCCACTTTGAATAAGCAAGTTAATCATGATGGTGCTTTTTTCAAATGTAAATTAATTTGAGTCTAGTTACTATGTGTACCTTATTTAATTGTTATCATGTACTTCAGCTTTTGAAATGAATTGTTGCATATAACATGATTTAGATCATTCCTATCATTGTTTTCACCTCCTTTAGCTTAAAATCATAACACTACTCAGTTAGAATTCAACCATATTTACGTGAATTAATTCAATTTTCAAGGGTATATGATTATATGATTAACTAAATTAAGTTTCATCTCTTATCTGAATAATAGCAAATATACTTGCAGTTGGGATATTCATTGGAAAAATATAATGGTTTGCGGAAAACACCAACTGTTCTTTTAAAATATCTCTGATTATTTGCAGACGTTTCGGTGGCAATCCGCGCACCTTGATCACTGTTGATGGAATGGAAGAGATCGGACAATCATCAATCATCAAGTCACCAAGATTACTGTTCATGACCTAGTTACAAGACACCAAATAAATATAAATAATAACTAAAAATCAATTCACAATGATTTGGTTCAATTCAATTCATTTTGGTTCGGAGTCATAAGCAATAGTAATTTTCAAAAACTGCATATTTTCAAGTTCTCCTGGACAAGTTGTGGTGTGTGATGAGATGATTTTGTCATCTCTTAGATGTTGCGGAAAACACATTATTGGACATGCTGATGACTCGCGTATAAAAATTCCGTAGTATTCTAGCAATGATGGTTAAGTCTTCGTTTTAGAAAACCCATCCGTGCATTTGTCATACATCTCTTACCTGTATCTTCCCTGACTTCAAAATTGATGAAGCAGATTTTAGAGAGTACTTTCAGTGGATATTCATACTTTATCTAACGATAGATAAGCATGTCACAAATCGGAACTCTCTGTTCACTAGTTCAGAAGGATCACAAAAGCTCAAACAATTTCTCAGTGAAACACATTGCCGAACCTCACCTACGCCACCCTATTTATTATTTTATCTCGTCCACTGATTGAAGTTTATTAGAAATAATTGGCTTGCATCAGTTGATCATAAATTCAGCTGCACTGTCTCAAAACGTCCTATAATACTTTCCATCTATCTTCGTTCGAAAAGAAAGAGAAAATTTGTGTTCTTCAGGCGCTTGACAATTTTTCTGATAATTGCAATAATACATCTGCATTTAGATCATTTTCTTGAAATTCGGGAACAATTGAACAACCGTTGTGTAACTGCTCATAATCATATCCAGTTGATTGGTGAAATAAAGGTTCCTATAACTCATGAAAGCCATATGTCCAGAAGCCTAATTCTCCAGAAAACCGGCCTACGCTAAATCCTAGGGATTGAGAGTTGGAAATCCCTGACACTTTCTATGATTAATAGACATCCCTAGTTCAGCTATGTTTTACTATTGGGAGTAGCACTTGCATAATTTTGATATCTATTACATCACAAAATCCTACTCACGCTAAACTAAACTAGTTTTGTGAAAGCCAAGTTACAGGGTAGTGCTTTCGTTGCTGCATGTGTGGTGTGATTTGACGTGTAAGAAATATTAAGCATACAGTTGTAATTATTAAAAGTAACTGTGAAAATCCTTTTTTCTTTTAAAAAGAAGAAAAAATTGATAAGATTTGATAAAGATTTTCCAAGGTCAATTAGCAAAATTGTTCTTACTGTGTATTAGAGTACCTATATAAGAATGCTTCGCTAAAATTTTCGGTTGTAAGTTAAGTTATCAATTCAAGCATTCTACAATATGTTGTCGCTACCGGCTCTGGTTCAGATTTGCATTCAATTAGCGTCAGGTACAATTAGAGAGCTGAAATCGAACTTAGTAGCTTAAAATGAGGAACTTTACTCGAGCATAGGTACTCGAAATATCCCAATATGCTCAAATATATACAACGATTAATATTACAATTTAAGAAACATGCCCGAATATTTTTCCGATACCCGAATTTTTTGAGAAATGAGAGTAGGAACACTGGATTTCTCAATGATAAAAGTGTGCATTGCAATGTATAACTGCGAGCACATTTGAGAGGAAAGCAATGACTATGTGAAGAAAAGGCTGCGTTAACAGTCGAGTCTGATAGTCATTATTGTAGACTTAAGTGTCCAGCAATGAGATTTTATCTAACCTAGAAATTGCCTTATCAGAAATCAGTGATATTTGATGTTTACTGTCCAGCAATGGAGATAATTTTACTAAATCCCATAGCATTTGAACCAGAGGAGAAAGTAGTTCCGAGTACTCTGGTATATAGTATTAATTAATATAATAAACAGTATATACACAATGTACATAAATAATACAAATTTCTCCTCACAGCAGAGATATGCAAAGTAGTACCAAATAAGTTCAACAGTATAGGCCATAGATGGCAAACATCGAGTAGTAGATGCACTCAATAATTTAGCAATTAAGAGATGCACTAAATAACGTCATATCAGATTAGATGCGATTGCATCAAGAAAGTTATACATTTTTATCATGATCGCAAAACTTGTGGATGAGTTCTTTCAACGTCCTAAGGGTCTGAACAATACTGAAGCAACCATTTGGCAAGGTTCCAATTTGCCATTGACGTCAGTTTCAAAAAATTGCTTGCATTTTTACTCTCTTGCGAAATAACGAGGTGTTGAAATATTGAAGTATGGTTGATTGAACACCATTGACGAGTTGGTGCGGAAGTATATATTTCTCTGTTTGATAGAAGTCTAGAAGCAAATAAGTCGTTGGTCACTTTTGACTAACCTCTGAGCCGATAAAATAATATCAAAACCCTTTCACAAAAATTCATTATATGCTGTTGAATGCAGAATTGTGGATTTGCCAAATTTATCCGTTATGCAACATGAACGCTCAATTTTATCCTAAATATGCTCGAGACATCAGTATTCATATTTCAGTTTGTTGTTTGTGTCATAGAACATTTTTAGGGAATTATGTATGAAAATTTGCAACGAATCTCTCCAAATCAATTTTCACTTGCACGATGTGCGCATTCTATTGGAAATGAAGAATTCAAGCTACAGTATGTGTCCTATAAATGAAACTATGGAAAATTAAAATTTGAATTGGCTAACCGTCCGGCAATGAAACAGTCATAGCTTCTGAGAGAAGTCTACAACAGTGACACTGCGACACCTGCATATGTCCATCAACGTCATATTGCTATTGATAAACTAGTCTGCGTGTCGTAGTTATTCATTGCTGCCCGAATTCAAACATGCTCACAGTTGTATTGTAATATGATGGTAAAATCATTGCGATTAGGATTACATGATACATGGAGTGTTTACAATACACAGATATCATATTACAATGACAATGTAAAAATGTGAGTGTGCTAAATTCGTCAAACGATATTCGTTATGCGATATTCAGTCAGTACATGTAGTATTGAATTGTAACCAAGAGGTTAACTTTTGCCAGAAAATACCGGTCCAAAATTACCGCTAGGGAAGTCACTATTTACATCACTTATATGCATAGGTTGCTGTTATTCCTGCTATCAGATGACTGTATCTGAAATTACACATTTGTTATTCTGAATAATTGCTTGGTACATAAATATCCTATGAGAAGACTTATATCCTTTTGTAAACAGATTCAATTTTGTCTCAAGTAAGTTATGTATTTAATATGCTGAAGTTCCGCTTCTTTCCTCAACAGGAACCACTGCGTATTGGAAGAACCGTCGCGAATCCAGCCCTATGTGGTAATACAGGACATTATCATCGAGACTGATGGAGTGGCGGGCGAAGACCGTTTGACTATGACTTTTATTTTTTTTTTTGCTAGCTTCAATTTCAAAGACAGACCAGTATCATCTGATGACATGTAATCTTTTGTAATCAAGCTTTTTCCATTCTGAATTATATCGGCATTTAACGGGATAAATGTTATTTCTCGTATTTGTTTTATTTTAATAAACTGACTCAAAATTCATGGTTGTTCTTCAAATATCTCGGGAATGAATTACAATGAAGGAAATGAAAACACGCACAGACGCACACACAATACACATCGGACAGAGAAAGAGAGAGAGAAAAATGGGATTTAACTGCATTGAATTTTAGGTTTCAATGAGCTTATGGAAATCTACCTATATTTGTTTACAAGAAGTGTATAAAGATAGATGAATAATTAATCGGGGACGCTCATTGACCGCAACCAAAGCCTCGCTAGGGAAATCAAAATTAACCAATATAGAACTGACTCCGCTCTGCGCCAACAGGAAGCGGATATCGTTTTCGTACGTGCATGTGCGAAAGCAAAATGCACTGGTACATTTTGTTATTCTCGATTTGTACATGCGCTTTCGTAGGGAAAATCTCTTCGCTTTCGTATCGTACAGTTTACAGTGTAGAATGTCAGCTTCAAAATGTGTCAGCATACAGTGAAAATGTTTTGAATGAAAGGATTAATTATTTCGGATATCAGAAAAATATCTGATCAATTTTTCAGAAGTTCTACTGCTTCAGATTTTTCTTGTGTTTATATGCTAGCGATTTGGTGCTTCAGACTTCAATATATAGATACATAACATGAATCTTACTAGAGATCAAAAAGAATGAAAATATAATAAGCAATCATCCTACTTGAAAGGAAATAATGCTGATTATCTAGGAAATCTTGTGAACCGCGTTATAATGCAAGTCTTCATATAAATGTTACGATCTTATTATGCTTCTTGGCTCAAATTTCAAGTCTACAACTTAGCAAATCTAGTTAGCAGCTTTTTATGGGTGTGCTAAGTTAAGACTCCTGTAATTTCCTCAAAACTGTAGCAGTTTGCATACCTTACATTTAATTTCATTGTTGTCAACTCGGTACTGGGTCTTAACTCGAGTTCATTTAATAAACCAAAACTGCATGTACATTGGGAATTTAGTTAATACTAAGTTATTAGCTTGGAGAATGCATTCTGCGGTCAATAAAGATCAGCGTAGAATTGATTAATGAGTGGCTAGAATCATACCACTGCTCAGTTAGAACTCAACCACATATACGTGAATTAATTCAAATTTCAAGGGTAGATGATTATATATTTCACTAAATTTAGTTTCATTTCCTATCTGAATAATATTTCGGACCCATTTGCATCTTCCAAAGTTAATAATGATTATCTTCTTTGGTTGTGATGTTCTGCTCTTTCAGTGTCTAGTTTGTGACATGATCAAGTTTAAGAAAATACTCTTAACAAGCCATAAGCTTAAGGCATAACTCGTGACAAGCATTAAAGAAGAAGTCACTTTCATGGAAGCTAATTTAATAAACATTACCTCTCCAAAGCTGTCATGACACGGAGGATCTGTAAAATATTATCATTCCTTCTGTATTGCTATCATGATCAGTCAATTCCGTGGTAATTTCTTCAAAATTCCAAAAATTTTTCTTCTCACATTTGGCACCGGGTCTCAACTCGAGTTCAATTAATGAAATCGGAATTGTATACACATTGGGGATTTAATTAATACTGAGTTTCTACTCTACCTAATATCCTCACTCTATGATTTAAACTTAGATCAGGTCGGGGAATCAAGGGTGTTGGTGTCTTGTATTGATTTAACAGTTGTCATTCTCTTTAGATATTAAATGACAATGCATTATGCAAAGTATTACTTTTCAATTGTCAGTCTAACGTCTTAACGTTGAAAAAAGAAATAGAGCTGCTTATCATCAAGATAGCCGAAAATGTCTAGAATGTACCGACTTTTGAATCCGGTACCTGCAAATTGATCATTTCATGCTGATTGCTTTATTTACAGATGGAAAGTAGCGTCTGGTAATATTTTAAGAATTTTTACACTTTTCGATTTAGAATTTGTGTGTTTCTCAAATGTTTTCCAATTAGTGATGGATATATAATTTTCCTACTGCTATTTGATATATTGTTCCTACGCAGGTTCACAATTGGAATTCAACTTAAGAAATTTGCTGTTTCTAATGAAAGAAAACAGCTAAAGCCTTTTCTGAGCATTTTTTATAACTGTCAACCATGAGCAAGAAATTAAGCAATATTTCTAATATAGTATACCCGTTTTTCTCTTTCTTTGTGTCTTGAAGTTATAAAATCTATGTTTATATTCAAGCAAAAAGTGCTGAATAATAAATTTCATGCATTTTTTATATTGCTGTAGCATTTATTACATAAAACAGCTATTTTTACAATGAAATTAAGAACATATGTTGCGGTGAAGAAAAAGTTTTGCATAATTAACAACGCTTGATCTCGTGATTTGAAGGTAGAACTAGAAAGCCTGTTTAGCTAGAAAGAAATAATCGTCATACCCTACATACGAAAAAAAAGTAATGCATTTCTATGTATACATATATACTATGTATCCTATAGGCTAATTATCCGATGAAAAACACGAAATTTTACCATAGCGGATAAAATATCCTGATTTCTCATTAATCCTTTTGTTTTCTCTTCCTTCAGTAAATAAAATTTTGCTCATCCTCACAGCTCCCTTCAAATCAGCCTGATCGCTTTGTCAGATCGCTCGCAATTTTGTAATTCCACGATGTTATTCATTATCGTGGAATTACACGAAGAAGGTAGTTACTAGTTAATGCCTAACTAACGGCCACCTGCTGTCTCTTAAGCCAGTCTTTCAGTATATCATAAAAATGCTGATTACTTCTGTGTGTGCTCTCTATTATGTATGAAAGGATTTCCAGGATAACGAAGGACTAATGAATAATGTGAATAATGAATGTTCACATTTTGGTTGTCCGGTGACTTTTGGCCATGGCTGTACATACACAATCAATGTTTGACCGATTACTTACAATGTCAGTTGCTCAATCTTGGCCGATGATGGTATCAGATTTTTAATCAGTTTGATGTGGAAATTACTTGGTGATGCCTCATCACCTATATCTTTCGTTCAAGCAAGTATTATTGAATAGAGGTCTGTGTTTGTTCCACTAACACAACACGAACAGGATCCCGTTTCGTGTTGTGTCGTGTTGAGCCTTGGAATATGTATCGTGTTTTGACAATTAAAGTCGTGTTATATTATCGTGTTGACAATAATTTATTGCAAATTTTGGAAAAGAGATAATTTTATAACCTATTCTAGCTAAAGAAAATCTATCTAGAATACGCTATATTCTACGGCGATGAAGGATAAATAAACAACATTCTTTCAATGTGCTCGCACGTGCACAGTTAGTAGGCTACTAAAGCCCAATTAATGCATGAACATGTGCACATTTGTAGACAGTTGACCAATACATGGCCGAGTCATAAGCAATATCCACCTCCTGTGGAGATCCTCAGTTTGAGTTCGGACGGACGGGCGCGCTTCTCAGTACCCGCATTTGAGAAGAGCAGTGCACGCCAGTTACATGCCATAAAGTTAGACCTTATTGTCAGAGTCATAAAGTTTCGAAAAAAATTTGGTTATTCTCATTCCATGCATTATCCCGTCACTACTTCATAACAGGCATAGAATATACTTCTTATACTCGTATTCTTGATATCAGTATGTCGTGGTATTAACTGTTCTAAACACCTAAATTTGCTATCAAAAGAAATGACAACGATGAAGTCAATAAAAGACACCAACACCCTTGATTCCTCGACCTCACTCGCTCGATCTATGAATCGAACCGAAATCCGCGGTGTAGACAAGCTGGCACCTTCTGCACTAAGTCACGTTGACGGTATATAAGGAATGCGAGTGAAGGTAGAAGTCATCTCCAAGTGATATCGACAGCTTCTTGTCCTAGAATGCAACCAGCATTCATATTGTAGCGAGACAGCATATCAGTTTGTCACACTGCGCTGACAACAAAGTTCTGTCGTAGTATATTGATTATCAAAAAGAGAACGACAACAATTAAGTCAGTGAAAGACACACCAACATCTTTGATTCCCCTGCCTAGTGAAGAAGCTGCGAGCTCGTCTCCACTGTGGATTTCGGTCCGATTCCTGGGTGATTCCTGGGTCCGATTCCGAATAAAGGGTGTTGGTGTCTTGTATGGAAGTTGTATAGTTGTCATATGGTATAGTTGTTATTGTCTTTAGATAATCAATGTTCTACGACAGCCCTTTGTTGTCAACCTAAATGTACGTTTATAAACATGATCTTAAAGACAATTTCGGCTGCTTAGTTAGCAAAAAATGTCAGAAAGTTGAATTATTGATCATTGTAATAATAATAATAATAATAATTCTGTATTTGTGAATACAACAAGCGGTATTACAAAGAAATATACACAGGAACAAAATCACGATATGATGGAAAATTTGACAAACGAATTGTTGTAAAGAGCCATTCTTCTGTGGAAGGGACGTAGAGCTCTTGTACGTCTTATATTGCAGTTATTCTGGCGAATTTCAAAAAACTCAGCCAAAGGATGCACATTTGCATTCGTGGCTATCTTTTGTATCAGTTTTTCACAGATCTTATTGAGTAAATCTTCAAGGCTGGTCTTGTCAGTTACGTCAGCCCAACGTCTAGCAAGGACATGTAATCGTTCAAGCTTTCTGAATTTCCCTTTGCTGATGTCGCACATGACTGGCCAACAAAAAACCATATGACAGAAGACAAAAGCCATGTATGCCTGCCAAATAACGGGACCACGATTACCGTTCAACATTAAACGTTTTACAAACGACATAGCACGGCAACAGCGATTATACAAGCTATCAAACTGCACACTCCAACTCAAATCACTGGAGAAAAGAACACCTAAAATTTTCAAATGCTCAACATTCTCAATAGCACTATTATCAATAAAAATGGGCAAACATGGCGGACAAGAATTCTTGCGTGACATAGTAAGACATTTCGTCTTATCAACATTTACAACAAGTTTTTTCTTTTCGACCCAATAACAAAAACTATCGACGGAGAGTTGAAAATTGTCAACAACATTCACATTACCGAGATGGATTAGGGTGACATCATCGGCATAGGCGATTATCTTAGTGTCATGGAGGTGCGGAAGATCATCAAGTAAAATAACGAAAAGAAGAGGCCCG
Source organism: Prostheceraeus crozeri (assembly GCA_907163375.1). NCBI lineage: Eukaryota > Metazoa > Platyhelminthes > Polycladida > Euryleptidae > Prostheceraeus > Prostheceraeus crozeri. The sequence continues at coordinate 93,210 of CAJQUW010011349.1, read as the reverse complement.
AGGATGGAACCCTGGGGAACCCCACTAGTGACCACTTTCCAGGGCGTAGATATGCCATTCAAACACACACGCTGCACACGATTTTCAAGAAAACTTAAAATGAATTTAGTTACCAGCGGATTGCAACCAAAGTTCTTCATCAGTGAATTAAGAAGAACGGAATGACTCACAGAGTCGAACGCCTTTCTAAAATCAACTGCGAGGAGTTTCACGTAGTTCAGAGGGTCGGCAGAAATATGTTGCAGAGTTGTAAGGCGAATTGCTAGGTGAGCGTTCGTACAACCACCATGGAAATTCTTAGGGATGAAACCAAATTGCGAGGGATTCAAACGGTGATTGAGGGAAGGGAGAAGAAGCTTGTCTCTAAACAGCCTTTCAAGGATTTTGCTCAAGAAAGGAAGGATCGAAATGGGTCGATAGTCGAACTTGGATTTGGGAATGGGAAGAATGTTGGCCGATTTCCAAAAATTGGGGAAAGTCGAAGAAGTCAGGCAACGATTATAAATGTTCGTCAAAGGCTCAGCAAGTGTACAGTCCATTGTATTGATTCGTTAATTTCCAGATTGCCTCTTCAGAGGATTTTTTGCAAATATTGATATCGAGCGCAAAGGTTATAACGTATAACCTTACAAATGTCACAATATTTTAGGCATTCACATTTTTCGCAACAAGGTGTAGTCAGAAAATGGAAACAAAACAATTTACTCAAGTGCTCAAACTCGATGCTCTATTCACAATCACAATGAGAAGTGGAAAATAAAGATTAGCGGTCTCACCCGAAGTTCGGGTTCGGGTCGGGTTCGGGTAGGACAATTCTGAAATCGGTGTACTTAAATTTAATTTCAGAAACATCAAAATATTAGTTCAATTTGAATTATCAACGTTTGAGAACTTTCTGCGGTGGGTAATTGCAGCAGCGTCAAGGGGTGTTGGGAACAAATGTGAAAGCTGGTAAACGGTAAAATCTTTAGAAATTAGCTTGAATGGTTCGGCTACTTATTTCACTAATCCATGTTTTTCCACTTTCCGGCATCTTTAAATGGAAGCATAGAAACTCACACTCGTGTTCAAAAAAACATTCTATCCTGTGCTCTCGATGCTACTGTTAAATGTGTACTCCGGTCAATTTTTTAAAGTTAGTCCGTATCGATAATACGACATAAATTAAGTTGATTAACCGTCGTCGATCTGCAACGCGAGGCGTAGTTCTCTCGCTACGCGTCGAACGATTCTTGGTAATGACGTCAGGCTTCCAGGTGGCACAGGTGTCTTTCAGAATGACAATCCCTCTCTCAAAACCAAAAGAAGAAGCAAAGCCTGTCTCGATAGGTAGCCTCAATCTCATGACCTGTCCAATCAATGGGTTTCACATCAATTAACAATTGATGGGGCATGGTGAAAGAGATTCAGAGATGACGATCGAAGCTCATTTTCGCAGCGAAGTAACATCTTTGCTTGTGAAAATGTGACATTAACATGAAGAAATTCAAGCAACGCGCACGCATTTGTTTGAGAGAATGACAAGATGAGCAGCTTCAGTTATCGCTAGCCAGTGTGTGATGGACACACCAAATATTAGCAACTAAGAAAACTTCTCTCTCTATTTTCATGCCTTTCAATACTTTCCAATGCATTTTAAGTTATAACTTGGCGCTTCTGTTTTCATATTGATTTGAAATGGTTGTGCATTCAAAATGCGCGAATTTCATGCTTGATACAAACTTGCTGTATTTGTCTAGTGTAGAGAAAGCAAAAAATAAGCCAAAGTGAAAATAGCATAATAACTTTTCTCTTTATATTTTGCCGACCGGAACTCTTAAGATTGTATCTCTTGAGAAGGCCGCTCGGTGAAATGTAGGGAAATAAGCTATTTAGCTATTCTGAGGAGCCTTGGCTTATTTTTCACTTTCTGTACAAAAAGCGAAAAGACTTCGAATTACATAATACATACTTGATTGATATTGAAATATCATAGAGCTATATCTTCTTCCACTGCCATCTCCAAAACACAAGTAAACGTGTCATAGCGTGCTACTCGATATCTGAAGCATCGGTATTAGCTTCCTTCATTGCATTCTGAAAGGTTCTCTTCTGCTTTCTTAGAACTGCCATGGACGATGCCCTTCACCCAGTATTCACTTCTCCTTCTCACCACTCTTCTAGCAGGATCTCATCCAGTCTGGTTGAAATCTCTCAGGTACGCTGGTAATCTCTTCCCGTCTGCTGTTCAATCGGAATGTCTTCAGACCATACACCTCAGTCGACTGGTCGACTTGTATCTCAGCTTTTGCATGCACTGCGTAGTGATGTAGTAATTGAAATTGATTATCAACAAAAGCTCGATAAAAACAACATTTAATCAACTAAATGACTCTTCCTAACCAACAAAATTATACAACCCGGTCAAGACATATTCAAAACCTCATTGTATTACTTCTGTCGCTATCTTTTCAGATGTCAACTTGTCACCTATATCTTCTCTTGCTCTCACTTTGTGTGCATTGTGACAGTATATGCATGTTTACATTTCATGACAGATGACAAAAGCATGCAGATGTATATAAAGGAGAAACTTTCCAACCACTACAAGAACGTAAACATGAAAAATGGCGCGTTATACCACGATAAGAAACAAAGACACCTACGCACCAGGGATGCGGAGTCGGAGTCTCAGAGTCATATAATTCTTGCTGGAGTCGGAGTCCTATCAAATGATAGGACTCCGGATTCCGGCCTATAACTAGACCCGAAATATAATACAAACAAATTATTTGTCCTCGTGCATAGCTGTCACTGTGTTTATGTGAACTTTCTCCGTCAAACAAAAGTACAGTCGAGACAGCAGTAAAAAAAATTAGCTTGTAATTGTTGAGGGAATAAACCGTGATAGTGAAAAAAGGATTGTCGTTTCACTCGTTGATTTAGTGGAGAAGACAAACCTTCCTAGCCTCGATCACACTTAAGAACCAAAGGTCACATCAGAGACAAAATGAAATACCAGTTTGCTTGAGAACATTACCCTTACCTTCACGTTAATCGTGTATGATGGCTCCTCCAAAGCGCTTATTAGAATCGAAAGTGTACTCATATTTTTTGGAGAAGGGTGGAGATTTTCCTTCCTGGTAGAGACTGCAGAAAAATCGTGTGAAGCACGCATTAGCAAGATGGGAGGAGCCCAGTCGTATGCATCCAACTTAAAGCGACATTTGATAAACTTATATCGGAAATGATTGATAATTGATACATCAATGATCACGAAAAAAAAGGTTCAGGTAAGCCTATAGTGATCTATGATTTTGGTTGCCAGTTTCTTTAAAAAAACTAGGCTTTATATACTTGCCACCCGGAGTCGGAGTTGGCGTCCTATCAACTCCCGAAGTCGGAGTCGGATTCCTATTGAAATGATAGAACTCCGCATCCCTGCTACGCACCATCAGTCATTGATGCATACTGTATGCTGTCAAAAGACACAAAAATGCCTTATGGTTTATCCTGTATGCATTCGACATAACGCTTTGCTTACAAAAATATGTAATAACAGAAAGATTCAAATTATGCATGTGTATGTCGCCAGTCTTGCATTGGCAATTGATGGAGAATGGAAGAGACCGCATGTAAATGTTATGGACTTCAAATCCTCTTTTGGATATATTGCTAGTTGAAATTAAGTTGAAATCAGTTATCTGCCTTGAGAAAGGGTCAGGACCCGAAACGTTGGCAACTCCTGTATCTATACTTTATCTTTCTTTTACTGTGGCATAAATACTTCGGGAGGAAATACTTTATTTAGTTTTGAAACTTTCTTGGATATGGTCCTCCCGCCCACTGCCATCATTTAAACAATACACTGTAAACTGTAGGGCACTAATTTAGGCACGAAGCCAAAATTTCGTGCCAGTTAACGCCTAGTTAGTGCCTTTCTAGTGCCTCGAGGCACCAGTAGGCGCCACTAGGCACTAATAGACAACAAACCAAATATCTGTTTATCCAATGAAAGCGAAGGAATGCCTTGTGTTGGTTAGAATTGATGCATAAATTTCGTGCCTAATTCAAGCGAAATTTCGTGCCCTAGAGTTTACAGTGTAGGATTAAATGAAGTGCAGGATAAATCAAATTGCCATGCAAAAGACATGGGCTGGAAGGACTGAAGAAATCAGTGACCGCAGCAAATTGCATATATCACTTATCAATTGAAATATCGAAAATTAAGAGAAAAATCTCATTCATTAAAAGTGATGATCAACTTAAAAAACTTAAGTCTTTGGATTTGACAGATAAATATGTATCTGAGCGTTATACTGTCAATAAAGCACAATTTTGAGGAAACAAGTTGGGATAAAGAAATTTATGAATGATTGGACTATATTCATTAATGAAGAATGATTATCCAACCCAATGAAGATGAAGAAGATGACGCTAAAAGGAAAAAGCAAGTAAGTGCACTGTAAACCGTTGACCGACAATTGACAGACATTTATCCTACAAAATCTATTTTGTCGGTCATTGTTTGTTCTTGTAGGACGATTGCCATTGAACATCTACAATATCTGACAAAAAGTGACAAAATGAATGGCAATGAATTATTGCTTAAATTTTATCAAAAAGGTAGGTAATTAATTAAATTATGTCAAAATAAATCATGGTTTTGTCACACAATAATACAGATTGCCCAAAAGTCAAGCAATCACTAATCAAAAAAACCAATCATTATTCAACAGTTTTTGTTTAGTTAATTTGCATACAAAGCATCTGTTTCGATGTCGGTGGAGAACCTACAAATTCGTCGAATATCGCAGGATATTGGAGGTGATAATCGTCGGCTGACTTTGTCAGTAATTTTGTAGGATAATTGTCGGTCTACGGTTTACAGTGTAGAATACTAATCACATTCTCATGTACAAGAAATAAGGCATATGTAGGCGTCAAAAATCAAGTCAAGATGTCGGAATGTCAACAACCATTATAAAAGTACGCATAAAATAAATGTGCAGCCGAATTGTCGGATTTACCAGTATGTTTTGCTGGGGCAGAGGGTGAAAAGCAAATATGATTTTAGGATCGGAGACATTAAGAGCGAGTATAGAAAATTTTCGGTCGATTGCAAATTGTAGGATCTTCTCCTCAATTCGCAAAGTATTTGTTTTACCTTAGCAGATCTCAAGACACGTTAGACACTATAGCCTATCTAACTACAAAAAGCGTAATCGCAATGCGAATAAAAATAGTTGGATGACGTTCACCGGTGCCATTTATCAGCGTGACACATAGTGCTCACTATAGAGTTTCATTTAATTTTAGAACGGTTGAATAGCTGTTGTTTCCCATGCGTCTAACTTCGTAACTCCTCTGGTAATGACAGAACTGGCTAGGATTCCCTTTCCTCAAACAGTATAAATATCCATTACTCTTTCAAACTAAAATATTCAGAAAGTGAGCTTGATTGCGATGTCCTCTCCAATATCTCCTTCTGTGATTCCGACAACATTCGCCTACGAAGTGGCACATTCAGCTGGTCGTAATGGACTTGCAAGAAGACGATTGCCTACTATTGTGGAAGTGATGAGCAGACTTGCCTTCTTCCTCCTCCTATGTATCTTAGCAGGCGTTGTCATTTTACTCACGAGAAGTTTCGCATCAGCCGAACTCGAAGTTGATGAAAGGAAAAATTCGGTACTTACGACCTGTGGATGTGAAAATTCAATGGTTCTGAAGATCAGCACTAATTCAGAAGATGGTGGAGTGTCAGCATTAGACCGAGAATTGGAACACGTTCTTGACTCATTTCTTCTGGACGTACGTCTACGCGGCTTGACTCGTCAGATTGGCGAAGCAGGTTCGCAGTTGACTCAGGCAGCTGCTTTTCCCGTGCATAACGCAAGCAAGAGCGATGCTCGCCATGATCCGCAAATCTTTCCAACTATCAGCGAGCGCAATGTTATGGATGTAGAGTCTGGGCTGATCTCCATGGTATTCCTCGAACGCATTTTCCTTGATACACTGGAAGAAGATCTGAATATGCTCCAATCTTTGCTACATCAGCTCCTGCCAACAACCGATGATCTTCGTCGAAAAGAAGTTCGAGCGCGATATGTAGTCAGAGAAGCCGTCATAACCCTAAAAAAAGCTGCTTGTCAAGTTCATCTACTGCGTCTTCAATTATTTCCGTCAAAGCATGATCGTGTTTACTCATCGAGCCATCCTCGGGTTCAAATGTGGCGGCGCTACCTCAACGCGAATCCTTGTGTCCGCAACAGCGATTCCCTCCAACGGTACATACTCACACGGGAAGCTGCAAATCTTCTTAACCATTACTCTACCTTGTGTTCAGCCTTCTACAGAATGGACTTCAGATTCAGTCTTCTCCGATGGGCCAACAAAGTCAACCTGATGAATGACAAGCAATCCGATCAAGCTCACAATGCTACTCTTAACTCCGCATCAGCAAAAACACTTTCCCGGTGACCTCACAATCAATATCGCAAATTCACCGATTCGATGTATCAAATACAGAAACGTCAACTAATTAACATTTCGAAGCTCTCAAGTCTGTTCGAGTTTCGACTGTTTATCGTTTGCACTTTTGCGTGCAGAATCAGAGTAACATTCAAGCAACAAAAATGTTTAGATCTGTTTCTTCACACAACAAAAACTTCTTATTTTACTGCAACTCACGAGATCAAAGTTTTATTGAATTAACAGCTTTGTTGAATAAATTGAATCAGAAAATATACATGCTTGCATCCTTTGTTCAGAAACAACTGCTTTAATTGTGTGGAAAAATTATTAGAAAAATTTGAGAAATAAGTACAGCAGTTCTATTGGAACAAAATGATGTAATTGGTTTATGAAACAACTTCCGAAGACAAGGAAGTAAAACCTCTAATACGCCGCCCCCTGATTTTTATTTCTGCAGTGCATTTCGAAAAACAAGCACATTACGAATGCTTTAATTTAATAAATATTTTGTCTATCTTTGCCCACCAAACAAATCAAATTCATCATCGCAATATATTGATTTTACAGTTCAGTAACAAACGCAGTATGCGATGACGACATTCAAACATTTTTTGCTTTTATAATTGATGTTGTGATGGCATCCTGTGCAGCGCCAGTTGATTCCCTGCCGCAACGAGGCACTGGATGGGTTGGGTCGGGTTCTAGCATTCTTTATCGGGTTCGGGTTGGCTTTCAGTCCGAGTAGGGTTTCAAAATTCATGAAACCCGCCCCGACGCTTATCTTTAATGGAAAGTCATATTCAGGTGAGACAACCAATCCTACTTTTCAATTCGAACCAGCTAATACAATTTCTGAAGTAGAGGAAAATTAACGTTCGATTTACATGATCAAAAGCACATTGCAGAGAGTAACATATTTCAAACAATCATTTGAACATTTTGTATATAAACGGATGTTAGAAACATGTATTTTATCATTTTTAAAGTACTGTCAACACTTTTTCGCAGATATTTTTCTCAGAAATTCCACACGGAAATAACCATTAGATAAAGCCTCATCACTATTCCTGTGCCACCCATATTGCAACAAATAACTCCCATCGCAACCCTCAATAAATGTGTATCTAATTCGAAATGTCATATGCGCTGAACGTGTTTGGATATTCCAAAACAAAGCGGAAACCAACAATAGAGCTCATATTAATTTCATCATAAGTTTACGTAACAGCTTTTGTACTCTGACCGGCCGTGTTATCTTTATCTGAGTTGTTAATTGTGATCATATCTACTACTCCATGCAGAGCTATATCCTTGCATGAGACCAGGTGACTCCGTTCATTTCGCATCATGTCAGAGGTTTATCCTGCAGAATTCTTGCTTCGAAACCAACCCCCGTTGGACAGACTTTCTACAACCACAAGATGTAAAGACTTCCACGCCATCGTTACTGGAGGGGCCTCAGGTATCGGAAGAGCAGTCGTTGAAAGACTGGTTAATGATGGTGCGAGTCGTGTTGCAATCTTTGACATCGATGATAAACTCTCAGCCTCCTTTTTGGAAGATATAAAAGTAAGTACAATTCACATAATTTTTTCGCATTTAACTGTGGCTCAAATCAAACTGAAACATGTTTAGTAATCAGTAAATTTCCAGACCTCATTCAGAATTGGATACTTGTCAGCACAGAATTAGATTCATCTGCGCGCGCTTCGGTTTCCTAGAAAGGAAGAATTGTATGCAACCTTAATATCGAAATGGCACATCACAGAATTAGACAACTTGCTCCTTTTAGAATGGACAATTCGTGTATCGCTTGCTATTGAAAATGGCAAACAATAAGCTGTCAGCAGAGGACACCAGAGCCAGTGACAGATGCGTGCGTGCTGTGATATGTATCACTTCGCACACACCAAAACACACATCGCTCTCTTGGCTAGCATTAGATTCAGTGTATGCACTAAACAGTGAGAAATGTCGAGGGGAGGACGTGAAAACATCAAGTGAACTAATTTTCGTACGCCTGCTATTTTCTTTAATAATGATCGGAAGGGCCAACATTATGGAGAAAACTTGTGCGCAATGATCTGAATTCTTCGAATCTGAAGGAATTTTGGCAATCGAAGCACTTTGCTTGAACTCACATTAATCCACAAGCGACGCACGACTTTTTTCCTATCTCCGTAGGGTATTAGGAATTCCTTTTTGCCCACTTAATAGGTTCCTCGATGTGCCGGCGATTTCGTATTAATGACACTTCTAACAAACCGAAGCAGACAAACAAAATATTTAATTCTGTGCTTGTCGGTGCTCATTATCCCGATCCACAGAATTAGACTGATCGTTCCCTAGTCTCGGATGGGAGAATAAAATGGCACACACCACACACAACCTACGGTCAAACAATAAGTCGTCACTGAATAAGCAGTGAGCCTCAGACAGCAGCCAGTGCTTGCGTGTCATACACATCGAGTTCCTTCGTTCGGTCCACTGACTAGGATAATGAATAGACTGCGCACGCTCATCGCCAGATGAAGCCACGGAAATCCACGGCCGGTCATAGTCCGGTAGCCAGAACGAGTTTCTGCAGGGAACGAAGCACAAAATCAGACTTTCACAGAATGATGTACACCCTATACCTACTGCGAATCGGCACGTCTGCCGAGTTCTAGTGAGTTCCTCTTCTTGTCAGACAAGATCAAAGAAAAACACATGTAAATCCAATGGAACGTAGATTGCAGTTTTTTGTTAAAATGAAATTTTCTATGTTTTCTCTGATTAAAGGAAAAGTACTAAGCCCAGAGTCAAATTTTTTGGCATGGAATGTCTTCAGGTCATTTCCTATGGTGTACATGTGCTTTTATCATGCATCTAATCGGCAATGTATGTGAGAATGTGTTTGAATGTAGATAAAATAGCTCAAAATGTTTGTGTTTGCCGATATTAAGAGGCTCCTCAAATCTAAATGCGTTTAGCTATATAGATAGGGGTGCATGAAAATGAAAGGAAATGACCTGAAAGCAATCAATGTCAAAAATTATGACTCTGGACTTAGTACTTTTCGTTTAATCAGAGAAAACATACAAAATTTCATTTTAGCCAAAAACTGCAATCTGCGTCCCATTGGATTTACATGTGTTTTTCTTTGATCTTGTCTGACAAGAAGAGGAACTCACTAGGACTCGGCAGACGTGCAGATTCGAAGTACGCATGGGGTGTACATCATCCTGTGAAAGTCTGATTTTGGCCTCGTTCTCTGCAGAAACTCGTTCTGGCTGCCGGACTATGACCGGTCGACAATAAACGTCGACAACGCGAAACAGATGCAAGAAATTTTATAGTAAGCACGCGTGAAGAGAAAACGGATCATTCCTGCGATTATTACCCACCGAGTTTCACCAACAGCTATGAATTAATTGAGTAACAATGTTGTCATTAACGCACGTATGTCAATACAAAGCCGAATGATGGAATTATTTAAGTGCTGTATTTTGACATTGAAAAGGCAATTGATTAAATAATGCATGTGTATTGATCCTTTTATATCAGTTCAACACCTTGCTAAATTCAACTGCTTTGCGTCAATAGTTCTGAAAAACAGACAAGCGGGTAGATAAATGTTTCTTAGCCCTAGTATATCCGACAGTACTCTGAGTTACAATATCCGAAAAATAACAAGGTCGAACTGTACAAAATTTCTTCATTACCAGCTTGATTAACGCGGGAATATGAGGATCAAGTGGACTACACTCAAGCTCATGATCCAGCAAATCTAAAAACACATTCGAACATTTCTTTACAATATCAATAATAAAACGTTCCAATTCGAAATGTGTTGGCGGCTTTTTCGAATTGCATAAAACTTTCTTCAGGAAATAATGACAGTATTTCACGACTTGAACAACTGATTTGCTGGGCAATGACAAACCTCCCCTTTGCTTTATGTTAAAAAGTAATGATTGCGAAGACAATTCATCAGTACAAAATAAGCTCTCCCTGCATTTTTGACATTTGATTGCAGATGACACTGTCCGTGAGGCCCAGCCGGCCACGTAAAACAAGATATTATCTTCAAAATCACTAAAGCTATCATAGCTAAAATAGTCAACTTCTGAATGAGAACAGTTCATGTTTTGTGATTCCGATGATGATTGCAAAAGTTCTTCCATCATTCGCTCATCTTCTGCGTCTCTCTCAGACTGCTCCAAACAGTTACGCGAGTCTTAAATACCTGATAAGCGAAGGCGATTGTTCACAAGAGCTCTGTAACTGTCTGTCTTCATTTCTCAACTGAGGATGCAACTTGCACTGCTGCTCAAATGTCCTCCCCACCCTTAAATTTTTTACTTTTTATCAGCTTACTTGGACAGGCTTAGTGGCAAATGAATGAATTTCCATTGATAGCACACATATAATTCATTACCATATCATATGTGATATAGGAACGGTTTTCGTGGCTAGCTTTATACATTGAGTAGAAGTGCCGTCGGTTCTATGGGGAGCAAAAGTCTTGCCTCATCTTCAGAGAATCATACGATACTGGAATTCATTCTTCGACTTCCACCAATAATGGCTTTCAATATTTTTAGTCTATCATTTCGTATGATATTATGTCGAGTCAGCATTGTACAGGTGTCAAATATTCAAATTTGGCTATTCTATGAAGTCAAATAGGATACGCCTACACAGTTATTGGCTCTTCTCCCAACGTTCTCTTTATGATTCCGGCAGTCGCCACGGTTATTCAACTTATCGATAACAAACTGCACTTGATTTCCTTAATCTTTAGTGTCTACTAGTTTTCTTCATTTTCCTATAGTTTTTATACAACAGTCAATTATAGCTCAGTTCAATGCTGCACAACATACTCATGAAATAGATTTTATTGAAATGAAAAAATAATCCAATAGGCCTGCTTCAAGTGTTCAGAAAACCATAAAATCTGAAAGAGTGCAGATACACAAGATTCTAGAAAAATTTTTTCAGTTTCAATATCTAGTGCAGTCGACTTTAGCTTTATTAAACCAGCTTTAATAATAGATAAACCAATTATGCATGCATTTCCAAGAACCCAAAGTCGAAACTGTCCTTCGTTGTTAAACTGAATGAATCACTTTTACAAATAAGTTTAAAAAATTCACAAACTGATCTGTTTCATCAGTCTTTCAAAAAGCGAAATTGCAAAATCATTTTGGAAGGAAGAACTCAGGGCTTGAAATTTTTGTGTTTTCTAGCTTGATTTGCCTTTACATGGGCGTATATATACACTGTACATATATATATATATAAACTTATTGAATCAAAAACCAACGATAGAAAATATTGAAAAACTTGTACAATTTGTAGCACTAGCGCTTTCATATATTCAATCTTCAGGCGCTATATAAATCAAGTGACATATAATATTCAAAAAATCTTGATGTACAAAGTATTCATAGAAATTTAGAAGTTTGCTATTTGGCATTCCAATTTAGGATGGAATAAGTCAATGAAATATCTCTCTTTAGTTTTACGAAAAATATCAGTGGTATTATACATTTTATAAAAAGGGAAAATGGCGAAGTGTCCACGACTGCATTCATCTAAATGTTTGCTCACACTTATCTTTCGATATGACGGGATGTTGATCTGTTCTTTGTGAATTCGACAGCGTTCTCTTAAGGTATTTCCTGTTTCACCGATATAAAATTCATTGCAGCTAACACAAGTGATGACGTAGATTCATATTACTATTATTATATATTACTTTATATTCACTATTCATATATTACTATTCATATTCATATTCATATTGCTTTTAATTTGAAATTTTAATCCGTTAAAGTTATAATTGTTGTCTTCTTCTAGATAATCACAAGTTCCACATCTTGTATTATTGCATTTTGTTACCATGAATTATAACTTCAACGGAAAAGAATTACACCGAGTTACATAAGATTTACGCCAACATGTTTCACCACTTCAGTGGCTTCTCAAGGCGTAAAGTGAATCTATTATTCATAAAAATACAATAAAATTCAAACTTAAACTTTATGATATAGAGATGAACTGAAATAAGATCATAGATGTTTCAACTTGTTTAAAGGTGGCTTGAATTGTGTTATGAACATAGCTTCCTTATGTTCCCTTTCCAAACGATTGGAGTCTATTGGCATCTTCTAAAAAGGCATGATTGCGAATTTAATGTTCTTATTAACCGCACACTCACGTATGTGTTCGCTTACGGGTAAGTAACCATACTAGTATATAGAATTGTTGATTTGCTGGCGATGAACTGTAACTCTATGGCCGAGAGTATCACCTGACCGATGTGAAACTTATTACAACCTAAACAAACAAGCTGGTACATAAAATTAGAAGAATTACAGCTCATGTTGTACTTAATTTGAAAATTGATGTCATCATTGTTTACTTGAAATTGTACGTGGTCACTGAATTATATGGTCGCAGCATTTACAGCGTGATTGACCGCATTTACTTACACTGTGAATGACAGTTCTTCTATTTCTCTGTAGCATCGCTAATAAAGACCTCGGTTGTCTCAAAGATTTCTGAAATGTACCATTTTCGAATGATTTAAAGGATTTCAATGTGTTGGCCAAGGGAAGAATAGTGTTATTACAGACTTGATGATTATTGGGGTTATATGTATGTACGAAAAGGATAAACTTTTCAGTTGAGTCATTTTTCTCCTTGATGTGTTTAGTCCTTTCTTTTGCTCTTTCAATCGCATTTCCAACTAAAGTTTCTGAATAATTCAATTGAATTAAATTTCCTTTTGGTTCTTGATATCTTTTAAGTTTATTATGATTTTCGGATACAATACGTTCTATCCTGTGAGCCAATACAAAAGGTATGTTCCCAATTGCATGACGTGGATAACTGGATTTGAATGGAACGCATCTAAAACTGTCAGTAGGTTTGTTATAAATATCCGTTTCGATAGATTTTTTATCATCGTTTTTGTAAACCAATACATCAAAAAAGTTCAAGCATTGATCATTTTTATCAAATGTGAAATTGATGGTAGGATGAATATTATTCATCATTTGAAAGAAAACATTGAAATCCCCATATAAGTGTGATCTCCACATTAGCGCATCCAGGAATTAATAATCGCATCTGATATAGAACTTGAATACATTTCTTTGAGCATTGTGAACATTTTTATTTCCAAAAATCCCATAACCAAATTAGCGTAGCTGGGAGTCATTTTTCCCCCATTGCAGTGCCATTTAATTGTAAGAAATGACAGTTCTCAAATGTAAAGTAATCATTTTTCAGTACAAATTCAACAGAATCCATAATGAAGCTGTTATCAAACCTTTCAGGGATAAGATTTTCATTGTTGTTCAGCCAATAGTAGATGGATTATAAACCCAGATCGTGGGGAATAGATGTGTAGAGGGATATACGACCACATGACACTAAAGAACATTCATCACAGTAAGTCTTTGGCAATTTCTCAATAAAATTGTATGAATCTTTGCAATAGCTTTGTAAGTTTAAAACAATTAGTTAAAATATCTCATCCAAAAAAGCACTCAAGTGGCTAGTAGGAGCATGTCGGCTACTTATATTAGATATTGTATTGACATCTGGACGACTCAAAATGAAAAGACTAAATAGAAAAGTATGTTGCAAGGGATAGAAAAGAAACATAGCTTCATTAAAAAGATACATAAAGAATCAATTTTCTACCATAATTATTGATGAGCAAAATCTAAAACCTCACAGTGAATTTGAATCTCAAAACAAGTTGATGTTTAAACATCCCTCATCAGCTACATACAAATGCTAACTATCAGACAGTCTCATTGATTTTGGTAACATAATATCCCAGACATATTTCAAAAAATAACATCAATTTGAAACTCTTTATATCCGGCAAGAGAAGAGAATTTTCCTTGATAATCCAACGGAACCAAAAACACCAATTAGAAAAGCATAATTAATTACTTTTACTTATCATTAAACATGAAAGCTCTCCATACAGCTCAAAAACAGGATTAACAGACAGACAGTATCATACAGAGCAAACGCTAACATTTAAAAATTGCGGCAAAATCAAATTGGACTGGCTTGAATATCTCAGTCCCACTTACGCAGTTTACGCAACTTACTGCTATATACTATATATTACTTATATAGGACGAAATATTAAATCGTTAGCAGGACTCATTTTGCAATATCCTTTATCATCACTGTTTATATCCTCAAAATAGTCAGAATGTTTATGAAGCTTTGGTAGACCGTAAAAATAAGGTGCATCATATTCAAACTTAGTTAAATAATCAAACTCTCTTTTCGTAAAAGTTGACTTATATTTCTTGCATAACTTTCTTACTTTACTAATAATATTTTTGCCACTATTCATCTACCCTTAGATATGTGGTTCCATCATTAAGATGTTCGTCCTCCAATCGTCTGGACAGGGAACATAAGGAAGCTATGTTCATAACACAGTTCAAGCCACACCTTCAAACAAGTTGAAACATCTATGATCTTATTTCAGTTCATCTCTATATCATAAAGTCTAAGTTTGAATTTTATTGTATTTTTATGAATAATAGATTCACTTTACGCCTTGAGAAGCCACTGAAGTGGTGAAACATGTTGGCGTAAATCTTGTGCTTTATATTAACATTTGCTTTGATTCCGTTTATATATTATATATATATATATATATATATATATATATATATATATATATATATATATATAATAGAAAATCGAAAATGGAAATTAATACCAGTACGCAATCACACCCAGATGTTATAAAGAAAAACTAAACAAATAAATAAGATTGTCCGACCGGTTTCTGCCTGTTCAAGGCTTCTCAAGGGCGTAGAATGATTTATTATACAATTCGTATATCATCATGCTAAATTAAAATCATAGTATTCAAAATCTATATAGGCATGATATCGAAATACCAAAGAAAGATAATGATATCTATCTATCACCTCTAAAGTGAAAAATGAAGATAAAGCAAATTAAATATTCTTATTTAACGAGGCATCAATCCTTCTGATACAAAACTTCTCTCTTTCTTCCCTATACAGTTTTGTGCAAGTAGGTGGCATTTTTAAGAGAGGCATTACATAAAACATTGGATTGGATTTGCGTGCACAGTTGAATATATGTTGACTAACATAGAGGGAGCGATAATTCTCATCGCCAATTTGTTGACGGTGCACTCGAACTCTTGCGCGCAAGGAATCACCTGTTTGGCCGATGTAAATGGCTGTGCATCCTGCACATTGCAGGGCATAAATGATGTTTCTTGAATTACAGTTCATATTGGATTTGATTTGAAAATGTCTTTGTTCTCCATTTCTCTCATAATTTCTCCGCAACTCCAATCCAATGTTTTATGTAATGCCTCTCTTAAAAATGCCACCTACTTGCACAAAATTGTATAGGGAAGAAAGAGAGAAGTTTTGTATCAGAAGGATTGATGCCTCGTTAAATAAGAATATTTAATTTGCTTTATCTTCATTTTTCACTTTAGAGGTGAAAGATAGATATCATTATCTTTCTTTGGTGTTCAGATATCATGCCTATATAGATTTTGAATACAATGATTTCAATTTAGCATGATGATATACGAATTGTATAATAAATCATTCTACGCCCTTGAGAAGCCTTGAACAGGCAGAAACCGGTCGGACAATCTTATTTATTTGTTTAGTTTTTCTTTATGACATCTGGGTGTGATTGCGTACTGGTATATATATATATATATATATATATATATATATATATATATATATATATATATATATATTCTCGTATATAAATTGTGTGCCTCTGCATGCCACTAAGATAGACAGAGAGATGCAGGAGTAGATTTTCATTTCTATTTTTCATCCCTTACTTAATTCTGATTAATTTCTATGATGAATCTATGATCTAACATATCTAGATTTCTTTTGGTCTTTACATTTTATAAATATATCATTCCTTGAGTAGCACTCGTTGAAGAGGGTGACTTTTCCTCGTACTAATTTTTAATTTTATATCTGTATATATGTAATGAAATTGATAAAAGTGGGCAGCAAATCATTATTCTTGCATGTTTGGTTAAATACAATATCTCAATCAATTTTGTTCATTTTTAAATAACAGCTTTCCATTGTTCTGAAAAGCATTCCTTCCTCGTTTGTCAAAAACCTCAAAATACATCTTGAAAGCCATTTAATTATCCGACCGGTACTTCTGATTGTTACAGAGTCCATCTTCAGGGTAATTGAAATCTACTAATTCTACATAGATCATTTTGAAGTAAAAGTTAGGAAATCTAAAACATGTAAGTAAAAATTAGTCATAAGGATATCGTATATGGAATAGAGATGGATAGCATAGGTAAAAGCATAGCAATAATTGATCACATTCGTGAATAAAAATGGAAAGAGCTTACCACATTACTAATAAGTGATTTGTCAAACACTGGTCTTATTGAGATTTGACTGATGCTCTTTAATAAGTAGAGCCTCGGCGATTTCTAAATCTTTCTGCACTTGGTAGTTTGCGATCACTTTTGAGTTGGATTCTATTAGTTTGTAACCGGGTTTGATATTTTGGTGTGTTAGTACATAGGTGTACTTTAATTGAGCTATATGAGATATGGTGCGGACATCTGTGTGTGAGTGTGTTTGTCGTATAACAAATGTAGCTGTTGTCATTACATTCGTCAGAGAGACAATGAAATTGGTAGACAACATGGTGTGCAGTTGATTTGAATCGGTTAATATTCTGGAGTATATATTATATACGCGATATACAGCATATATATTAGAACAGTAAGGCCCGCATAGATGCAAGTGAAAACTCCTCTCTTGATAGAAACACAATATGATTCAGCATTACAATGTCATCCGCAGGTGTACACAAATCTGTTATCTTTCACGTGCTAACCTTATGACTTCATTCTGTGACTTCTGATTTTGACTGACTTTTGACTTGTGTTCATCTTTCGTGTTGCTTGATTTCACATATAAAAGTATTGTTAAATTTCATTTGTGCACACCTGAGGATGGCATTGTAATGCTGAATTTGTAGGTGCGCAAATATTCACCTTTCCGGTTGTTGCGTGATGTTGAGGCAAATTTCGAGTTCGCAGTTTCATTTAATCAATTTTGATCAACTTTGATGACACGAGTATTGATTTAATTATATATCTTGCTATCACGAAACCTCCGAATTGCATCACGATTATATCCCATTAATTTGACATGCATAGAATATCCCAGGGAATATGTTCAATTGTGATTCTGATTGTTTGATCAAGAAATTGCATTCGCTCATTACTTCATCTCATGTCTTGCACAAAAGATGAAGTTGCTCACAGAATTCTCCGAATGCATGCAGATGCGGATTGATTTTGATAAGAATATGGTGATAAAAAAGTCATATGATAAGAAAAATTAAAATAAAAAATGATTAGTTCAGATGAAAGATGTGGTTAAAGTCTCTTTATGTGCTCTGAATGGCCTTGGTTGGACTGCATTTGTTTTGAGGAAATCCTAAAGCCAGATGTTGGCAAATAAAAAACAGATGCAGAGAAAATGCTCAGGTTGGAATGTCATTTTAATATAGAATTATTATTATATTAAGAGTATATTTATATAAAATTTCCATTTATTTTCACTCACCAACACTTGCCCTCGAGGATTGCCCAAAAGCAAACAATGAATAGACCTACGTCCGATCAAAGGTGGATACGGAAATTTGGTATCGGATCGAAGATTTTGAACTCTGCGGATAGAAGACTTAATCAACAAATTGAACCATCTACATTTTTGCTTTCTGAGCATAATAAAATAATACAAGCTCCAACAAGTCCTACAAATTTATTTACACTGTACCAGTAGGCTCGAGTTAGACTGCTTTTTAATCAGTTTCCATATCAGCACAGTACCTGTAGTGCATAGACCCTATATAAATTACGTATAGATAGGCTGTACTGTGACGCGAATGATCTTGAAGTTTTAGTCATTCAATATACACTCAGAAAGATACCGATAGCAATTTATTGTGGTCATTTCAGCGTAAAGATGGGTATAAAACAAAGCTCACTAAGGCTCGATAATCAGGAGATTTCAGGAGCACTTAAAAAATCTATAAGTATAACATTCCCGATTTGCACGATTTCTAATCTATGCATTCTATTGAATGTGCTTACTAAAAGTAATGCTAAATAAAATAAGAAATGAGATATATACTTGCAATTGCGTAGTCTAGTATACCTAAGCAAGAATAGCTGTGCTGCCATGTGTGTTGCGAGCGATCGTCATGATATGTAATGAGGCCTAAATTTAGTTAGCTCAGGGCAGTACCTGTGGGTTTTGATGTATACCAGATTGCATCCGCGTGAGCAAACTTATTATCATTAGAAGTTCGATACCGCTGTGTTCTTTATGCTCTAATGATTCAAAAAGCCTAAAGTAGCTGGCTTTTACAACCACAAGAAATTAAAACATTTCATTTCCAGAAAATTGCTAGTATACGTGTAGCCCTGTCTAAGTTTGCTATTCGTAGTTTTGCATGGGCTTATTTGTTTGCATTGGACGTATAGCCTGTAGTTGCAAAATCTACAGAATCACAAATGGTTCTGTTCAGCTTATGTGAATCTGAACGAGTAGCAGAATAATTTCGAAGATTTTTACTATTGTGGATTCGGTGCGGATTTGGAGCAGATACAGCGCAGATGCGGGTGCGGATGGAGAATTCAGAACTGTTGCGGATGCGGATGACTGATTTTGGATTTTGCGGACGCGGATTTGGAAAGTTAAGTTTTGCCCCTTAGTTTCAGCGATGGAAAGCTAATGCATGGCTGCATGGCTGCATGGTTCAGAGATACGCCAAAAATAATCCCATGGCATCTGCTCTGCACTTCTGGCAGTTCTGCGTTCAAAGACATGTGAAATGAAAGACTGCATTCGAGGATTCTTTCTTTCCTATTATGTGCATGTGCGATTATCATGCATCTGATCGACAATGTATGTGAGAATGTGCATAAAGTTGCTCAAAATGTTTGTGTTTGCCGACATTAAGAGGCTCGCCAAATCTTAATGTGTTTGGCTTTATAGACAGGGGTGCATGAACATGAAAGGAAATGACATGAAGAAATTCCATGTCAAAAATTATGACTCTAGATTTAATACTTTCCAGTTGATAAGAGAAACATAGAACATTTCATTTTAGTAAAAAACTGTAATTTGCGTCCGATTGGATTTACGTGTTTTTCTTTGATCTTGTCTGACAAGAAGAGGAACTCACTAGAGCTCGGCAGACGTGCTGATTCGCAGTATAGGGTGTACATCATTCTGTGAAAGTCTGATTTTGGCCTCGTTCCCTGCAGAAACTCGTTCTGGCTGCTGGACTATTTGAGCCTGATGTTGGAAAACAAAATCTGATTTTATATCTTCTATGTGTGTTGATGGTCATCCAATAACCACTGAAACTAACTGTTTTTAAGATATGGGCGTATCTGTACATTAGAAAACGATTTCATCGAAAAATCAATCGTACAGCTACTACTCTCATTAAGAGAATCTCAAGCAAAGTGCTGAGAGGCAGCTGCATATTGAAACTTTATTGAAATACGGATATTTTTCTGCTAAACAGCATCTTAATAATTGCGCGTGCTTTCATTGATTTAATTCATTTTGAGTCTGCCTTCAAATAGCAAGGCCCCACTTGGATGAGTTTGAGCGTTCAGGAGTAGGGGCCGGATCGCGAATCCTTACCCAAGTTCCTGCTGATGATCTCAATTGCACTTGTTTTCAATTAGGCAATCTGTTGTAGTTGTTCCTTCCTTTAATCTGTAGGGAACACCACATGGGTCCTTTGGAGGGATCAAATTCTTTTCACTTATCGCTATCTTCTACTTCATCTTCCCCTCAATCAAAGCACTAAATTTCATTCTGACGCAATCCTGGCATATGTAAGCATCTGAGCGACCAGACCTGTAGATTAAGTTTTTGTCAATATAACCAATTGTCGTTATTACGACACAGCCCAACACACAGTGTGGCAAACTGACAGGATTTCTCGTGGAAGTTATCATTTTTTTACTCTATTTATATTTACACTGGATACCTACCATTTGAATATTATTAGCATTTACATCTGTTCTTGTTTTTCACATTAGTTTTACTTACTGTACAGTACGATCTATTATTTAATTAATTACTAAATTGTGTTTTGACTAAGGCTAACCCTAGCTAATTTGATTATTAAATAAATAAATTCATACAACCTATAATCTTTACTCTTCCGCAACTATTAATTCACATAGAATCAATAGGAAAGATGATATTCATTTCCCTATTTATTTTCAGACGAATGGTGTTGGTAATGACGTTGTTCATTATTATCATGTTGATGTCATCTCAGATGAACATGTTAAATCCGCCATCAAAGACTTTTCCGAACGATTGTGCGGCGGACGTTTAGATATTGTGGTCCACTGCGCAGCACGCTTCACCTCGATCAGCACCACAGCTACAGAAAAGGACTTTTTATCGAGTTATCATGTCAATATTATCGGAGCAGTTCATTGCGTTCGTGCAGCCCGACCGTTCTTGAAGAAATCGGGCGACGAATCCAGCGCAGTTGTCCTTATATCGAGTACAGCCGCATTCATCGCACAAAAGGAAAGATGGACGTACGCTGCAACAAAAGGAGCTACAAGTACATTGGTTCGGGTAAGTCAAAAAGTCATTTCTTCTTCAAATGCATAGTGCAAAAGCGCTCATTGGTTATAAGCCATTTTCCTTCCATTGGATACCGCTAAATGATGTCTTCGCACGCGCCCACACCTTTATCTGCAATCCCCACATTCAAAATTCCTGATTGCATTGTAAAACATTGACATCGCGCACGATTAGGTTCGACGTTTGGTCTTTTAAAAGAACAGTTAACATTTTTCAGTATCATATTTACTTAACGGACGAAGTTTGATCCTATTTGGCACATATTATTCCTTGTTTAGGCCTAATCGTCCCCTCCCCAATAATCTTTGAAATTACCACTAAAAATTTCATGAGGCAATTCGTGCATGCCTTCATTTCCTGGGGTCTTTTGCATAAAAGTTTGCATCAGACGTTAGTATCTGATATTCATCAGTTCACAACTAGGTGTATCTTAACTTATAAAATTTATCAGTAAAATCCGATATCCTATACGAAGTCTCGTAAGCTGAATGAACAGTTTTATGCAACTGATAATTAATGAGCTCATAAAATTTCATTAGCACATACGATTTAATCAGTAAATTCTTGCTAGCTAGCAAATTTAGGTGCTGATAAAATTCTTTATGCAACAAGCAAGCGATTAGTAGCTGATATCATTAACTAACAAGCTTTTATGCAGTAGATCCCTGATTGTAGCACTCTCCTTGCTGCTATTCAGCTGACATCGCGACTATGAAAAACATTTAAAAATGTAACTCATATTTTTGTTGGGTTTATCGATGACTGTTCAAATAATGAATTTCAATTCAAGAAGGCCTAAAATTTCAG
This sequence comes from Prostheceraeus crozeri, assembly GCA_907163375.1. NCBI lineage: Eukaryota > Metazoa > Platyhelminthes > Polycladida > Euryleptidae > Prostheceraeus > Prostheceraeus crozeri. The sequence continues at coordinate 71,227 of CAJQUW010011349.1, read as the reverse complement.
TAATTAGGCCTACTGGTTCCAGCAGGGGATTTGTTTTGTACTCGAGTTGATATTGTTACTGTAAACTGCTATAACCATTTTTTAAAGTCTACTAACCTATCGTGTTAGCATCAATTCTATGCTGTTTCATTGAGTTATTGTTATTCTGGCTATAAAATTGTCCTTGCAATGCAGCAAACTAGTAGATATACAAAATGCGTAATTTTTCATGTAGCTGCACAAAACTGAAAAAACTGAAACTGTATTTTAGCGTTAAGATACTGCAAAACCGGAAAATGTCCTTTCCAAGTCTGCGACGAGACGCTTGGTCACACAGATGCAAGGTTTCCGTTTGATGAATTTATCAGGTAGAAAAATTGAGTCAAAGATGCGCAGTTTTCTCTTGACAGGTCTGACTGCAATCTGACCGTTGAGGTTCTTACGTTCGCTGATACAAACTGTTTCTTCAATGCACTCGTCAATCACACAAGCCAAGGATAGTCACTCAAGCCAAAGAGAGACGAATTTCTATGCTAATCTCTGTTGATTGCTTGCAATGGTTGGGACAGGATTATGTTCGCTCTATACAGCAACCTAAACGCCTATGAGTCTATCTCTATGATCACACTAATCAAATCTGTTCGGATAAAACTCAGGCATTCTTCAACCTGAAAATAGCGTCAGACTTGACCATGTGCTTAAAATCCGTCAGTCATTGCAATAAAACTGTCTTTCTTCTTTCGCTGTCAATAATACTTTTAGGCACTGAATGGCTACATCTTCAATAAACAAATCATTCAGACAATGCTCAATATCAGTTTTCAGAGAATTTACAGTGGAAGATATGGATTTTTCAAAATAGGCCTGTGAACTTCCCTGTGAACTTCATGCAGACATTCATCTACTTCTTCATAAGCTTGTTAGCAATTATTTCTTAAAATTGCAGTCGTAGGAGTCCGCAGGTATGGAATAATATTTATTTTTATTGAATCATTACATTACAATCACTCTTCTCCATTCCTGACAAACTCTAAGAGTGGTCACCAAACATTTTTCATCGTCAGTAAAATGACAAGCGCAAGTAAAAAAGCACAGAGTTAGTATATTAGGTAGAGTAGCAACTCAGCATTTATTAAATCCCCAATGTGCATACAGTTTAATTCTATTAAATGAATTCGAGTTGAACTGTACTCCTACTATATACTTACTCTATGGTAAACTTCATCTATCAGTGAAACTATCAGTGAACTTTCAGTGTGATCAAAAATGTAATAGCCAACCAAAGATATTTAATATTATAAAGGGCTAGATAGGAAATAGACGTGTTTTTACCTTGTGTGCAACGAAACCAGTGAAAATCAGCTGATATTGCATGAATTTGAAAATATTTGTAAGCGAGCAACAACTATTCCTTTTCATTACCTCTTTTTAGTAATTACAGAACCAAAACGCGCTTTAATAATAAATCATGGAATTTTTATACATGTCTGACAACAGCGTCCAAATTGCAACAAATAATAGTCTATTCTACTTTTTCAGATGTCTTGCAAAACCCAGTTGTAAATAAGAGCATCCTATTGATACAATTCTTTCAATTAGACTTCATTGCATTATTTTATGTCAGTTGATTATTAAACCTGAAGAGCGCATGTTATATAAGAATAGCACAAATGAAAACCAATTGCTTCATTCTTAGATAAAAGCAGAATGAAGTTCACTTATAATTCATCTAATACATGACTAAATGACTTTTCTGAACAGAAAAATGAACCGCGTCTTTACTGTTGATCATGCAGATTGTTTCTTTGTAATAAGTACGAAGTCTGGCCATGGTTGTACATGTACATCGTTGCTGTGCCCAACGTTGCCCGGCCACGTCAAACGCGATTTGCCAAGCTTGGCAGTGTAAATGCAATTTTGCGGTAAGAAATTACCTGATGCAACAGAAAAAATATATATATATGATTTATCAAAAAATTTAATATAAAATTGGCTTAAGCAAATAAAAACAAACAACATATATTACGCATGTTACACAATGCACATTGACAACATCTTTGACATTGACAGACATCCGATGATCGATTCCACTTGGACCTAAAGTGCCCTCTGTTAATTATTTGCAATACATAAATCCATATTGTAGTTTCAGCCTGGTGAATAACTCGAATAGCGTTGTTGACATGGCTGAGCCTTATTAATAGCCAATTGCTCAGTGTAATATTCGGATTCTCACTGAATTTGTTGATGGTCATGAATTCTACAGAGGGAGTTGTGTGTTTATCAATACTCATCAGTCTTCATGTGAATATTTTTTCTTCCAAATTGATAGTACTGCACTGAATTGCTATATCACCGCTCTCATATTTAACAATTTTTTTCAGAGAAACTACTGAACGAATATTCTTGAAACTTATCATATAGTATCAGTGAGTTGTGCTTTACATCATGTGCCATTTCCAAGGCTTTTGTCGCATTGCACACCGTACAGCCGACAAAACAGCAATTTCGCCCCATTGCCGCAATGCTTTTTTTGCCACGATAAGGACCGTACTAAAATGGGTTCAAATTTAGACATCTATTTCTCATCTAGCCCTTTTAAACAATTAAATATCTTTGTAGTCAACAATTCTACAATTTCTTGCGCAACAAACTTTTGCCATAAATAATGATCTTGAGTCTGCCTCATCTTTCAAACTCCACTAATTGCAAAGTTTCACACCTCAGTTTGCGAGAATGGCAGATCCAGGGATACGCGCACGTTCAAAAAATATTCTAAAAAAGAACTTGACGAGACAAATCAGAGTCAACAAAAACAAGCATCCCTTAGTTGCTAATTATTGAGCGTGAGGAAGGTGAATTTTGAAGCACCTGTCTGTCAGGCAGATTACAAGACGTTCAGACATCTTGGACTTGCATAATTCAACTGAGCAGCAAGGATTTGTCATAACTCACGTGTCCTTGCTGATGTTAATTATTTGCTTTCCAATTCTACGACTTTACGATGAGAAGTTTCATAATTTCAATCACATTAATCAAATTTCCACCAAAAATCACTATCTGTGCCAACGGAAAGCGGAGAAGTAACCTGAAAGTGGCGGATTACGCCATCCAACCTACTATCTAAAGTGCAGCTCTGAATTATACATGGAAGTAGATAACAGTACACTAGAATGGAAGTATCATTATCTTCCTTATGCACAACGATAGCACAAAGAAAAATCTATGGTCTGCAGATCAGTTTTAAAGTCTAATGCATTGCATCATAGTCAAATTATTTGTCAAGATTCATGCAGTTGTGAAGCTGCTAATAGCAGATTACAGGTTTTTATTGAAGAGAACTTTAAGTAAGATGGTAACTTTGGTTTACATGAAATAGCCTACTATTCCATGGGTTAATACTGCGTCGATGTGTAGCAGTCATTGTTAATTATTATCAAATGTTTCAATGCTGGAATATGAATTGAGAATTGTACACAGAATTATAATTGAAAGTGGTCATTGCACTGGTTGTGAGAACATCTTAATACAGTGTGTGATGAAGTTTGGAGGCTGATATTCGAAAACATGCAATGATTTTAAAAATTCTTCAAGTATATTGAACAGGGCTCCTTTTAAAGTAACATGAATAATCGAAGATTTCTTGGTCTCTTATTTCAAGCTGGATCAATGCATGCTCTGTAATTCGACATCACAAGTTGCATATCTATCTGATTATGCTCCTAATCTGATAGTAGGAACGATATATAGGAGCGATATAATCAAAACGATGAGAGTACAGATCATTGTCATCCTGTCACTGCTGTATTTTGCAAATTCATTATTGCTTTTGTGTGCGTGATCTTTACACAAAGGGCAACAATCCAGATCAAACATCTAATTGATGTTCAAAACTGTCAACCAGAAAACAAGAAAAACCATTTCGTACAATTTGGTTTTTGTCCCAACTAAGTTCCCCCGGCGTGTGCCATAATTTTCATGCAATTTCCATTCTAGGACTTTTTATAGTATTGTTAATGTCTATGGAATTATATTACTCGTAGAATGGCGACCATGAACTGTCATAGAATTTTATCATTTATTGAATCACTATGGTTTTAAGATTCTATTATCAGTGTTGTGCGCGTCAATGAAAAGTTTGACGGCGCCAGCGACACCGTCAATTTCGTGTCATGCGTCATCATCAGTTTTGAAATTCAAACGATGAATAAAAACTGTCGCTACGAAAATACTTATAGAACTCACCTATCGCCACACCTGCAAGGACAACTAAAACTCTCGGCAGACCGATAAGCGAATACCCGATAAAATTAAGTCGAATTTTTATCAATATGTAGAAAACTTGTCTAGAACACTCGCCAATTAGCCCAGTGCTCTTTCGACAAGTTAACATGGATGCTACCCTCCCACTCAAGCCTTCCGCCTACTTAAGACAACGACAAATCAACTGCTAGTCAACACAGCTGTCAACCACTGTAGAGCGACAGATGAAATTCACAATTGACACACAAGAAGCTATGCATGTAAATACCGTAACTAATGGACAATTCCCTTTTATCTACCGAGCTGTAAAATTCCTTGTGTACTTTCCTTTGTCTAATGTGTATGCACATGCATAGAGTCTAAATTTTTCTGTCAATTGTGTGAATTTCATCTACCATCCCCTATGTGCACATCTCCAGTGGTTGACTGCTATATTAAATTACACTCATTTCGCAAGACGTTTACGAAGTCAGTCTGTCCTGACGATGCAATCAGTGGGCGCAGCCAAGGGGGTACAGCCCCCAAAAATGTGGCGATTTATATACCACAACCGCGTTTTCCTTTGGTGCGCGTCTCTAATCGCTCCTTTGATTGATGCATCACATATACATTATACTTCTCCTTAATTGAGGAATCCTGCAACTATGAATGAAGGTGGTAACTAATGCTAATAATCGGATGAAGCCTCATTAGCATGTCTTTGAGGAGTGACCATTATTTGAGATTGAGGCACTCGTTGGGTGTATCGTCGCATTGACTAGAGGTAGCAATCCTGAATCCCGGTTCCCTCTCCACTGGAAAGGGCTTTGAGTAAGCCTGTAGGTGAAATATGGAAATAGAAACAAACGATGAAAAATTTCTTTTTATTGTCGCCACTAGCATTTCAGTTATCTCAAAATGATTGACTGTTGAAGAAATATTGCAATAAACGCACCTGAAACTTCAATGTGCAGCCTAATACATACCCATTATTCGCAAGCATGTCAAAATTATGCACAATAGCAGGTTTAGAGTGTTACAGGTCTAAATTTTCTCGGACTCATGTAGGTTGCATGCAATTTTATGACGCAGAAGCCCATCTCAGGCTCATAGCTACTGAGCAGGTCATACAGGATCAGAAACTGACCACATGAACCAATAATTACCCGATGGGGCAAATGGTTCAATGCTGCATTTTATTACGCCAAGAATTTCAATGATCTCGCCACATTTTTGATTGATTGAATGCGTAGGGTGCTGCCTGTATCCGAAAGTGTAAAGGTTTGTTCTCTGATGCTTCGTTGCTGGAACAATTGATTTGCATTTTTGCTAACTTCCAGCAGATTCCCGTTGTAATTGAGTATGTCAACAGAGAAGCAAGATATGTCAACAGTAGATTGGTTAGCAGAACTTTCGAAGCTCCAGAACACCGTGGAATCATCGAATGATCCGGCAGGAGAAAGCGTCCAAATCAAATTTTGTAAAGTTATCAACCATAGAGTAAATACTACTACCTACTACCCACTCTATGTTATTAACAGAAACGTCGGTCTCAAATTGTTTCGGCAGTTTAGTGATGTTATCAATGGTGTTTCGTTTCCAAATTCCACAGGTCAAGCATTCACCAGAAGTATTGGTCCCATTCAAGAATGCGCCATTAGTAAACTGTGAAGTAGAGAGGATGTTTCCGCACACAAACATATTTTTACTGATCGGCGATACAATTTTACTTTGAAAACTGGTCTAAAATTGAACATGCAATAGATATTCCTGTAGAATAAACGATATGGGATTCACATACAGATTGTTTCATAAAGAATTGAAATGGGTAAACGTAAATTACATAAATTCTTTGAAATCATCCTCAGAAGGAGGTGAAAGATATTGTTCTTGAAGGGCAGCTCTGATCGCTTCGATCGTTTCGCGAAACATTTTGTTGACTGTTGATTTGCCCATTCGGAAACTATGAGCGACATTTTGTTGAGAATTTCCTGTTGCTAGTAAACGCAAAGTGACTGCCAGTCTTATTCGAGGAGAAATTGGGTAGCGATGGGTGGGTTCGTGATATATAAATCTTTCCACTTTCTCGAGAAGATTGTCGAAACTTTCCTTGGACATTCTGAAGTAACTAAAGTGCGTTTCTGTATCCATTTCCCGCATCTCGTCGATCAGACAACATTCACTTCCTATGTTTCGAGGAATATTCAATGGTTGAACATACCAATGTCGTTGTCGTGACTTTCTTTTCTGGTGATGAAAGCAAAGAAGCACAAGTGGATCCATTTTGCAATCAAAGTGAGACCTTTGCTGTGTATTCCTTTCTTAAGTATGAACGCTCGCACAACACAACCAATCAGACAAAGAAAAAGTTGTTGTAATGCAACTGCTGTACAGCAATGTCGTACAGCAATTTAATACGTTTTGCTGTGCAGCACCTACAGCAATACAGCAAAGTCTGATTTTGCTGTACTTGCTGTACAGCATAAGTCTAAACGAGGCTTAACACGTAAAAGGAAAGCAGTCAGAAAAAGCGCATGAAAGCAATAAAATTCACACTTCGTACTAGTTAAAGCTCAGAGTGCGCTTTAAAGTGTATAGGGACATTCTAAAAACATCAATGTCATCGAGTGAGTTCAATAGCGTGCTAACTCTTGGAATGAAATCGTTTTTCCTAGTATTGATCCGACAGTTTTGATTGAAAATGTACTGGATTAGCTGGTACGGCGAATAGGCACATGGAAAAGAATTGAAGAAACAAGATATCAATTCACAATAACACCTATAACTTTGTAAAAAAACAAATTGTCATGTATTGTGCGCCTCATTTCTAAAGCAGTCAGTTTGAAAAAGTCACACAAGCTTACATAATTTTCATATTTGTAAATCACATTAGTTTTAAAGCATACATGCTTTACAAAAGAGTTTTGCAATTGTTCAATCAAATTTCATGACTATACTCTAAATATAGCAGTCAGTAGACTAAATAATGCTTCAATCGCTTGCAATTTAGTTGGAATTCAACTCTTATTTTCATCGCTAACCAGAGAGTGTGACTCATCACTGTCACGCATGCATAACCGACAGGTCAAGCATTTTCTCACACATTTGGATTTCTTTACTATGCGGATGTTAATCGCTGCCTGTGCATTGTCTAGACTGCTTGTTTAGACAGACGAGAGCTATTATGTGCAATCGAAAGACATCGAATTCATTCATTTCATTTGTTTTGTATCTCTCAGTAACATGCGAACTGCTGTGCTGATAGCTTACCAGAAAGGCTATCTTAGGGGTCAAGCTGAGGCTTTGATCCGAAGTGGCCGGCCAGTTGCCACTGTGTCGCAACAATTATAGGTTCCTAAAAGTACTATTTACTTTTGGTTGCGAAGAGGCTGTCAGCGGCCTGATGAAATGTCTTCTGGCCCACCAAGCCTGACTCTCGTAGGTCAAATCGCTACATCACCAGTGTGGTCGACAGTGATACCTTTTGAGGACTAGGCCCTTACTGAGCCAACAGATAAACTGGCAAAATATTCTATATGATAGAGGAAACAAATTCATTCAATTATAGATATAAAACTTACTGCTTGCTGTAAAATGTCGTTGTTTTGACTAATTTCTAACTTTTTATGAAACGGACTGTATAGTTTTAATCGACAATTTCTGTAATATACAGTAGATTACTTATAGCAACAAATATTAGACAAATTTAATTAAAAATCTAGTCAATTTTACATATTTATCGTAAATATTTAGCCATTTTTCACAAATATATATTTAACTGTTTCTGTAGTTTTTAGAAAAACAATTTCCGGTCTCTAGTGATGGTAAGGCCCAGACACAGCTAAGAAGCACCATATTGAGTCAAATACGACAAGTGTGGAAAAACCTACCACACAAAATCCATCAGGTTTGCTTTTATAGTAGCCCTACGATAGTCCCATGTCAGACAAGTTACTACCATTTTCAGTCTGAGGGTGGGAACGTGCCGCTTGTCCTCCAAATGGCACATCATAGTTATATAAGTAAGTAAGTAAGTAAGCGTTTATTGACAAAAAAAATACATCTACCTCCGAATGGGAATCGTGGAGGCATTTTCTAATCACTGACATAAATCCGTGAGTGCTAGACGTTACACTGTATCATTGTACATTGCTGAGCAAGAAAACACAAAACTGTTCACTCTACGAGTAGTTCTAGCAGCAGGCAAGATTAACCGGTTACTACGCACAGATGTTGAGGGTAACAGATTGTGGAGAACATGGCAATCATCAGTCTTGATGGCGTTGAAAAGTCGCATAGCGTTAATCTTCCGTCTTTCAAAAAAGTCCGTTATGTCACAAAATTTACAGTGTCGCACATTTCTTCCGTGTATGATGTAAAAAGCACGTTTGCAAAATCTTAAAAGTCGCAGGTCTAAACCTTTACCAGGATGCAGAAAAACTGGAGATGCATATTCTAAAACTGATCGAATAATTGCATTGAAAACATCAACCAATTCGTCATGAGATAACAATGGCTTTAAAACTCGTAGAGCGTACAAGCGACTGGACAACTTCGAAATAATGAAATCAAAATGATTCGTCCAAGTTAGTGTTTCATTAAAAATTAAACCCAAAATCTTCAGGGCCTTTACATTATTCAGAGAAGGTATGAGTGGAAGAGGGTTGCGGACAGTGTTAATATTCAAAACATTTGTCTTACGTTGATTGATTGACATTTGGTTCAGACTACACCAATTTTGAAAATGATAAATTTCATTGTTTACAATACTCAAATCATCAAATGAATCTTTAAAGACAGGGATAACAATTGTAACATCATCAGCATACTTAAAAACAGATGATCTAGAGTCGAACGTGGAATAACTTGACATGAAAACAGCAAAAAGGTGCGGGCCGATGACTGATCCCTGAGGAACACCGCTGGATACATTTATGACAGCGCTCAATCTATCTCCAATTCTAACACGTTGTTTTCTATTAAACAGATAATTCTGGACCCAATTTGAAAATTCTCGACAATCAGGAAAACTCAGGTTAGCTACTCTCGATAACAAAATGTCATGAGGTACATAATCAAATGCGTGACTCATATCAAAAGTTACAATTCTAACTGCGCTAATCAGAGGATCATCCAGAAAAGTAACAATCCTATCATGAATCGCCAATAAAGCACACACAGTTGAAGACTTCCTCCTATAAGCATACTGAGATTCATCAAAAGTAGCCATTAGATGCTCATGGTATTTTTTTAAAATCAATTTTTCTAGGCCTTTACTGAGGATAGGCAACAGGGATATAGGACATAAGTTATCAATTCGAACAGGCAGAGACTTGGGTATAGGAATAACATCCGCAAGTTTCCAAACATCGGGTACCGTGGCAGATCTAAATGACATGTTGTAAATGAAGGAAACAGGCTCACATATGTCAGTAGCTGATAACTTCAATAGATAGGGCGGAATATGATCACTCCCCTTAGACTTATCAGTGCGTAACTTTTCAAGTTCAGTGAGAGCAGTAACAGGATTACATAAATTGATGTCATTTGTTGAAATAGTACAATGATCAAAAGTGGTCTCGTCAGTACAATGAAAAAACTCTGAGAAAACAGTATTAACATGTTCAACAGCCACATCAGCATTTGGAAAGCAAGACAATATGTGTTGGGACGAATTGACATCGTTCTTTCCTCGAATTTCTTTTACAATTGACCAAATACCCTTGACGATGAACGCATTCGATTACTCCAAACAATTTTACACTTGTGAATTTCTGATTTGACTTTCTTCTTGTAGTGGTTATACAGTATAAAGTTTTTTTCATGAAAGGCTTTCCATCTCTTGTTAATTAGATCTATAACAAGCGGAGTTATCCAAGGTTTAGTTCTTTCTGTTGTTTTCACAAAAGACACTGGTATTTCTGACATAGCAATCGAAAATTTATCATAAAAATACTCAGTACAATTATTAACGTCAGTAAACTGATAAAAATCGGTCCAGTCAACTTCAGACATACGTTTACAAAATGCATTGACATTGGATTTTCGAAAATCGTAAACTTTTTGCAGAAAATTGTTTTCTTCGCATTTATCGTGCTCACTTTTCTTGGAAATTATGACAACTTTATGTAGGTTTACAGCATTTCCTAAAGAAGGCGATGATTTTACATCGAAATGATGAGCATTATGAGATTCACAGAAAACTTTGTCTAGAGTAGCGTCACGGAAAGTCGGTAAGTGAACAATGTTTGTCAAATTAAAGTCTTGTTCTAAAAACGATAAGTCATAACGATTGAAATCGCCACAGACATAAACACTGGCTTCAGGAGTAGATCTTAAAACAAAGTCCAACATATCGGTCACAAATATTCTAAAACGAACGATTTTATCAATTGTTAAACCAGGTGGAACATATGCACACAACAGATATGATATAGTAGGATCAAATACTTTTATAAATACAGATTCGATACCAACAGGCTTTTCTATATGAGCAGGAATCTCAATTAAAGAAGGACGAACAGACACTGATGCATAAATAATGGTTCCACCTCCGCGTCGCATATCACAATGATTGTCATATCGATCATTTCTAAAAGCAAGAAAACCTTGGATTCTTATCATGGAATCATCAATGTCAGGTGTAAACCATGTTTCTGTTACACAAACATAATTTGGTTTGACAGTGGAAACATAAGCACGAAGTTCATCTAATCGGTAAAAGAGAGACTGGGCGTTACAAAGAACTAGCCAATGTTTTTTGGGAATATGTGATTCAAAATTAGAAGTCCCAGAATGAAATTCAGGTCTTATCTCAGATATAAACAAATTACTATGCTTGACAAGGTACGATGAAACATGAGACAGTGACGACTTATAGTATTTCAATAACAGACATTTGTAACGAGAAAAAACTGATGAACAATTAGAAAAGGCTTCACTTTTGTACAAAAGTCAAAATAATTGTTTAGAGATATCAATGGAATCAATAACTACATCATTCAAATAAAGCTTATCATTCTTAATAAAAATACGGTCATTGTCAGATTTCGCTCGGCGCATGGTTTTCAACTTTTCACGAAGACGTTTTTCTTCTTTGCGCATTAATAAAGTCGAATCACGATTTACATAGAGAAAATCAAAACTAGCTTTACATCTTTCGCTTAATCGTAATTTCTTTTGTTCAAAAAGAAAAGCATCGCGATCGGCTTTTCGACAAAAACATACTAGAAGAGGTCGTTTACTGCCTTCCTTTTTTCGACCAAGACGAGTCACATTTTCGATCATAGGGTCATGAGCATCGTTATCGTTAATTATGGTCGAAAGGAATTTAATCTTTTCTTTATCTGTATCGAGCTGCTCTTCTTCAAACTCCAAACGTTCTTCAGGAACATTATGAATCACGACGTTATGTCGTCTTTTCTCTGCTTCAATCTTTTCAATATACACTTAGCACAATTGAAAACGCACCACCTGTCAAATCCAGCTAATTCGAAGTAAATCGCTTCGATTGAATATGGAATGAAGGACGCACGCTAATTGACATAGATATCTGCACGACGGCGGTCTGGTGGTGGGATTGCGTAATTGTTCAGACTGAATTACTGAAGCAAGCATTATTATTACCGAATTACTTAGCAAGCATGTGTTCAAATTGAACTTCGATCGCGAAGTATAAAATTAACGACTTATTATGGGAAATGACGGTTTTGTGAAAAATCTTAAGATGGTGCGTCAAATGTCTGATGCCGAAAGATGGCGTGCTATTGGCATGCTTGACGCTGGAATGTCCCTTCGGGCAGCCGGACGACATTTCGGTCGTTCGCATACAACGATTGCCCGACTTCTCAAGAAAGCGAGAGCAAATGGTACCGTGGCACATGCTGGCGTTGGTGCAGTTCGTCACACAACTGCCAGAGCTGACCGGCGATTGCTCAGAATGGTGCGAGGCAATCCCACACTCCCCGAAACTCTGCTACGACTGATGTGGGGCGAAAGAAGTCGCAGAGGCAACATCCTGAGCTCGGGCACCATAAGAAATCGGCTTCGAGAGCAAGGACTTCGCTCAAGGAAGATGCGCAAATGCCCCAGATTAACACCTGCGCATGTGGCACGAAGAGAGCGGTGGGTGATGCAACGAGTTCACTGGAGACTACCACAATGGAGACGTATCATCTTCACTGACGAAAGTCGGTTTCGTCTGTTCCGCAATGATGGCCGCATTCGTGTTTGGCGTGTGCCACGCCAAGAGATGCTGCAGCAACACGTCCAGCCTACTCATCAGAACATTCGGACATTCGGAGACGTGGCCAACTGGATCCTGCAAGATGATAACGCACCTTCACATCGTGCATACAATGTGACGCAGCTGAAGGAAAACTTAGGGATACGGACTCTTCGCTGGCCATCAAGGTCGCCGGACATGAACCCGATCGAGCACGTGTGGGATTCTCTGAAGCGCCAAGTTCAGCAGCGGGACCCGCCTCCGCAAACACTGCGTGAATTACAACAGACAGTGGTTGCAGTTTGGCAACAAATTCCTCAAAATTTTCTAAGACGGCTCGTCCTCAGAATGCCGCGACGAATCATTGCCTTATTGACTGCTCGCGGAGGTTATACCCGCTATTAACTTGTACAAGTATAGATGTTATGTTTAATAATTACTTTTCTTAATCACTAAAAGTTTGTCCTTTTCATTTACATGTTATGTTTAATAATTTCTTTTCTTAATCACTAAAAGTTTGTCCTATTCATTTACATTAGCTGTCAATCATGTCATTAGACCCCTGACCGCCGTCGGGCCGTAGCACAGATATCTATGTCGGTTAGAATGCGTCCTCCATTCTTTATCAATCGTGTATCTCGATCAATTTGACGGATTTGACAGGTGGTGCGTTTTCAATTGTGCTAAGTGTATAGCTGCTGATTTACTATGACAGCCTTCATACCGTTTATTTCATTGTCAAGTCGAATCTGGTTTGCATGAATGCTCTCCATTGACTTTTCAATGTCACTGATCTTATTGATTACGTTGGTCAATTGTTTCGATATTCGTTCTTCGAATGCTGCAAACAGCAGTTTAACGTCATCTAGTTGTAGTGATCCTGATCGATTGCGAGTATTCATGATGCGGTTTACAATGAATTACGTGTACCTCACGTGATGTAAAAAATCAATATTCAATAATAAAATTGATACGGAGGTTTTCAGACTCGCTCGAAATTTTACAGAAATCAGCTGCAACTGACAAAGACCAGCTGTTACAAACGTTATGAAAACGAAAGAAATGATGACGAACGAATGACCGAATACACTGACACAACGGACACGTGATGAAGGACGGAAGAATGACGTAGATTTCGTTGGCGTTGAACAAAGAAGATCGCTGACACAGAAACGATACGGATGAACTGGAAAGTCCACACCAAGGACGAGATAGAGAAATGCTATTAATAGCTCTTCCAATGCAGTGGAATCACCAAACCGTCCCGCGAGAAGAATGCGAGAAGTGAAGTGAGCGAATATCACCGGCTTCGCCACAGGACAAACAATTGAGCAGGAATTTGAGAAAAACCAGCTCGAACTCGATGTCGCAACCAACACAAGAACGCAGACCTCGAGAAGGCGAACAGTCCGATCCAAAAATCAACGGGAACAAATCCAAAATACAGCCAATACAGCCGAAACACGCTCTAGCACTCCGATGACAAAGCGCACGACCAGCACAGCAAGCAGGTGATCTGCATTGCAAACCTACCACACAAAATCCATCAGGTTTGCTTTTATAGTAGCCCTACGATAGTCCCATGTCAGACAAGTTACTACCATTTTCAGTCTGAGGGTGGGAACGTGCCGCTTGTCCTCCAAATGGCACATCATAGTTATATGTTTAGTGAAGTCTCCTTACCTGAGAGATATTCGGCGCTATCTCAAAGATGAGTACCAACATTCATAAAACGGCACTTCTGGGTTATCTCTCCCCCCCACGTCGTTAAAACAGTTGATGCTCTCCTCAAGCAAATTACACGCACGCCAGAGAGGCATGCAGAGAGGACTGTGTGTCTGACAGTTGGAACGCACGCACTTATACTATACATCAGCTCTTCTTGCCTTATATCAATTTCGCCGCGGCAAGAGAATACATTGTAAGAATGGACGCAAAGATGGATCTAAATGGATTCTTAGAGAAAGAGAGAACAAAATGCGTAAATTTCATTATCTTGCCTTCAATGAAAGTCAGAGAGATGTAGATGATGCCAGCCATCGAAGTATTGTAAGACAAATTTTTGTGCGAACTTCGAATGTTTGCTTTATTATTATGTACACTCACTGTGCATACAAACTGAGTGTACTGACAAACTGCAGCAAGTGTTGAGCGCTTATCAAACTGCACATAGACACAAATGAAAATTAGTCCGGCAGCCAGAACGAGTTTCTGCAGGGAACGTGGGCGAAAATGAGACTCACAGAATGATGTACACCCTATGCCTACTCCGAATCGACACGTCTGCTGAGTTCTAGTTAGTTCCTCTTCTTGTCAGACAAGATCAAAGAAAAACACATGTAAATCCAATGGGACGCAGATTGCAGTTTTTGGATAAAATGAAATTTTCTGTTTTTGCTTATCAACTAGAAAGTTTTAAGTCGAGAGTCATAATTTTTGACATGGAAGACTTCAGGTCATTTCCTATGATGTGCAAGTGTTATTATCATGTTTCTGATTGGCAATGGATGTAAAAATGTGGTTGAATGTGGATAAAGTTGCTCAAAATGTTTGTGTTTGCAAACATTAAGAGGCCTACCAATTCTAAATTTGTTTAGCTTTATACACAGGGGTGCATGGACATGAAAGGAAATGACCTGAAGACATTCCATGCCAAAAATTATGACTCTGTGCTTAGTACTTTTCATTTAATCAGAGAAAACATAGAAAATTTCATTTTAGCCAAAAACTGTAATCTGCGTCCCATTGGATTTACATGTGTTTTTCTTTTATCCTGTCTGACAAGGCGAGGAACTCGCTAGAACTCGGCAGACGTGCAGATTCGAAGTAGGCATAGGGTGCACATCATTCTGTGAAAGTCTCACTTTCGGCCTCGTTCCCTGCAGAAACTCGTTGTGGCTGCCGGACTAAATTCATGATATAGATATCTTCGTACTGTAGCTAGGAGGACAACGAAAGATGCAATGGACAAAAAGTAAATTGCTATTCATAGTACACTAAATACAAGGATAATAATCAGCAAATACATGGAATGAATAAATATCTACAAGGAAATGTCATTTCCATAGAAATTCGACACTCTATAGTAATAAAAGAATAGAACGGCCATGGACATTGAAAAAACAATAGAACGTCGAGGATATGCGTTGTCATAACAACGATACCTAAACGATGGCGGCTTCTAGTGGTTGACAATTTGAAGATACCGGCAGCTTATCAGTGTACTTTGTGAATATTCACGGTTATTATCATTTCCCTTTATTTATTAATCCATTTTGATAAAATGACTTACAATAGATCGCCTTGCGGCAAGAATCTACTACTGTTGCATGCACAGAATTAGATTTTTTAATCGTGTCACTTTGCTAGAAGTACAGACGGATTCAAAACGATGGCACATGCAGGAACTTACTAAATGGGCAAAAACAAGTTTTCAATGCCTTGCAGAGATAGGAAAAATAGTCGTGCGCCGCTTGGGGATTGCTGTCAATTCCTTCAAAATGCTCCGATCGACACGATTCCCTCAGATTCGAAGAATTGAGATTATTGCGCTAAGTTTTCTCGACTATGTTGGCCGTTCCGATCATTATTAAAAAAGTTAGCAGGCGCACGAAAAAACGTTCACAAACTTCTCTGTAGTACTTGACATCGATTGTGTCTCTTTGTGGTGTGATCCGGTTGATAACAATCACTGAAACTTGCTGTACATTTTGGCGAGTTTAATGTTGAACTGGCTGCTCAATGTTCGATTGCTATGTTATTATGTCATCAGATTGTGCAGGAAATAATAACATGCATCAGATGACCATGTTGAATTAAGGATTATGAAAGCTCGAGGATATTGATTGTGAGACAGTTCGACCGCTTTGAATGTTCACTTGAATAAAAACAGAAGTGAATACCACTGAGCAGTGTTCTGTGTCTTCATCTCAAGGATGCAGCACATAGTTCAGCCTCTAGCTGTCGGAGTTTCTACAGTGAACGAGGCTGATGAATCAGACTGTGACAGACCCCCTATGGCTACTATGAATCTGCGCGTCTTCCGAGTTCTAACTAATTCCTCTTATTGTCAGAAAGGATAAAAGGAACGCATGTAAATCCGTTAGGAAGCAAAGTGAAGGTTAATTGTAAGTAGATCGTGCTTGAGCCTGACATTCTTGAACAGAAGGTCAAAAATTAGGTCTGACGTCTTTGATTTACGAAGAACACTACAAAAGTGCGACGGGAGGTTGCGTCGTCGCCCAGCCCTCGGAATGGATGTGGTAAGTATCATAGTGTCAGATTTCTGTGACTGAAGCATCCGCTGCCTATATGATTTCTCATTTTGTCAATGTGCAAGAACGAATTTTCATCGAGTAGAAACAGAATCCAGCCTACGGATGATGCAATCACAGAAAATGCTTAAGTGGACTTGAAAACACTCTTTCTTGGCTCCTAATCAAAATGTTCTTCTTGCAAAATGGACCTGAACAGAACACGGCTTTGATAAAGCTGTCTCATGCATAAGCTTGGAAAAGATTAAAATGGAATGAACGTCCTTAGCAAAATTTGTGTACATGTAGACTTAAAGTCTTTAGCAAAATCCTTTCTGCTCAAAGTTTAGCTGGAAAATCAATTGCCTCATGCTGTCAGTAAGAGCAGGCCTTATCGGTCTATATTCAGACAAGTGGAATCTAATTTTCCTAATAAAATTTGTTCGATGTTAATAAGAACATATACGTATGTGGTTAAATTGAATTGGTGGCTATACTTTTCCTAAGAAAGATTTATCAGAACGATTTTTATTCAATAAAATGAAAATATTTAGAAATTCAATTTTTATTTAGAAAAGAAGTTTGATAAAACCAAAAGGTACGCTTCCACGAAAGAGAATAACGTTGAAGATCCGTCGTTGTACTCGTACATACACAAGTAGCCAACTTGCGATGATTTTGTTGGCCTACAGATTATTTTTCTTGAGACGACTATTATTCTCAAGTATTTCCATTGACATGTATGCAAATTTTACTACTCATTAACTGGAATTCGAGATTTCCCATCAATCGCTGAAATTCACTTGGACTTCCTTGGCAAAAACTTACTGTGATTCGCTTTATCGACTACTCAACAAGTATTAAGTAGTAATCATAGAACATATTAATTTAAAGCGGAGAATGTGTTTGGATGAAGAATTTCTGCATCTGTGACGAAATTACATCAGTAGATTAATTCGTATGAGTTGCTTGGTCCGGCTAATCTATTTACTTGATGTTAATAGGAGCATAATTATTATTCAGTCAAATTATTTTGCTAAGTCAAGATATTTGACTCGCAATTGAAGCTATCACTGAACGTGGGATGGCAAGAAGCAGAACTTTTATAACAATGTTCGATGGAGTCAGACAAAGCTTTATTTATTGCCGATTGTTTCATAGTCGTTTGAATTCCATATGTCAGGTGACGGTTGCTGCATGCTATCCTTTTATTAAATGTCAAGTTGTGCCTGTTTAATACATGTAACTACATTATCTTGATCGTAAACCAATTATTGTATAACATCTTGTCATTAAGATTTTGAAAACTCTCACGAAAATTCCTTATGGTTTTTATGAGACTTTTCTCACATATTTCTCATCAATTTTCATGAGTTTCTCCTATGTAGAGAGTTTTATCTAGCAGATTTAGGCCTAAGCCTATCGGATATACGGCTCAAAGTAAATTCATGTTATACTTAGGATTGCTATTTGCTATGCTATGGCATCTGATTGCAGATATTTCTTTAATTATATCATAGTGCTATACGCATTACTCTGACAAAAAAAGGCAATCAATAGGCATGCATAAAAATGTGCAATAATTGTCATTTTTATTTCAATAATTCACCTCAATAAAAAGCTTTTATTAACATACCGGTGAATGAACATTTTCATGTGATTGCTTTAATCATCTGTACTGCCTTTGCAACATTAATTAGAGTACATGCTGTAAACTGCGGAAATCTAGCTGTTTGTGACTATTTAGCGTTCGTAGTCTTCTGTTATTTTCGCTTTGCAGTCCGATTTCGTAGTTTTCAGTCTTTATTGTAGGCTATCTGTTATTACTAATTGCTAAAATGTATTATAATAATAATAATGTCTTAAATTAATATGTAAAATGACATTATTATAACAGATAATTTAATTGACTAACTAATACTACATTAAAACAATGAAGACATATTCTGGTGCAGAAAAAAATTGTGCTGCTATGAACGTGTCACAACCCAAATATTCACCTTCTTAAACCTCACACGGCTCATGTAGACGAAAATTGGGTTAAGCATTAACACTATGTCATAACAGTATTTTTATCAACAAACTTTTTAACATCAAAACGTCTGTATATAATGTACAATAAGGATTCAAATGAATATTTTGTGAACAATCTTTTGCGAGTACTAGTCATGATTCGTGGTCTGAGTTACAACTCAGAAGTGAAAAATTTCAGCTCATCTTATTAAGAACCGTTTATTTTTGCAAAAGAAGCATCTTTCTAAATCATGTGACGCTTCTTCCCAAAACAGATGTGATCCCCCCTTATAAATGTTTATCAAGAAAATTAGTTGCTTAGAAAATTGACCACATAAACGGAATTGAGATGATGTTGCAGTCATTTTTGAACAAAGAGCGGTACCGACTGGGCGCTAAAAGAGTTTATATCTAATAGAGATTCGGTTCCTCTCAAAGACTGGAACTCTCCAGCCACATCCAATCATTTTGTTTATAAAGCAAAAATTTACTCGGACTCTTTACGATTAAAATTAGGTTCATGATGATGATATTGACATCAATCGATTTGAAAATGGTTAGAATATTTGCTCATAGCCAAATAGAAATTTTCTGTTGTGTTTCTTCGTACATGACATTTTGTACTTGATCGCAATTTTCCACAAACAAATAGCAAGGAAGCATATAATGGAGATGTACAACTACTATAGCATCAAAAAATAATGGCTAACGTGAAATCTAAGGTTCTTAAGATCATGAAGACTTATGAAGATGATGGATATATGAATTAGATGAAAACAAATGAATGTGTGAATTTACCATTTTTACTTCTTCCACTTATTCAATAGCCCCAGATGATCTCCCAAATACGATGTTTGTCCCCTTCGTGTTGATAATTTCACTGTAAGAATCATCAGCACTAATCCTGATAGAACTCTTCCGATCCAATACCCTCACTATACGGAGTCAGCATCCCTCTTCAAAAAAATGATAGACCGTAGCCACACATTTACCGGTAACTTTGACCCGATTACCCGGAGCCAGATTATGACCCAACGACCTGCTCGCTGGCAATGTCCACTATAAATAAATTCGAAACGCCGGGCAAAACTTAGTTCTGATTTACATGTATTTATCCAATATCTGGAAAATATCGAATTCTAACGAAATTCATCCAATAAATCAACATCAGCTTGTGAAATATTTGAACTTTCAAATTTTCACTTGACTTTCTCTACCTTTCAGGATATGGCTATTGATCTGAATAGTGACAATATTCGAGTAAATGCAGTGATTCCGGGATACGTTTGGAGTCCAGTGGAGAAAGCCGTATCTTCTGATGGAAGCAGGGCAGCTATGAGTTATTTAACTGAGCCTTCAGCTATTTTGGGCAGAGATAGTTTACTGTCAGAGGTAGCAGCTGTCATTGTTTTTCTTTGTTGCAAGGACTCCTCTGTCATAACAGGAACTTCGGTGCAAGCGGATGGTGGCTATCTGAGTATGGGACCAGACACCAAGGCCCTATTGCGTCGTCAATGTTGAACAATATTGCGCCTAGGCTGCTAGAAGTTGTATTCCTTCTTATGTATTTCGCCTTTGTATCAATCCAATTAGAGATAGATTGTAAATTTCAAATGAACGCAATTGTCTTTTTTAATAAAGGAGTTGCCAACACGAAAATGGCAATTTTTGGTGCAGCAGAAATCATAGTAAATATATAGGTAGGGTGTCAACTAAAACAAATGTCAGCACACAGAGAAGATCTTGATGTCAAAAGATTCAGTCAAGCCATACTAGGTGACATTGCTACGCGGAATTGACGCGTAATTACGGAGCACCCCAAACATTCGGGGTTAAGGGCAGTTTCTACTTTTACGCGCATATATACGCGCTGCACAAAAAGTCAGCAATATGATCTGATGTTGTCAAAACAAGGGGAATGTATATGAATATGCGCGAGAGAGCGTTTATAGTTTACGCGTCGTCTGCGGTTGCATAAAATTTAGGTCCTATCACATTGTTTAGCCTCTGATACATACAGACACAATGAGACGCAAAGTCTATGCAAAAGTATATGACAAGACTGTCGACATGTGTTGCAGCATAAATGTCACGCGTAACCACGGATGTTTAGGGTCATGTGTGATTACGCACAGTTTACGCGTGCCTTACACGTAATTGAACGTGGCATGTCACCTAGTGTAAACCTCAATAATATAAATCGTCAAATTATCGTCCGCATAATGTTCGTATTTATGGATCCCCATTCCGAACAAGTTTACAGATGTAGTGTGGGACTGCGTCCTAGCTTATTCAGCAGCAAAGATATCGTTCCTCAATGCTTGCCTCACCTGTTCGTTCAATTTCATTATTAACTTTTAAGTTTGTCACTCGCATTTCATACATCCGAAGTATTAAAATTTTCTTTCAAATACATGTGAATATCTATGCATTGATTTTCACTGGAACCTTGTGACACCGGCTGCGGTTAAGCGCAAACACTTCAGGCTTGGAAAAAAATGTTGAGCTTGCAATTTAAGCACTTTCTTAGGGATTGATCGCATTGATCGCTAAGGGAACAGCATCGCTTTCTCTTTCGGCGACCTTCGCTATCATGATTGCGCATCGCCTTGTGAAATGAATTCGAGATGAATCAAAGCGACTGATGGACGCAGCCATAGAAATCCAACTTTTCGCATTGTTTGAGTCTGTGAGACTAGAATAGACAACAGCATTTGTCTAAGCTCCATGTTGCTAGATCGTAAGATGAATCAAATTATTGAAACATGCAACAGTTATAGAATCTTGACTCAAGGCCATATTAATCTTATCAGTTACTTCATCAAAATGCCTTTAATATGAAAAGAGAAATGATAGCAACCATGAATCTTGACAAAGTACACCGCATAAGCTGCCACCACCTTCCCATCGTTATACACTGGAAGTCGGTATCGTTTAGGCATCGTCAACATGACAGAGAATGTCCGTTCCTTTATTCTCATAGTGTGTCGGATTTCTATGAATGCATCGATATTAAAGTAATCAGATACCAAAGCTAACCGATCGCCTAACTGTGCACCGACCACAGAGATAAACTGCCTTGCTTGTGCGTTCAGGTATATAGTTGACTTTCCTCTATCCTGATGGTCATGGCCAGAACAAGTCTCGAGGGGCAAGAAGATCAATTTTCCATTGAACGTAATGCAAATGCAAGCCTGAATCCTGACAAGCTAGAACAATGAAAAGCAGTCATTAAATTTGTATCGTGAAGATTGGAGCTGTGTGAACAACATACGTGTACTTCCATTTGACGATTTCATCACTAAGAAAAATTGAGTTGAAGATGCGCATTTTTCACTTGACAGGTCTGCCTGAAATCTGACCGTTGAGTTTCGTGTGTTCGCTGATGTGAGCTGCTTCTGTAATGCGTGCGCTTGGCCAATCACGCAAGCCAAAGAGAGACGAACATCTATGTCAATCTCCTTCGCTAGCTACCATTGCATACAGCGACTGGGATAGGATTATAGTCCGGCAGCCAGAACGAGTTTCTGCAGGGAACGAGGCCGAAAGTGAGACTTTCACAAAATGATGTACACCCTATGCCTACTACGAATCGGCACGTCTGCCGAGTTCTAGTGAGTTCCTCATCTTGTCAGACAGGATAAAAGAAAAACACATGTAAATCCAATGGGAAGCAGATTGCAGTTTTTGGCGAAAATGGAATTTTCTATGTTTTCTCTGATTAAACGAAAAGTACGAAGCCCAGAGTCATAATTTTTGACATGGAATGTCTTCATGTCATTTCCTTTCATGTCGATGCACCCCTGTGTATAAAGCTAAACACATTCAGATTTGGCAAGCCTCTTGCTTACGACAAATACCAACATGTTGGCCCTCTTCATCCACATTGAACCACATTCTCACAAACATTGCCGATCAGATACATGACAATAGCGCATGCACATAATAGGAAATGACCTGAAGACATGCCATGCCAAAAATTATGACTCTGGGCTTAGTACTTTTCGTTTAATCAGAGAAAACATAGAAAATTTCATTTTAGCCAAAAACTACGATCTGCGTCCCAATGGATATACATGTGTTTTTCTTTTATCCTGTCTGACAAGAAGAGAAACTCACTAGAACTCGGCAGACGTGCAGATTCGTAGCAGGCATAGGGTGTACATCATTCTGTGAAAGTCTCACTTTCGGCCTCGTTCCCTGCAGAAACTCGCTCTGGCTGCCGGACTATCATGTCCGCTCTATATGAACCAATTTCAATAATCTCTGTGGCAGCGACAATGACAGCAATGATAGGGGAAAATGCGCGCACGCATGCTGAACGACTCCACGCTTTCAATGGAGATAAAGCTTGAATATACTTTAACCGATATAGACCCAATTTATCATAATTCCGAAAAATCGCATCAAAAGATTTTTTTTGTAAAAATATAGATATTTGTAATGGGAATTCTAGTCAATCAATTCATTGACATTGGAAATTGATGTTATCAATTAATTGAAATTGGAATTATTGAGCAATGAAATTCAACAAATTTTCCATAATCCCTAAAGTGAATTTTTTCTCATGAGTATTTTTTGGCATTCGTATTTCTTAAAGAATGCAGTATAATGCATTTGACCTTGCAGAAATGTATTTGCTTCCAGCCTGCAGAATCTTTAAGCGGAAGGTCTATGCTTCAACTCGTCTGTAGATGCAGATTAATGGAAGACTGTTGCGAGCATCGAACTGAAATTAATTGAAAACACAAACTTGTTCTTCGCGATATAGATCAGGCGGCTGAAAATGTGAATCAATTAATGTTCCATTGTAATACGGTGAGGCGTTACCTTCTTTTCATCAAATGTTTCTCATTATACTATTAGTTCACAGACAGTAATGACAGAATAGTCTAAGACAATACAGTAGTCACGCGATCTCTGCTACACTACCAAACCTCGGCCATCGTTCATCTTGTCACAATGGCTGATAAACGCAATGCCAAAAGGAGCCTTCGACGTATGTATGGACTCCCAGAGGATCTCAACTCTGACGAGGAAGATACCACGGAACATGGATCTACTACAATCTCTGATCGTAGTTCATTTTCGACGGATTCAGATGTCGAAGTTTCGGTAACGGACATTGATTCATTGGAAGATGAACATAATGCCTCTTACATTATAAACACAGCTCCTCTAGCTGACAGTGAGACTTCCTTCATCTCCTCCAGAACACGAACCAGTGCTACACGCAGGTCTCCAGCACACGTAGATTCAGCAGATTCTGGATTTCCAAATTCATTGTCAAACTTCCGGAACAGAAATGATGAACTTTCTAAGCCTGAAGAATTCCCATTCATGATGGATGCACCACTGGAAGTAGCTGATCCATCACATGCATCTTCAGACTCCGCAACATGCGGGAGACTCGATATGTTCCTGGAAATGGACCAGGTCTTCATTCCTCCCCAATCAGCTGTTCCTGTCCAGCAGAAAATCTCTCCCATTCCAACGTGGATGTATCAAGTGGCGGATTTTACGGCAAAACGTGCATTAGAAGTAGCTCCTCATCTGAGACGTTTAACAAGACGTCAATTGAGGGATCATGTACAATATTTGACTTTTCAATGCCGACGAATGGTTGACATGATGCGTGTTCTTCGACATTCACATTGATTCAATGGATTATTTTCCTCGCTTACATTTGAATACCGCTACACATTTATGCATTTCATATCTGCCTTCTCAAGGGAATATACCATTGACCGTCACAAGCACATTTGCGTCGTGATTTTACGTTTCTGTGGTGCTTTTCAAAAGGATCTATTCGAAAAGCTGATATTTGCCATCATATTGCAACTATTGTCATCCATGAATACAGTCATCTTTTTCTATTCCTGCAGCAAAATTATAAATTTTTAAAAATATGAACATCGCAAAAATCGTTCTTAGCATGGATTTCCTATACTTCCACCAGTTTCAATTGGAACCCTTTACATATCTTAAGTTCCAATCTTCATAAGGAGATATCAACATGGAAAGGAATCTTCAGATGCATGTTAAGTCAAAAACATGTTGATTATCAATATAAAACGAGAGTCGCATAGAGAGTCAAGACGTTCAAAACGCATTGTTTATGAATGAGATAGATGAATGTTAAAACATGTGGATGCTGCTTTTGATGGTAGATCTATCTCATTCATAAACGATGAGTTTTGATCAGTTATCCCATAAAAACCCCGTTTCAATAGTCCAATGGAAAGTCTCCTACATCTAAGTTGGATACTCTGCTAGCTACATTGAAAGCATGAAATATGAATTCAAGATTGTCGAGTTTTTATCGTATTGAACACGCTTGATAATAGAGCGCTTTTGTGCATCAACCTGCATATTCTTGAATTAATGCGTTGCACGTTATTTCATCAAAGCGATTTGATATTGAAAGAGAAATGATAATAACCGTGAATGTTTAGAAACTATACTGACACAAGCCCTTTACTCTCATCGCAGAAAAAATTGGCAAAAATAAAACGATATCCAGCGTGAAAATGATGGCACACTTTATGAGGTCTTCAATCAAGTTCACTGTGAAGTTGTCAAGGTCTAATGCGCATTATTCCGATTATTTTCTCTACGCGTCTGATAATCGCCCTCAAAATGAGGTGAAGTGTAACGACTTCCAGCTCCATCCAGTGCAATAAAATTTTATCAATAAGCTAGATTGCATAAAATTCGTTGTTTTACTACACAAAATTATAAAAACAGAAAAGTGCTATGTATCCACGATGCAGCATTGTTTTAAAAATGAATGTCCTTAGTCCTTTGTCAGATTTCTGAGTGCTTTCCATTCTATTCTCACCATAATTTAAAAAAAGAGGATATGAGAATTACATATAGAAGACCTCGTTTTAGGATGCCTCTTTTTCCTTCAGCTGGTTGTATGGCCTGTAGTAGGCCATACATGCAAGTTAGGTATAATGTTTTACGCAAAAAATGAAGAACATCTCTTAAACATTCACTGAAGCATGTTTAAAATACAGAAGAAATGTCGCTGTCTATGAAATGCGAAGATGATTCTCGTTTTTAAAGCATGCTGGCCTCCGCAATGAAATTCCTATCTGTGTAAATGGAGCATGGATTTGATTCTCTTTCATGATCATAGAATTGATTTGTAAGTTCTTCTGCAGTGCTTGTCAGAGGAATTTTATATTGATGCTTGAAAATTTGATTTAACTGGTTCTGATTAAAAATACGGATTCTTTTCAAATATCTGTTCGAGTGATCACACATGTGATCAACCGATCTGACATTGGCTGGTAATATTTTATTGCAAGAAATGAAGAAAACTTCTCGTTGATAAAGGGTCGCGACCCGAAACGTCCGAGACATAAATTTCTTGTACATATATTGTTTTTAACATTCTCTTAACTAAAGGGAGAGCACATATTTTGTCCTGTATAAACCATGAAAAACCTCCCATTGGAAGCAATTAACTAATCAAGAAAGCACAAGTCTTCAACCGAGAATATCATAATTAAATTCAATGTAAACGGATCACAAACGTTTCCTGATTTCTTGCAATATACACACATTATATGTAATGAAGAATTGTTGATTATTGACTAATACTGTTACCATGGCATGCCCACGCGTAAAATGGCAGTTGAAGTTGAGATTGTGCTTTCCATTGTCCTATTTTAGTCAATTCTGTATTTTAATAGTCTAATATAGGCCGGTATAGTTTGCTAGCGGTCTTGTAGATTATGTAAATAGGCATAGGTTGACTAATTTGCAGGCTAAGATGAACTCAATTGCTTATATGCTCATCTACAACAAATTTTCAAACAATTCTTCTTTTTGGCAGTTGAATTGCTTTTCTGCTTTTAAGCAATAGTTATTTGAATGTTATGATATATATGGGGTGTGTGTTTTGTATTGAACAAAAGTTGAAAATATGAAAATGAAGCTTGTCGCCTCAACTTCTATGATTTCAGAATTCAAAAGTAATATAGCAGTCCTTATATAAGTCATAATCTTCATGAAATAGTACCTAAATGATAACATAATTTTATTGTGAATTCATTGCATATTTCAATACATTAAAGGACATCAGCACAATATTCCTTGCTTTCTTTGAAGCAAAATTTCGAAATAATGTTCAGGAGTCCACTGCAGACGTTTGCAGAAGTAACTATTGTGACAACGTTTTCGAAACAAACAAACATTTTTCTTTGTTTAATTCCGAAAATATGCCTCTTACCAACCCTGATGACTGCAACTAATATTATTTTTAGGATTGAAAATTTGACATCGATGACACCTCTCATCCGATTTCACTAAAGCATTCTGACGCAAAAGCTCAAGGCTTAGCCAGCTAATTATTTTTATCCAAGCCATTTTTAGATGTCAGATAATTCGTCATAGGGTGATCGTACATCTCAGCAGTGGTGGGCGTTCCGATAAATGAAGCGATAAAGCGATAAAGCGATAATATCGGAATGGCCGAAAATTTATCGCTTATCGTTTATCGCAAAGAATCGCAAAATTTATCGTTTATCGTTATCGCTTTAAATTTTCCTGCGATAACGATAAAGCGATAATTTTTTTAAAAAACAAAAATTTCTTTGGCTCATTAGACAAACATTCTACGATTTGAATTAACTGCTCGAATGTGACTCTTAAAAGCGTCAATTGGAATTGCATCGGGTATTACTAAGCTCTATTAAGGGGATCACACCTTGACACCACACAGTGCTTGATAGTTCACAACTCTTGCATGTAGAATATCAATGCGCGATCCCGTTCCGATTCCTCGTTGAGGTCATCTACGATTTAAAGGGTTAGATGAAGGTAAGTTGAACAGCGAGTTGGTACATTTCTACTGAATTAGTACTCGTTAATAAAAGCATGAGATTGTTTCATTTTCACTCATCGCAGTATGTGCCTCGACTTCTGATCCTGCGTGTGTGCGCGTGCATTCACACAAAGCCTTTCGCATCGATTAGCTTCGAAATAGTCGTCATCCATGGACAGCAAGTATGACGTCGACCTCACTGAGGTAAGTTGCCGAATAAGATGTAAAGAGGATTGGCCCCTGACAGCCGTATTTGAACGTTTCAATGAGAATCATTTTTTCTTCGCGTCTAGATGGCAGTCGGTGTCAGTCGGTATTGCTCATCAAGTGATAAAGTGCATTTGTCTTCTACCATCGAACGTTCAATCAGCACATCATGCAACGTTTTTATAATCTATTAATCATACTATGTATGCGCATATTCATGAGAAACTACCAACATTCATTTAACACAGTGTTTTCCAAAATCGTACCTTTTTAGACTGCAAGCAGTCGAGTAGTGTTTTTAAATCCTCATCGTCTATAAGAGTAGAAAAATACGTCGCATATGCATAAAAAAAGGAAATATAGTTCCTATATTTACCTTTTGTGTAGGTCAGGCCCATACTCTGTGGTAAACAAGTAGGACAACTAGTCGCACAATTTTTTAAATCTCTTGTTAATGATTATCAATTTGGATTGACCAATGACCCTTCTCATTTCCAATGAGATGATTGTTTTATTTTAGCAATTCTGATTGACCATTCTCATTTCTAATGAGATGAACGCCGGGGAATTGGTCTCCCTGATAGGGGAACGAACCCCTGCTCAAATTTGGGAGGATTCAAAGATGGTTAACACGGAGGCTGAGGGCGCCAAATGAGTATCTCGCATCCGGGCGCAAGAAACTCACGCTACGCCACTGTAGCTCAGTCAATGTCAGTCACATCATAAGGCTAGCGCAGGCTGAACAATATAAAGCGACGATGACATACTTGTAGATAACTATCTTTCATAGTTTCTAGAGTAGACTGATATTGTAGCCTACATTGTACGTAGGCATTGCACGTACATATGCCTACATGTAGATCACTTGGCACTTGGCCTACCCTACGTTTATAGACATTTATTTCCAGCCGTGTAGATATACGTATGTATCGTAAGTTTATACAACAATATGATTTCCTTAACTATCGAATTGCGGTGCCTTGGACATATTAATTCCCTTCAGTATTTTAGCAACTGTAATGAGCACTACATTAATTTTTTTCAATTTTTTAGCAACTTTAATAAACACTACACGCTCTATTATGCTGCAGTATACCGCATTAGCTTGTCGATAAATCGACGTACCCACTGGATGGGGTTGATGGAATAGCCCAATTGATATCTATTGTTTACGTTGCAAATACATTAATTATTAAATTTTTATTTCATCTTACGCATGTACTTTAAAATTATGTGCAATGTAGGCATACCGTAGCATAGTTAGGGTGCAATTTAATAATTACCGGTAGGGCTAATTGGTATTTCTAAGAGCGACGCCGCTAGAACTTCATCAGCCAAGGACGCAGAACAAGAAGAACATTGAATTGTTGTTTAGTCTATTGATGTGATTATTGATTAGGCTGGCAAAATTATCGAAGATATATAGGTCTTATCCAGTAGCTAGCTAGGTACAATGATGAGTGTATTGTCCCTCGATGTTCATACGTTACGAGTGAGGTCCCACAGATAGCTACATTATAATTTTGGACTTTGCTTGTCAGGCTTGGACATGAGTTGGGAGTTGCAAATTGCTACATGCTATTTACGTCTAAGAGACAAGTGCAATCCGATCGTCATCCTTTACCATGGTGGTATACTGAGACTATGGGCCACACTAAGTAGGCTACATGTAAATACTTATTTATAGATTGCGTTTTTTGAGCGCGCACTTTTCAATTAAGCTGATAAAGTCGACCATCATCATTTTTTTCATTGTCTGCCAACATGTTTACCATCATCCCTCAGAGTCTAGTAAAATACATACACATACATGTGCTTATAAGACGCTGTATCAATGAAACTACATGTATATATGCGTTATATTTAGCTGTCTTGTAAATTTCGGGATCGCAAGAATTTTAAGGTTATATCATTGCAGCTACATCTGCTGTATACAAGCATGTGTATTATTTATTTTGTCATAGCCGAGGATATATCAAAATAAAATCACTGATTTTTTTGTTTCAGTTTCAGCGTCAAGAGGACTGCAATATGTCACGCAAGAGGACTACATGTATGGAGGACTTCTTCCGTGTTGAGAACAGGAGTAGTGGTGTGACTCAAGAGAAGAAGCGGAACATTTCCGAAAGTTTGGGATCTGCAGACGTTCCCCCGTCTCCCACTCGAATTCCCTCATGTCCCTGGGTAGTGAGTTAGAGGCCTACAGCCGCTCAGGTAGTCAAGCCATTGAGTCGACCAGCCACACCTTGTGATTGCGCCTGGATGTGGTATTTCCAGCCCCCTCATCCATTTCTTAAACAATATTCACTTTACCAACAGATGGAACTCTCTGTATGACGCGTGCAGCGTGCTGCTACAGTGCGTCATGAACGACGACGCTCGCCTGGAGGCCCTCAATGAAGTTCTACGGAACGAGGGGGGCGCCAACCGGAGCAGGAAGTCCTTCAGCGGCTTCGACGACCAGGACAGACAGGTAAAGTACCAAATTAGTCTGATGCAGATTTCATTTTAGCTGAGATGAGCCTACATGTAGATAATAATGTTTTTGCTTTTGCTTTTGGTTTACAAGTTTTAGTGCCTGCTATGCTATCAATTTAATGAGTTTTTTACGTTATCACCAGGTGCTGCATGAGTTCTGCAAAGTCATGAGGCCAGTCGCCAACTGTCTGGACCGGCTACAGGCGGAGCAGAACGCTTACCTTGGTGCACTGCTTCCCAACCTCACTCTCATGAAAGTGGCGCTGGAGCGCATGGAGGAATCGCAAAGGGACCAGGCCCTCATCTACGCACAGCCCTTGGTGCGCGCCCTCCTCCGACAAGAGGGCAACAAAGGAGGATTTGACAACAGGTAGGCCTACAAATTCAACAACTTCACCTATATTCTGTAACATAAAGAGGTACCGGTATTTTATTCTCTGTTTAATGTTTGCGGTGCTTACCTTTTTCTATAAGCCAGGAGTCGCGCAAACTCCGGCATAAATGGCCTATTCAGTGTTCCAGTTCGGCCTTGTTAGGTGCTAGCCTGTCAGGCCTAGCTAGTGCTAATAATGTCAGCTTTAAATGTACACATGCATATTTCTTGTGCTGTGTAGTTTTGTTCCCTTTCTTTACTATACAGGTGCTCGCAAATTTAGGAGCCAAATTTATCATCAGTGGACGTTGACTCTGTCTCAAAGAAGTATTATGCTTCCGATTGATTTGTTTTGATGGTTAGTAAATCAATATTTTCCTCACAGGAGCCAGGAGCATTGTAGCCTACTCCCTGTTTTCTCTGTCCTAGTGTGCCTTCTTGATCCCTGGCCCTGACACGGCCTATATGGTGGCCTAAATTGCCTGCCGATTCCTGGTATAGGCAATAAGTACATGCACATGTCCCGCTACTTGTTTAAGCTAATTACTTTGCTTTACAGATTCAGCTCCATGTTTAGAAACATGGATCTCCTCATGGCATCTGCCCTTCATCCAAACTACGGGATGTCGACGTTCGGCTCCATGGCTCCGCATATGAAGGAGGAGATATCCATGAGGATCCTAAAAGAGATGACGGCGCTCGTCAGACAGGAGGAGGCGAGAGAGGGGGGAAACCAAGTTACGATGAAGGAGCATCAGGAGGTCGGCGATGACCCCTTTGCCGAGCTCTGCGAGTGTGAGGATGGAACCGAGGAAAACCGCGACAATAACCTGCAGGAAGACCTCAAAAAGGAGCTGCAAGGGTGGAAGAGGAGCAAGGAGGTAGGCCTAACAATGTGTTTAAAGTCTTGCCATGTTCTTTCATGCGCCATGAGCATACCGTGTACAAGCAAGTGATAATTCGGTGCATTGTAATGTGTAATTGCAGAATGTGTACATGTAAGATTGCAATGATGTATGTGTTTTTTTTCAGGCAACTGTGAAGAAGTCGCACTTCCTTGCGAAGCATAGGGCCCACTGGATAACATTTTTCATAAAGTACAATACCGGGATCCCTAGCTCTGCAGGAGTAGAGCGTCTCTTCAGCGTGGCTGGAGACGTACTGAGGCCGAAGAGGGATTGTCTCAGTGATGACAATTTTGAACACCTCGTGTTTCTGAAGGGAAACCTCCACCTCAGCAAGAGGCTGCAGCCAGGAGGGGCCGATGAGGATGATGATGATGATGTGTAGTATTTGTATGATTCCTCTCTGCTCTGATTGTACTTTGTGGTGCGGTGAAGTTTGTCGTGGTACCTGATACATGTAGCTTGTTGTTTTTATGGTTTTTATGTTAACAATAAAGTTCTCAATTCGTGTCTTTCATCAATGCTCCTATTTATTCAATACCAGCCTATGTTGTATTTTAGGCATGTACTTGTAGGTTTCTGTACGATATTATTGAGGCCAAAGGCCCAGACCAATGAAGAGTGCATCAACATAATTAATTGTTACACATGGCCTTGTATATGCATGCAGGCACGACTTCGATTTCATGTCCTCGAGCTCTAGCACTCGATGTTGTTAGAAGACATGGAATCGAAGGAGTGCATGCTTGTGCATGGCCGTCGTGTAACAATCATCATGTAGAACAGCATTTATTTTAGTGAATTCAGTGTAGAGGTTTAGTAGCAAAAAAATGAGCCAATTATAGACGTTAGTAGAGACAATTTCAGGATTTATCGTTATCGGACTTTATCGTTATCGCTTATCGCTTTAACCTTTGCGTAAAATTTATCGCTTTATCGTTATCGGACTTAGCAAAAAAAATTATCGCTTTATCGTTATCGGACCCATCGGAAAATTTATCGCTGCCCACCACTGCATCTCAGTACTGACAGACCAAATTTCTGGAGGCTATATTGGTATCCTTCATAATCTATCATATGCATCATTTGATTCTTTATCTAAAAATTTGGCCTACGCACATAAGTGTCATTAGATTACATCTTACATCAGAGTACTCAACGTTAATGCATGGTTTTGAGTGCGCAAGAGCATAATTGAACTGAAAAGCTTTAATCCAATTCTATCCTTATCAATTAATACAGTACTAACAGCGAACGATTTGCTAGTGATAATTGAAATAAATCACGTGGTTTTAATTTAAATTTCAATTATAGTGGTAACCCCATATAGTAAGTATATTAAGTAGAGTGGTAACTCCGCATTTATTAAATCCCCAATGTGTATTTCGAATTTATTAAATTAACTTGTGGTGGATGCAGTTGGTAATTGTTGACAAATGTGAGATATGCAAATTTTTGCAGTTCTTAAGAAATTGCCACGGATTTGAATGATCATGATTGTAATGCAGAGGGAATTATAGTATTTTACGGATCGTCCGTGTCATGACAGCCTTGGAGATTTAATGTTTGCTAAATTAGCAATTCGATGGGTTGCTATTACTTTCATGCTCAACCTCAAGAGTATTCTTAAGCGTGATCATATCACAGGCAGCCTGCCACTGGCAGAGCAAAATCACATAATCAAAGACAATGATTTCAATTAACTTTGAAAGATGCATAAGGGTTCACATCACTATTCAGATTCAAGAAATGAAACATGAATTTAGTGAATCATAAAATCATGCCGGTGTAAATTGAATTAAAAACTTGAAATTTCAGCCAAGAAAGCACGGATGTTATCGCGACGTTTTCATGAAAACTTCCATTATAATACAGATCATGAAATTCCCTTGATAATCAGCTTAATTTTTGCTTAGCTAGAATGCTTATTAGCAAGTATTCATTCCTTTTGATATCTAACTTGTTCCATACTACTTATGAAGTGGACGTCATCTCGGTAGTATATAAATTTGCAAAAAGGTTTTTGAAACTGCTCGAATAATTTTTTGGACAGCAGGAACGTGATCTCCGCAGAAAACTGAAATGACAATTTTCACTGTATGCAGACTCGACACTCTACCTCTGTGTAACCCCCATTATGAACACACCTTCTACAGTATGGTATAATGCGTACATTTAATCGCAATGGTTTGCAGTTGAACCAGTCGCATATGTCATGTATGAATTCTACTAATGTGTAGAAAAGCATTATCTCTGCTTTCCTGATTGGCTGGTGTGATTTTTAAATTTGCATTAGCAATAGCTAAAATTTGGAACAAACTTATTTGCGCGACACAAGATTTTGGAACCTTGGGTACGACACCGAAGGCCACAGTAAAACCCATAGAGTAGGGATATATAGGTAGAGTGTTGACTCAAAAAAGTATCTGCATACAGTGAAAATTTTTATATCAAAAGATTCAGTTTCTTGTGGAGATTACGATCCTGCTGTCCAATAAGTTATTTGAGCAGTTCTAGAAAAGTCAAAATTTTGCCAATTTACATACTACCGAGATGACTCCTCTATGTAAGTAGTATCAAACAAGTTGGATATCAAAAGGAATGAATATTTGATAACAGGCATCCTAACTAAGCGGAAATTAAGCTGATCATCAAGGGAATTTCATAATCCGTTTCATAATGGAAGTCTTCATGAAAAAGTCGACATCTTATTGTGCTTTCTTGTCTGAAATTTCATATTTCTAATTCATGAAAGCAATAGCAGGTCATTGAGTTGCCAAATTGACAAATATTGCCTATCCAAGGCTGTGATGACACGAACAATCTGTAAAATAATATCATTGATTTCTGCTTTGCTATCATGATCAGTCAATTCCGTTTTCATCTCTTAAAAACTGCATAAATGTGCATATCTCACATTTTGAAACAATTCCGACTGCATTTCCTTTCAGTTCATTTAATGAATTCGAAAGTGTATACACATTGGGGATTTAATAAATGCGGAGTTACCACTCTACCTAACAACTTTATGCAGTATATGAATGGTGAATTCTATGAACACGTTATCATGAATTGTGTTATCTCTCTTTTAACCCAAAGAAGAAATCGAAATGAATTTCATCAACAAGACGGTGCTCCGCCACACTTCTACTAAAATGCGAGACACCTTGAATCGTCGTATGAAAGATGATTGGATTGATCTTAGAGGAACTATTCAGATCTTTCTGAACTTGATTTTAGGCTGTGGGAACCACAGAATTAGATTTACTTCATAAAGCTTTTTGATAACAGCTTTACGAGTGCTGATATGTGCAGTATGCGAGTATTACGACAAGAAA
This sequence comes from Prostheceraeus crozeri, assembly GCA_907163375.1. NCBI lineage: Eukaryota > Metazoa > Platyhelminthes > Polycladida > Euryleptidae > Prostheceraeus > Prostheceraeus crozeri. The sequence continues at coordinate 36,379 of CAJQUW010011349.1, read as the reverse complement.
ACAGACAAGGAGAAACGAGCAGCCTAACATAACAGAGACTTCATCTCCATCGTTGGGACCTAGCGCTGCTCTGCGGAGCATGCACGTTGCACACACTTCCATATTGTAATTAAACTCAAAAGGCGTCAGCTGACATCCTATTCTTCAAATTAATTGAAAGCATATCCGTAAGCACGCATAATATCATTCATTCAGTCACAATCAAACAATCAACTGACCAGTCTAGACTGTGAAAGGAAAAATTCAAACCTTCTAATCTGACAGTATGAATGTAAAAATCTAAAATGTGCGCGAATGCAATGTCATTGTCTTAAAGTCTCGAGAACAATGAAAATCTTTGCATAACAATGGGCATAAGCCATAGAGACAATGATCACATCTATCTGTGAATCTTTGAACATCGATTAGCAACTGAACCGGACTTAGATCATGCGTGTCCCGTGTTATGAGGATTAGGAACTTAATTGTCTTAGAAGAACTCACTTTTATATACAGGCCTATGCATATATTGCTATTCGACAAATAAGCAAACATCCATTGTTTATTCCGAATATAGCCAAATTCATACCAACTTTACCACAATTAGCTGCAAATGGAGCCTAAAAGTCACAGAACTTCATTAATCAATCGAAAAAGCTGACAGCTCTTCGTATCATTCTTCACTTCACCTTCATTATCATAGCTATCAAAACCTCTCCTCTGTGTGCATAGATTACATGTACACTGTAAGTGGCTGGATACGAAAATTACATACAAGCATGTACCAAATTCACATACTATTTAAAATTAACATTTGATACGAGATTCTTGTATGTTTACAGGGATCTGGTATGTTTTTCATACGAAATTTCACTTATTTTCGTATGTGATTGTTATGTAGCGATACGAACAATTCTATCTGTGATTGGTTGTTTTACAATGAAATACGAGTTGTTGGTATGTTTTATATACGAGACCCGATGCAATCGTCCTCATTCGTACGTCTCTCGTATGTAGAGCTTTAAGTTACATAGCAAAATATATAATATTACATACTACTGTCAAATAATTTTTTCAGTGATGCCAGTCTTTGTGATAGTGTGGTATCCAACTAGATTAGATTTATTGTGAATTTTATGCTGTCGTCGTTGCTACGTGCCTAGTAACATTAGAGGACGCTTGGTTAGCTCTACTTAATGAACCAAGTTGATTAACATCAATTCATTCAAACGATATTATTCGTGCAATCATGTTGACTTATATATCTCAAACATAACTATTTTTGCGTTCATGAATTATGTGTCTTTATTTCGGATTGATAATATGCTTAATTCCAAAATTACATAATGCATAATTGTTGATGGTTGAATATTTATTGATTATTTATGAAATGCCTTAGACTTACATGTAGTAAAATCGAATTCAGTATTGTAAGTTTGACTCCTGAATGTCATTACCTCACTACTTACAGAACAGTAGTAACATCGGTGTGATCTTTATTGACAAAAGGCCTTAAATCAACATACTTTGGACATTATTTATGCTTTCTTTTAACATTGTGCTGGTATGGCTTTAGTATACAAAGCATACCACACTTGAAATAACAAATCAAAACCAATCACTCAACACTGCATATACGGTGCATTACACTACGAATATATACAAAAGTACATGACATCGACTTGGGTTGTGCTTTGGTTGTTTGAACTCACTAAGAGTATTACCAATGCATCTCAATAGGCCTTCATGGACAATAGTAGACAGCAACTTTCAATTGTACAATAACTCTAATTTCATGCAGACACTTCCTAAAAGAAGAAATAGATCTCACAAGCATTGACTTTTATTATAGCATAAGCAGTCGATAAAACGATACTGAATGCTTACTGAAGCAGAACCCAGGAAAAAGTCAGTGAATGCCTAGCCTGCAAACCTATCGCACGCCCCTGCTTTTCACGCTGTTTCAATAGCGTAGTAGTTGCGCAAGAACCAAACAGTGTGCAAACAGTGGTTTAAAGACCCGTCCAGACAGAGCACGGTTTTACGGCAATTTTCTGCTGAACTAAAGCGCTTCTCGATTTCTTACATTAAACTCAGTTCAAAACATCAGGTGGCGTTCACACACAACTTTGTTGCCATGCTGTCAAATGGATCCGAACGCAATTCAACTGCAGTTTTTTAACTTTAGAAAAAAATTTGCTTCTGATTGCAAAGTGAATGATACCATCGCATTCTCCATAAAATTTCGGTCTAAATGAAGTCCGTTTCGGTAATTTTGGTCAAGTATTGAGAAAACTAGATCAAAGAAATTATTTGATAACAAACCTCATGCCTCGGTGTCATGGCCTCAGTGTGCCGGGCCAACCGCTATCAAACGCTTGCTACCAAAGTCATTATCTACGATTGTACTCGAACTACCGAGCCGATTCATGTGATCTACACTGCAAATAAATCGCAGTAATATAATGAATTGATGAGCGCAAGGATTTCTTAATTTCATAAATTTGATTTTTTTATTATCAGTGTCATAATTCACTTTCAAATGATTTAAGTGGTAGCACAATTGAGATAATTTCATTGCTTAACCGAGACAGTGAAGGACTACAGTCGGTCAATTTTCACTGAAGTCATGTATGCCAATGCCAGAATGCTCGTAACATTATCATTATCAATATATAACTTTTCATTAGATCTGATATGTTTCTCAGGAAAACGTACTGTGATATTCAATCTCCAGCTGCAGTGGACACACCTATTCTGAAGTTGATGAGGGTCATTTGCCGTCGCTAAAACGGTGTTCTGTCTGAACGACATACGGTTTCTCTTCAATGATGGAGGGGGCAAAGCCGAAAAACCGTTCTCTGTCTTAACGGGCCATGATTTAACGGGCATATTTAGACAATGAATCTCGAAAAGAGATCAAGTGTGATGCATTAAAAAGCTCTAATGTCATATTCACTGCCATGGAGTATTCACCAGCATCATAGAAACAGCCATAAAACAAACAGCCGCTCAATAATAATAACAAATCACATTGTTTCAAATAATATATCTCAAGTTTAATACCTATGGAAATGTTATATAGAATGGAAGTGACATCAAACGTTATTTAAATGTTGATTAACAATCGATTTGTCTTGATAATTGTAATAATATTTGATGAAAACGATAGATGAAATGTTCGCAAACCAATCGTTTCAGAATGCGCAATCTTTTTTGTCGACCCCTATACATGAAAGGAACCAATACAAATAATTATTAGGATAATTCACCAAGAAAATATTAGCACTATGTATGTGCCGTACATTGAAGACTGGACCAACATTTTGACCGGTATCAATAATTGTCTGCCAACCATAGAGTAGGGATATAAGGGTAGAGTGTTGACTCAAAAAAGTATCTGCATACAGTGAAAATTTTTATATGAAAAGATTCGGTTTTTCGGAGATTACGTTCCTGCTGTCCAATAAGTTATTTGAGCAATTTAAAAAAGTCAAAATTTTGCAAATTTGAATACTACCTAGATGACGTACCCCTGTAAGTAGCATGAAACAAGTTGGATATCAAAAGGAATGAATATTTGCTAATAAGCATTCTAGCTAAGCGGAAATTAAGCTGATTATCAAGGGAATTTCATGAACTGCATTATACTGGAAGTCTTCATGAAAAAGCCGAGAGCTTATTGTGCCTTTCTGGCTGAAATTTCAAGTTTTTAATTCAATTTTCACCGGCATGATTTTATGATTCACTAAATTCATGTTTCATTTCTTGAATCTGAATAGTGATGTGAACCCTTATGCATCTTTCAAAGTTAATTGAAATCATTGTCTTTGATTATGTGATTTTGCTCTGCCAGTGGCAGGCTGCCTGTGATATGATCACGCTTAAGAATACTCTTGAGGTTGAGCATGAAAGTAATAGCAACCCATCGAATTGCTAATTTAGCAAACATTAAATCTCCAAGGCTGTCATGACACGGACGATCCGTAAAATACTATAATTCCCTCTGCATTACAATCATGATCATTCAAATCCGTGGCAATTTCTTAAGAACTGCAAAAATTTGCATATCTCACATTTGTCAACAATTACCAACTGCATCCACCACAAGTTAATTTAATAAATTCGAAATACACATTGGGGATTTAATAAATGCGGAGTTACCACTCCACCCAATATACTTGCTCTATGCTGCCAACACATATGATGCTTATCACCAACCGTATTCCTTTACTCAAAATGTATAGGCCTACAGAACCCAAAGCTATACGCTGAGATTCAATACTTTCAATTCAAAGATATGCAAAGAATCAAAAGAATCGGATTATTTTGGATTTGATCGGATTTCTGTAAAAATATGTCAGATCGGATTGGATTTACCATCAAGTCATTTGGATTGGATTCTGATCTTTCCCGTGTACAATCGGATCGGATCGACGGCCATTCTCTGATCCGACGCACATCTTTGCTGTAGAGGTCTCAGCCATTGGGGCTGTTCACTAACTAAAATTCTGCCGGCATAATATCAGCTGACTTTTTGAACGTCGGTATAACACCGAAATCGGCAGATTATTCAGTCGGCTTCGGTGGCATACCGTCGTTCATTAAGTCAGCTGATATTCTGCCGGAAGAATTTGAATTAATGAACAGCCCCATTGTATGCAATGGTAGTAAGAGATGGAGAGATTCGTCTCCCTTTGCCTAACGTGATTGGCCAGTGCGTAAGGAAAGTTGTATTAGGGAACACACGAGGTGTCGTTGTCATATTGAAGACTGAACATCTGCCAAGTGAGCAGTACTTATCATATACTGCATATTAGGTAGAGTGGTAACTCCGCATTTATTAAATCCCCAATGTGTATACACTTTCGAATTCATTAAATGAACTGAAAGGAGGTGCAGTCGGAATTGTTTCAAAATGTGAGATATGCACATTTATGCAGTTTTTAAGAGATGAAAACGGAATTGACTGATCATGATAGCAAAGCAGAAATCAATGATATTATTTTACAGATTGTTCGTGTCATCACAGCCTTGGATAGGCAATATTTGTCAATTTGGCAACTCAATGACCTGCTATTGCTTTCATGAATTAGAAATATGAAATTTCAGACAAGAAAGCACAATAAGATGTCGACTTTTTCATGAAGACTTCCATTATGAAACGGATTATGAAATTCCCTTGATGATCAGCTTAATTTCCGCTTAGTTAGGATGCCTGTTATCAAATATTCATTCCTTTTGATATCCAACTTGTTTGATACTACTTACATAGAGGAGTCATCTCGGTAGTATGTAAATTGGCAAAATTTTGACTTTTCTAGAACTGCTCAAATAACTTATTGGACAGCAGGATCGTAATCTCCACAAGAAACTGAATCTTTTGATATAAAAATTTTCACTGTATGCAGATACTTTTTTGAGTCAACACTCTACCTATATATCCCTACTCTATGGTACCTACCTTTGACTCAATGCTTCTCCGTGATAAATTCATCAAATGGAAATATTATTCACATCTTTCGACTCCTCATGATCTAGATATGCTAACTGTGTGCGTTCAATAATTTAGTTCGTCAGAATTCAGGCTTGAATTTGCATAACGTTCAATGGAAAATTGCTCTTCCTGCCCCTCGGGACTGGTTCTAGGCGTGACCATCAGTATTAAAAATGTCATCTCGAGAGGTCATCGGTTAACCTGGCAGACAGTTCGTTGCAGTCCGTCCGGCTGCGAAGTGCCCCAAGAGTCACGTTTTAGCTAGCTATAACCACTGACTTACAGTATGATCTTAGCCACTGGTAAAAGAATTGGAGGCTCCTCGTCCAACCAGGACTAAAAACTTAGTGCAGCACACAATTTATTATCGAAATAAGCTTAAATAAACAAATATGAATATATTTGTGTTCCACAGAAAGCAGAGTGAAGGGGAATACTCAGATTGATTATGTTATGGTGTATGTCTGTATGGTGGTGGCTGTTCTTCAGTTTCATTATAGGAGGGAAGCCCAAATATTGGATACGCAAGGTGTTCACCGCTAGGATTCCCTTGAGTTGAGACAGTCGGGTGGCCGGGTGGCAACACAGGATTGACAATATATGTTTGACCAGGTTGACCAGCATACGAGTATACCTGAGCAGGATTAGATGCGGCAACATGCGTTACAGTAGTCACAGTAGGAGTTGTGGCTACTTCATTTGGAGCAGGTCTGCGGAATCGTGGTCGGCCAGTCACTTTTCTACAAATCAAACCCGTATGACAAGCAACAGCCACACCACCAATAGCTATAATGAACCATACCCCGCCGATGGCACATCCAATGATGAATGTTGTGTTTGGAGTAGTAATCCCAAGACATGAATCACTCAACCATGTTGTTGGCCAGACACTCTTACTGCAATCAGAGCAACAATATTCCTCAACCACGTCCCCGCAGCAATATTTAGAACAACTGATGGATGTATTGCTTTGACATGTTTCAAAGGCAAACGCTTGGTAAATCAGAATGACCATCAACAAGCCCCATGTCCATATCATGGATGGATGATGAAACATTTCTCGGTGATCTCTCCACAACTGGAATAAGGAAAACAAAAATGAATAGGCATGAGCAGGCATGACAGGGCATTAAGAATAGCATGATGAATATCTGTGACATAGGAATCATGGAATAATATGATATTCTTAGAACATGAAATGTGATCCTCTATAGCAGTGGTGGGCAACGCGTGGCCCGCCGGGATATATTGGGTGGCCCGCCACCGCTTCTCACATTTAAAGTGGCCTGTGGGCATTTTTTGAATCGATGATGTGAAAATGACTCCTCCGACCTTTGGGAGGTGCATCTAAGGTGAGGGATCCTTTTTAGAATTTTCAAAACCATTAATTAACAACTAAATAAGCAACATGATAGCACAAAAAACAAAAATTCACATTCAAATTATCCAACCATGCTCCTTTCTTAATGAATATCTTCTCGTATAAGCGCAAAATGGTCATCACCTGCGCGAGTTTATGCTAAGTCACATAGTATTCGATGCCCTGCTGAGCATGTTTCTCTACGCAACAAACCACGCCTGAATGATCATAGAAAGTAGACCTTGACTACGAATGGAGGAATCCAACTGCACGATTTTGACACGCCAACATTTTTTCAAATATTCTTGCTGAATTTATTTTATATACTACTACACTAATATATATTTCGTATACTGGATTGGTAGTAGCGCACAACTAACATTAGTGGAGCCCATGCACGGTTTTTGAAGGACATATATGCACGTATGTACATGTAGCGCGACCACTATATATGCATGTGCAGTACAGGAGCCCATATGTACACTAAAAAGTACGGAATGAAAGAATATTAAGCTTATACTGCTGCCTTTTAAAACTGGTGGCCCGCAAGCCTTTTCACGGGCCACTCCTTGTGGCCCGCTATCCCAACTTGGTTGCCCACCACTGCTCTATAAAGACAGTATAAAGATAGTAATATGATATAATTGGAATTTAAGTGCATGGCCAACCCATAGTGAATCCTTCAGCGCGCCGATCATTATTCAAATGCTTGTTGTTGTAACTGAGGCAAATAACTAATGAAAATTGAATTTAAAAATGATCGAATATAGTCCTATTTCGCCATAAGCGCATAAAAGCATTGTCAGCACTAGACCCGAAATGATAAACACGACCTTCATAGACTTCTTCGACAGCAACTGTAGGCATATCGCGCATTGCACGGTAATATCTGTACTGCAAACTAGGTTTATATAGGAATTTTATTCAGTGTTCAATGATATTTCTTCGATTTGTCTCGTTGCTGGATTTATCCCTGTTACATTATATTCAATTCCTACTGTTCTTATATGCCACACCGTGCATCTGATGATGTTCTACTAGTCAAGTACGCGGATGATATTATAATCATTGCAGCAAGCATATTTCCAGATATTTTATTCGCATCTTAAAATTGTGTTCAAGGAAGCATATTCTCCAACCAACAACTTGCTCATCAATAGCCTACCCAAAAATTCCGAAAATTATAGGAAAAAGGAGGGAAAATTCTGAGTTAAGTCACAAAAACATGAATAGTTAATTCTACAATTGATACTAGCTTCACAGATAATCAACAAGATTTGCTCGCCAACAAGAGCATTGTCAAAAAGCTCATTTCCGATTATGTCTGCATGCTTTGTATTTCTTGACGGCATTTCTACCACTCACTACGAGGTGCTAACAGTTTATGACGTTTATCTCTCCTATCTATAGACGTATATTTTGATGCAAATGCATATCTAAATATTATTTTTTTCATAGTTTTAACAATTGCTATTCAAAAGAAAAACGTGTTATTTCCATATATACAGATATTCATTGATATTAATGCATGTCAATACTCATTTTTCAATATAGTCACCTTCAATTTCAGTACACTTTTCCATCTCTTCTCAAACCACTCCTGTGGAAATCTTGTGGGTGAAGATTTCAGTTCTCTTTTGATTTCCTTTTCACCATTGAATCGAACATTCCTGAGCGGCTACTCCACAGAGACACATTCGTCTGTCGCTGCTACTCTAAAGGTGACGCGATTCTATCTCAGCCATTGCGTGCAATGGTAGAGAGATGCGGAGAGATGTGTCTCCCTTTCGCTAGCGTTGTCACATTGAAGACTGAACATCTGCCAAGTAAACAGCACCTATCTATGACTCAATGTTTCTCCGTGATAAATTTGTCAAATGGAAATATGATTCACATCATTCGACTCCTCACGATCTAAATATACTGACTGTGAATGCTCAATACGGTTCAATGCGGTTCAATGTTCGGTTTCAAGTCTGGGGAATACGGTGGGTGAGGAGGCAGCTATCACTTCAGCTGCTTGATTACGGTCATCGTTGTTTTCGCTGTGTGGACCCTTGCGTTGTCCTGTATGAAATGAAGGACGTCGCGAGATCTTTCCCGGTATCTTCTCCTGCAGCAGCTTGTGCACAATCTGCAAGAGACTGCTGTAATACTCGGCTTTGATGCTGCCTTCCAGGAGGCCAAGACAAACAGCGGAGTTGGTGATCCGAACGTCTCTCTGCTCTGCAGTCAGCCTTAGCATCAAACGAGTCGATACCTTCGATAACTCAAGGCAGTCATGGCCGGTACGCTGAAGAGTCCCAAGCGACAGACCAGACTTTTTCTCCAGTTCATCGAATGTTAGGCTTCTGTCAGACTGGATAGCTCTCATTTTCTTCATTGGTTTAAGTGGATGGGTGACCGCAATGACTCCAATGATTTGCGTCCGTCCGAGAACTGACTGAACCACTGGCTAATGGCCGCTCTTGCAGGAGCATTGTCTCCAAAGTCTGCTTTTATTCGTTAAGCTGATCGTATGAACGAATCCCTGAATTCCTTGAACAGAAAGAGCAGAACAGCTCTCCAGTCACGATTTGTGAAGTCCGTCATGCTGGCAAAAGTGAAATTACTTCAATAGTTAATGGCTTCAAGTCGTGTCTTAATGGGCTACCAATCAACTGACATAGACTCACACAATTTACATGATTGATGCGAATGACAACGATCAATGATAAAAGAAAAATGTCAAACTAAAACCACAGCAATCAAACGTCACGAACTTTTGGTACGCCCTCGTATCGGAAGTATCATAACTTAATGACTAATTGTATCCTACCTTCAAAGAGCATCAAAGCTAAACTGCTCGCCCACACAAACGATTCAAGATTGTCAAGTGAGTTATTTCAAAATTTGTACGTATATTTTGAATTACCTGACAGTTCTTCAACTGCCTAATCAGAATAGCGATCTATGTATAGAAAGCATCACATATCTATTAATGATTAATCCTGGCTAAATAGGGCAAAATTAGTTTCGGTTCCCCATTAAGAATATTAACTTATTCCTCATTAACGTAATCTATCCTTTTAAATTATGTTTTAGTTTTATTATTATTTTTGTTTGTTTGTTTGTTTATTTACATTTTGAATCATGACATTTTCGATACATAGATCGCTATTAGACGAAGATCCGTCAGGTAATCCAAAGCATGCAAGCAAATTCGGAAATGAGCCTTTGAAATGGGCTTTTTAGAATGATTGGCTAGTAAATCTTGCTGATTATATGTGAAGCTAGTATCAATTGTAGAATTAACTATTGATGTTTTAGTGACATTTCCCAGAATTTCCCTCCTTTTCCCATTATTTTTGGAATTTTTGGGTATTGATGAGTAAATTCTTGGTTGGAGAATATACTTTTTTAAACATATTTTGAGATGCGAATAAAATATCTGAAAAAATATTTGCTGGAGTTAATGCCAGCTTCATCGCCTTACTTCTATTGATATTTTCTGAGATGCTGAGATAGTCGGACAATAATAAGATTGCGATGAAATCAGAGAAAATTCACCAAATGTTTATCATGCTACGCAACAATTATGCCATGGATGATGTCCAAGTTCCTCGGATTCCAATCTGCAAGATTCTAAAAATAGGTACCATGTGAAGCATGTAATTGCAATTTGAAATTCCGACAGCATGACTTTTTGTGTGCAATATCACTGAAAAATATTATTAAGACTTCCTGTACTACTAAAATTGAAACCCTTCATCTCTATTCCTGGTTTGGTGCAAATATATGACAACTGTGTGAGAAGGATCTCAGATACTATGTTTCAGCAGTTTGAGCAGCTCTTCCTTAGAACGTGTAAAGAATAGGACTCACAAAAAGATTGGCAGTTCCTCTACCTGTGATTGCTTAGTAGTTTTGACATTATTACTTCTCTGTCCCAAGTTTGGGATCAATTATTTCATAATTTTATGTCCTCAACATCTGCCGTACTCGCAAAAGCTAACCATGCCAGTCTGTCTAACAACAGTGGGAAGTACGTCATCCATTGCATAAAATGCTAAAATTGCTAAATAGCTGTCTTGTTCGTCGACACAGTTCCTTCCTTCGCAGCATTTCTATTGTACATGAGTGACTTCAACATTTGATTTTGACCATCATTTTTTCAAATTAAATTCATATGTCGTGCCTAAAGATTACCATTATTGAGGTTTTACAGAAGCGCATCTATTATTATTATGATACTCGTAGCATCCTATCGAAGCTATCATGCTTCCATGTTTTTCCACACACATTGATATATCAATTAACAGGCATACATGGAATAAAGTAAGCGCAATACTGCTTTTCGAAAATTTGCTGCGTCCGTTCTCTCAAAATCAGTGGAATTTACGTATTGATTAAGTATTACGGTACTTCATAGATCCATAGATCTGCTACAGATAGTGATGAAAGATGAATATAAAAGTCCTAAGTAATCTAGTAGTCAAAATTAAGAAATATATCAGGAAATGCATTAATGAGACTTAAGATTCAGTATAATGTACATAAACATATCTTGTTGTCTCCCTATAATGAGCATGATTCATATTTTAACATGGCTTCAGCCAGTCGCATCTACTGGCCTTGCTATTGGTTTTGATATTGCTGATTACGTTGCATGGGAAATTATAAGTTACTAAAAGCTGAAAACTCCTATAAATCTATCTCAGATTACAAAATGACAAACACTAGCCTGTTTGCAAACTTGGTTCCACATATTTAAATGAGGCTCGCATTTGAGCAAGTAGTACATGATTGCATCTTTATGGCATGGTATCTCTTTGTATCTTAAATCGCAATACATTCTAAAAGACAATCCTCTCCGGTCACAGATTGTACACAGCTACTTGTCCAGGTGTTATGTATCTAGGAGGCCATGTTTATAGCATTCCACGAGTTAGATATATAAAATGCACGAACCCGTAGAGTGAGAACCATTCAAATCTAACCATTTCGAATGCTATGATGGAGCAATATCATGCACGAGTGGCGTAGAGAATTTTATTTGCCTTTGCCAACGTGTTTTGATGATCAAGGACATAATGTGACTGATATGTCTATGATTATCAAGAGTGTTTAAATAGAAATGTAGCCTGATCAAGCATGTAAATAGCTAGTGTCAGATCTAATATATGCTAAAGTAGGACAAGATCAGTCTTAATTGGCACTATGCTCCTTCCAGTGCATTGGAGTAGATATTTTCTCCCGCGTGGGCAATAATCTGCTTTACAGGTCAAATAAAGCGATAGGATATCTACATTACATCCACGGAGACAAATAGAATACATGATTATCGCTAATATTCAGCAGTTTGAAAATATGCTGTCAGGAATAGGGAAAGATGAGGATAAAGGTTGAAAAAAATTGGTTTTTCATCTTTGCACTGAAAATATGCCTCATTTCATTCTTCTGTTCTGCAATGGTCTCCTAGGAAGCCATATGGGATCCTATGCATGTGCATTATGTTTGGAATCTAAAGAACATGTCTGACTTGTGTTGTTATTATTCCTAAAAATGAAATGCATCTAGCATCTAGCATCCCGGGCTCCCAAACCGAAATCTTACCAAGCCCTGGGTCATGAGCCCGGGCTTACCAGTGTTCAGTACCGAGTCCGTGCTTGAAAGCAGCTATCTTACAAAATTGCAATCCTTCTAAATCATGTTTATGCTAGGTCACAATAACTCTATTAATGATGTTTATATGTTATCTATAATATGTTTATATATATATCCGAAATAAAAATCCACGTAGAACGTAGAAGGAAAAGCCAAAGAATTCTGCCCGACCGGTTTCTACCTATCTTGTAGGCTTCTCAAGGGCTAAATGATTTATTCAAAAGCAAATATCCAATACATGGATTGTTCATGTACAACCAAAACATAACATTAGATAAATCGATATCATAAAGAGATGAAAAGAAAAATATATATTCATGGAAAAATGTTTGCATACTGTCACAAGATAGAAAAGATGTCACTTTAGCTGTTATTCATAGATTTATTATCTCTATTCAGAAGTCGTCTTACTATTTTGATGCACATTTGTTCTTTAGTTTCTCTGTACATTTTGTCATATTTTGCCGGTAGTTGTAAAAGAGGGAAAACGTTAAAAGATGGAATAAGATTTTTAGCGCATTCATTTTTATGATTACTTACATAAAGGATTTTCCATATTGGGGAAGTCTGATCTGCTCTCGATGGACACGAACCCTTGATCGTAAGGTGTCGAATGTTTGGCCCACGTACAGTTCATTGCAACCGCGACATTGAATAGCGTATATGCTGTTACTTGAAGAGCAATTCATGTTTGATTTCAAAGTAAATGTTTTTCCTATATTCTCTGATTTATATTTCAGTTCTTTACCGATAATCAAGTGGTGGCAGAAACAGCTATTATCGTTGCATTTTGAAGCCCCAGTGATAATGATTCTTCTATTCCGCCGTAATAATTGAAGTAGAGACGGTGGTTGGCTTTATGAAGCCCGTATCTTCCCATTCTTGAATTTATCCGTTAATTGCAATGATGAGAACACTGGCATTGCGATATTCCGCAAAACTTATATATATATATATATATATATATATTGATCTTAAGATATCTTAACTGTGAATTAATTGACATGTTATTGAATGCAGCTTGCTTAACAATTTTGCAGATCCACTTAGTCGAGTGGAAAAAAGCTATTATCTAAATTTGCTTAGTTAGGAAACTTGAAATTGGAGCCAAGAAGCAGAAGAAGATCTCAACTTTTGTATGAAGACTAGCTTGCATTGTAATGCGGCTCATGAATTTCCTTGATTGTCAGCCTAATTTCCGTTTATCAAGAACATAAGCGGAGTATTATGAATAAGGACAGTAAGAGTGAAATTGAGTGTGCATCTTCGTGATTGTACTGCTGTTGACCTTGATGATTTCGATGTGAATATCCTTCAGAGAGCGCGAAGTACGGTTGACACTGCTTTGATAGAAGCTCGCATGATTCAGGATAGATGTCCATCTATGAATTGTCGTCATGAGCTTGCTGGCTTGTAGGAGAACACAGGTCGCGCCATATAGATTTTTATTCAGCTTTTATATATATATATATATATATATATATATATATATATGTCCAAGTAGCATGCCATATGCGCATGTTTTAGACTCTATGAAGAAGGGTCTGGACCCGAAACGTCGAGTAAAAGCTAGTTTTTTCTTTACTATTTTAACTAACGGATTTTCAGAAATTCAAGGGAGTGCGTTTCTCGATTACGAGTAACGCCTATAATCATGATCCTCCCGTTTGCTGCCATCACTTTGCTAGGAAATATTCATTCTTTTTTTATGTCTGATCTGTTTCACATACTGCCTACATTAAAAGTCTGAAGCACCAATTCGCTGGTATACAAACACAGCAAAATTTTACAATAATCTGACTTTTTGAAAAATGACCAAACATTTTTGGACCGCAAGACCGCAATCAACACACAAAAACTGAATCTTTTGATATAAGAATTTTCACTGTATGCTGAAATTTTTTTTGAGTCGACACTCTTTCTACTGTTTACTAACTCTATGCATCGATATATTTCAGCAAATAATTTTAGGAAAATTGTAAGTACAAAGCCTTCTATAACCAAAGACTCAAAATTTGTGAAACAAAGCGTTAAATAATCAATTAATAAATTAAGATTGACATAGAACATTTGAAGGTCAAACTTGAGTTTGCTGATGATGGTGGAAGTCTTAATTTATTCTATGCTTGTTTCCCATTTTAGTTTCTGCAGAGGTACATCCAATCCTTGTCCTGGTCTAACCACATCCGCAGTCAATGCATTTGCTCACCGTGAAAAAGTTGTCCGCACTTGTCAGGCTTCGTTAGAGAAATGAAAGAGAAGTGAGTCAGCTATCGCGCATTGTCTAGATAAGGATGAATACGCTCATCATGAACATTTGAACAATTTCGATGGTGCACGCACGAAGTTTATCATTGAATTTCATTATGATGGCTTCTTTCTAATTATAGTACATCGTAAATTAGAGCGTTGAAGAAAAGTAAAACGAAATTTGAAACCACCATCCGAAATATCCTCGAGTATTGCGCTCCATTGTTGATTTCCGCGCATCAAAAAGATAGTGATTTATTTGATTTGGCACAAAGACGAAATGTATGTCTATAGACATATTAGAACTATATGTGGTACTTCAAGCTGTTTATGTGATAATTTTTTGCCTCTAAACCAGGGCTGTGGAGCCGGAGCCTTAAGGAGCCGATGGTTTTGGTCGGAGCCGGAGCCGATTTATCACAAAGGCTCCGGCTCCGATAGTTTGAGCTTTGATATAAATCTAGAATTTTGAAAGTTATTAATTGGCATCATAAAAAAATTAAATCATTTGAAATCTAAAGATATGTCTTTTAAGTATACCAATGATCTGTCCTCCACGATATCTTTGCAGTTGCCGCCTTCTTTTGTATTATATTTATTATATATTTACACACATGTGTAATATTTTTTTATTGCATATGTTTCGTAAGACTAATTTCCATATTGACAACGTATTCTCCAAAATCCATTAATTTGAAGACTTGTTATATGCATGCTAACTAGATGATTGTAGATTCCTAAAGACAAGTCGCCAGTCATTCATGTACACATTTCCAGTTCAGTCAGCAAAGATAATATAGCTACATTTCTTGCGCAATGTCTTAAATCTAATACGGTTACTATGTAGCCCATCATCTATCGGTATGGCTACTGGCAGAAGCTACTGGCATCTGTGACAATGCCAATTTCCTTAGATTGTATTGTAGGCTCTTGTGCAGTCCCCCCCACCTACATTTTTCAAAACAATCGATTATTCAATTTGATCAATTTTGATTGGAGGGATAACTCTTCACACTCACACGAATGACCTGACTACAAGTCCTCACATGGCTATAGCAATAAGCGACCCAGCCACTTCTAGTAGCGCCCTATTATTTTAAAGGTATCTCATTCACAATGAATTTCCTTTGACTTCAAAATTCAAAGGGTATATTTCAATGCGAAAAACCCGAAGGAAATTTACAATGTTGACTTGCTGACGAAGTTTGCGACCATGACATCGCAATTACCCACGTAGATTTTTACAACAGCACGGAATGCTTCACTCAAACCGGTGATGCTGAAACGGACATCCAATGGTGCTGCATCTTTTGACCAGAGAAAAAATGGGGGGGGCGGACTGCACAAGAGCCGTATCGTGTAATACTATTTCCCCAAATGTCATAGACCTGTGGATTTCAAGAATTTTCATTATTATTTTTTCCGTCTGTCAACACTTTATGTTGATATCATGCTAACTTATATGTAAACAATAAAAAAAGACTGAGACGCTCTCAATAAAGGCGCCTTTTGACCTCCCTTTTCTATTGTCTGTGACATTAAACCGCAAGCGCATTCGAAAGCTAGCAATGTAGATGGGATTTCTGCTCGGTGCTCGCAGTCAAATTTTTATTATGCATAGCACCCTGCAACATACTGTGTGATACTCCGAGTTCAGTTTCATCAGCCTAACCATCATCAGTGGTAATGTGTTATACATAGATTGAAAATAATAATATACATGAATCATTGATGAATTATTTAGTGCAACTTTACGCCATAATGAAAAATACGAAATTAATATAATGTAAGTTAGGCCTTAACTTATTAAGTATGCTGCATACAATTACAAAACTTGTCCTAAATTAGATATTTTTAATTTTTTTAAGTATAATTTTCAATTGTACATTTCTAGCCTACACTGCAATGAGGCTATCTAAATTACAATTTCTACAGATGATGAGTCGTGGGCTACCCACCGATCATATTATTCATGGACCAACAGACTATTGAATAAAGGCAATAACAAATAACAATAACAACCTAAGCTAGCCTATATACACTTTAATATTCAATAAAGCAATTGATATCTTTATTGATACGGTATATTTGGCTATATAGCCGATACCCTTTCCATGTTCGAGTAGATACAGGCCCTATAAGCTATTTAGAGGCATACGCTATCCAGTTTCATATTCAAGCTTTGTTAAAAAGCTTATACTACTATTCGGCCCCTGTGACGGCTAATTAGGTATATCATCATCACTCATGTGGTCTTATTTAATGTAGCCTCGTAGTAGACTGGTTGCAGGCTAGGCCAATTTATATTTAGCCAGTGCGGGAGATCTTTATCTAATTTAACCAATCCTGGCTGTAGCTTTATTTTATCTTTCAGAGATAGTCAATTCATGCAAAAATATATGACAAGTATGTTATTTGTCATTATATTAGACTATTATCATTTTTATTATTAACTTAAGTCGTTGCTTGTTAATGAAAACTAATTTGATGATTGTAGCAAGCCTCTAAAGGCCACACCGTTATCCAAAAAACCCGTTCAACGGATCCAGGATAACCAGCATAGATAGAACCTGAATTTGAAGTCGGAGCCGGAGCCGAGCCGGAGCCGGAGCCTTTCACATCAGTGTCGTGGAGCCGGAGCCGGAGCCGATGAGATAACGTATCGGCTCCACAGCCCTGCTCTAAACTACCGGCGAACTATCCTGGCATTTAGCTATTCTCGCAGCTACTTAATGATCCTGAACATCCGCTCCATCATTTCAAACCAGATATGCTTCCATTTTCTGGCAAATTTCGTGTCCCAAAGTGTGATCTCGCCTTGAGACATAGATCTTTCCTTCCAAGTATGTGTAGACTTGCAAATAGTGGCTTTCTGTGACCTTCTGTCAAAGTACATTTTTTTACATGATTACTTTGCTAAATTTACTTTTTGACTGTCTCACGATTTTTATTATTGAGACCATAATTTTTTCAAATATGCGACATTTATTATTATTATTATTATTTTGAATTGATCTGTCTTGAAATCCACATTACATTGTAAGTCCACTTCCAACCTGAAATCTTGAAGTAGGACTGTTCTATTCAATATTACTTCACCTGTAATGCGGAATGCTACGTACCTAGGAGATATTTTTTCGGAATTGTATATTTCGTTTCTCTTGTCCCGTGCAGATGAAGTTGTCAAAGGAATCGCCAATTCGTGGAGATAGACAACTGACAGCATTGTTCGTGAATATACAACCAACAATATTTATTAACCACGATGTCAATAAATCATCTATAAATCAACGCTACAACAAAGTAAGTTCATTAAAGAAATGGTTCACTGCTTCATCACATTTGGAGGAGTCAGATGCAACTCTGTGCTACTTGAGCTTAGTCACATGTATGCTTTATCTTTACCACTCATTATTATTGAACGAATTTAGTCTAATATAGTATTTTCACCAATAACTACTGTCGTATCACTAATGTTCTCGGCTTACTTTAAACCTATCCATTTTCACGTGCATTGATTAACAGTTATCACATGCATTATAAGTCTATGGTATATGTAGTTTTGTTCGACACATGGTTTTGTTCGACAATGGTTTTGTTCGACAATGGTTTTGTTCGACAATGGTTTTGTTCGACAAAGGTTTTGTTCGACACATGGTTTTGTTCGACAAATGGTTTTGTTCGACAATGGTTTTGTTCGACAGTGGTTTTGTTCGACAATGGTTTTGTTC
The DNA here is from genome assembly GCA_907163375.1 of Prostheceraeus crozeri. Taxonomy (NCBI): domain Eukaryota; kingdom Metazoa; phylum Platyhelminthes; order Polycladida; family Euryleptidae; genus Prostheceraeus; species Prostheceraeus crozeri. The sequence goes on along the minus strand of CAJQUW010011349.1, from coordinate 17,916 downwards.
GACTGTGGTTTTGTTCGACACATGGTTTTGTTCGACAATGGTTTTGTTCGACAAATGGTTTTGTTCGACAATGGTTTTGTTCGACAATGGTTTTGTTCGACAAATGGTTTTGTTCGACAATGGTTTTGTTCGACAATGGTTTTGTTCGACAATGGTTTTGTTCGACAATGGTTTTGTTCGACAATGGTCTTGTTCGACAATGGTTTTGTTCGACACATGGTTTTGTTCGACAATGGTTTTGTTCGACAATGGTTTTGTTCGACAGTGGTTTTGTTCGACAATGGTTTTGTTCGACAATGGTCTTGTTCGACAATGGTTTTGTTCGACAATGGTTTTGTTCGACAATGGTTTTGTTCGACAATGGTTTTGATCGACAATGGTCTTGTTCGACACATGGTTTTGTTCGACACATGGTTTTGTTCGACAATGGTTTTGTTCGACACATGGTTTTGTTCGACAATGGTTTTGTTCGACAATGGTTTTGTTCGACAATGGTTTTGTTCGACAATGGTTTTGTTCGACAATGGTTTTGTTCGACTGCGGTTTTGTTCGACACATGGTTTTGTTCGACAATGGTTTTGTTCGACAATGGTTTTGTTCGACAATGGTTTTGATCGACAATGGTCTTGTTCGACAATGGTTTTGTTCGACACATGGTTTTGTTCGACAATGGTTTTGTTCGACAATGGTTTTGTTCGACAGTGGTTTTGTTCGACAATGGTTTTGTTCGACAATGGTTTTGTTCGACAATGGTTTTGTTCGACAATGGTTTTGTTCGACAATGGTTTTGTTCGACAGTGGTTTTGTTCGACAATGGTTTTGTTCGACACATGGTTTTGTTCGACAATGGTTTTGTTCGACAATGGTTTTGTTCGACAATGGTTTTGTTCGACACATGGTTTTGTTCGACAATGGTTTTGTCCGACAATGGTTTTGTTCGACAATGGTTTTGTTCGACAATGGTTTTGTTCGACACATGGCTTTGTTCGACAATGGTTTTGTTCGACACATGGTTTTGTTCGACAATGGTTTTGTTCGACAAATGGTTTTGTTCGACAATGGTTTTGTTCGACAATGGTTTTGTTCGACAATGGTTTTGTTCGACAATGGTTTTGATCGACAATGGTCTTGTTCGACAATGGTTTTGTTCGACACATGGTTTTGTTCGACAATGGTTTTGTTCGACAATGGTTTTGTTCGACAGTGGTTTTGTTCGACAATGGTTTTGTTCGACACATGGTTTTGTTCGACAATGGTTTTGTTCGACAATGGTCTTGTTCGACAATGGTTTTGTTCGACATTGGTTTTGTTCGACAATGGTTTTGTTCGACAATGGTTTTGTTCGACACATGGCTTTGTTCGACAATGGTCTTGTTCGACAATGGTTTTGTTCGACAATGGTTTTGTTCGACACATGGTTTTGTTCGACAATGGTTTTGTTCGACAGTGGTTTTGTTCGACAATGGTTTTGTTCGACAATGGTTTTGTTCGACAGTGGTTTTGTTCGACAATGGTTTTGTTCGACAATTGTTTTGTTCGACAATGGTTTTGTTCGACAATGGTTTTGTTCGACAGTGGCTTTGTTCGAAAATGGTTTTGTTCGACAATGGTTTTGTTCGACAGTGGTTTTGTTCGACAATGGTTTTGTTCGACCATGGTTTTGTTCGACAATGGTTTTGTTCGACAGTGGTTTTGTTCGACAATGGTTTTGTTCGACAATGGTTTTGTTCGACAGTGGTTTTGTTCGACAATGGTTTTGTTCGACAATGGTTTTGTTCGACAATGGTTTTGTTCGACAGTGGTTTTGTTCGACAATGGTTTTGTTCGACAATGGTTTTGTTCGACACATGGTTTTGTTCGACAATGGTTTTGTTCGACAATGGTTTTGTTCGACAATGGTTTTGTTCGACAATGGCTTTGTTCGACACATGGCTTTGTTCGACAATGGTTTTGTTCGACACATGGTTTTGATCGACACATGGTTTTGTTCGACAGTGGTTTTGTTCGACAATGGTTTTGTTCGACAATGGTTTTGTTCGACAGTGGTTTTGTTCGACAGTGGTTTTGTTCGACAATGGTTTTGTTCGACAATGGTTTTGTTCGACAGTGGTTTTGTTCGACAATGGTTTTGTTCGACAGTGGTTTTGTTCGACAGTGGTTTTGTTCGACAATGGTTTTGTTCGACAAATGGTTTTGTTCGACAATGGTTTTGTTCGACAATGGTTTTGTTCGACAATGGTTTTGTTCAACAGTGGTTTTGTTCGACAATGGTTTTGTTCGACAATGGTTTTGTTCGACAGTGGTTTTGTTCGACAGTGGTTTTGTTCGACATTATGATATATATATACATTATACAATGTAGATAATAAGCTGATTATTTTCTTTCGTATACCAAATTCTATATCATAGCATTCATGGACATCCCTGATTAAATTGCAGTCTGTTTCATAAAACTGTATTTTCTTTGTTCAGCATTTTACTCCATACATTCGCGTACTCTGTGGTAGCCTTATATCAAGTTCCATCCTAGCGGGGATATAGAATTGTGACCGGGCAATTGTCGAACAAACCATGTGTCGAACAAAACTACTACATTCAAGTCTATACTCAACAGTGCCAGGTGAAAACATGTAAGAATTAACGCGTGGTTTATTACATTTACCATCAAGCTCGTGTCACAATGCTAATTCTAAACTGTCAACATCATGAATTTATTACAGTAGGTCTATAAGAAGAACATCATGCGTTAATCATGCAATTAATCAAATCATGCTCTAAATCAACATGAGGCATGAAAAAGTGTCAGAATCTTGTCTGTGCACATTTTTTAGCGCGATGACTGCTGACAGTCGATCAGGCAATTGCATTGATTCCACTAATCGCTTGCACATTTCAGGAATTTGTTTCATTTGCTCTTCGATGCCACACATCAATGAATTGTGCAATCAGCTCGCGTTTGCTAGTAGGTACACAGCTTCGCTTGCGCTTCACAATCGTCTAGAGATTTACAATTAGATTAATATTCGGTGAAGAAGACAGCCACTCCAGCAAAGTCATTCACCATCTGCGCAGATGGTCCTTGGCAATACGATTACGAGATGGTTACAATACGATCATCAATGATTTTCTTGTAATAATAGGTGTTCATGTTTAATATATCATTACTGTTTACAAGTAATTTATATAGGCTTATTTAATTAATGTTCAAAATGCATAATGAGTGAGTTTTTTCAAGTATTTGAAGAACTATCGAGCCTTTAATATCTCCGTCTATAAAATCCAATACTGTGATTAGAGACCCCTAATCGTAATTATAATTACGAGACATCCTGCTAAATAAACTACACTGTAATCCTCTGCGTGCGAATTTAGGTCGCACTTACGTGCCAAAAGCCTGGTGACACTCGAGAATAACAAACGGGTGCCAAATAGGTGCAAATCCTGGATGGATTGGCACATAGAAAAATCAGATATAGAGCAAAAATCAGCACTGCTTACAAATCAAATTTTCAGTAGTATTTGAAGTTGTTATAATATGATTATAGCCTAAAATTTTATTTACCTTACAGCTTTATTTATATTTATTATTGATAGCAGGCCTATGCCATATAGCATTTAATGCTTCATATACTTTAAGGGAGTTAATCCTGATACATGGCACACTTAAATTGAAAAGAAGTTTCCATCTTATAATCGAATAAAAAAAATCAAAGCATCATGAAATTGAATAACAAAATTTATTTTTAATACAAACGCATCATACTAATGAGAGCACTCTTTGTTCATCTACAAAAGGGCATGCAACAAAATGACATAGGCTTATACAGATGCATCTTACTGAAACACGAGAAGAAAATACAACTTGGGCTGAAATGAACAGAAATCTGGATAACCAACTTCCATTACCTGAACTAAAAAAAACCATAAACTGTCGTGATAACGAAACCCGCCACTGGGACCTATATAGCCTGACCACCTGGAACCTCTAATCTCTAAAATAAACTGGTCACATCATGCACACTGGCATACTATGCCATCACGTCGTGTGCCTGATCACAACCACATTCAGGACGATCCCCCTCTACTTGCCTTAAGGTCGGCGTCACAATTGTGACTGTTTTTATTCATTGATTATTATTGCCTTGACAACTGATGTGTGGTGGTGAGGGTTTGATCCTGCCAATTGACAGAGTCGCGTAAGTGGCTCGTAGCTCAGTTGGTTAGAGCGCAGGTCTAGTTAACCTTGGTCGTAGGTTCGAATCCTACCAGCCGCACATCTTTTGCATGGCAATTTGATCTATCGTTTATTTAATTTCATTGTTGTTAATTGCATTCACGACATGGTTTAAGATGCTTTGGTGGACAATCGATCCCCGCTACTTGCCTTAATGTCGGCGGTCACAATTGTGACGTGTTATTTATTCATTGATTATTATTGCCTTGACAACTGATGTGTGGTGGTGAGGGTTTGATCCTGCCAATTGACAGAGTCGCGTAAGTGGCTCGTAGCTCAGTTGGTTAGAGCGCAGGTCTAGTTAACCTTGGTCGTAGGTTCGAATCCTACCAGCCGCACATCTTTTGCATGGCAATTTGATCTATCGTTTATTTAATTTCATTGTTGTTAATTGCATTCACGACATGGTTTAAGATGCTTTGGTGGACAATCGATCCCCGCTACTTGCCTTAATGTCGGCGGTCACAATTGTGACGTGTTATTTATTCATTGATTATTATTGCCTTGACAACTGATGTGTGGTGGTGAGGGTTTGATCCTGCCAATTGACAGAGTCGCGTAAGTGGCTCGTAGCTCAGTTGGTTAGAGCGCAGGTCTAGTTAACCTTGGTCGTAGGTTCGAATCCTACCAGCCGCACATCTTTTGCATGGCAATTTGATCTATCGTTTATTTAATTTCATTGTTGTTAATTGCATTCACGACATGGTTTAAGATGCTTTGGTGGACAATCGATCCCCGCTACTTGCCTTAATGTCGGCGGTCACAATTGTGACGTGTTATTTATTCATTGATTATTATTGCCTTGACAACTGATGTGTGGTGGTGAGGGTTTGATCCTGCCAATTGACAGAGTCGCGTAAGTGGCTCGTAGCTCAGTTGGTTAGAGCGCAGGTCTAGTTAACCTTGGTCGTAGGTTCGAATCCTACCAGCCGCACATCTTTTGCATGGCAATTTGATCTATCGTTTATTTAATTTCATTGTTGTTAATTGCATTCACGACATGGTTTAAGATGCTTTGGTGGACAATCGATCCCCGCTACTTGCCTTAATGTCGGCGGTCACAATTGTGACGTGTTATTTATTCATTGATTATTATTGCCTTGACAACTGATGTGTGGTGGTGAGGGTTTGATCCTGCCAATTGACAGAGTCGCGTAAGTGGCTCGTAGCTCAGTTGGTTAGAGCGCAGGTCTAGTTAACCTTGGTCGTAGGTTCGAATCCTACCAGCCGCACATCTTTTGCATGGCAATTTGATCTATCGTTTATTTAATTTCATTGTTGTTAATTGCATTCACGACATGGTTTAAGATGCTTTGGTGGACAATCGATCCCCGCTACTTGCCTTAATGTCGGCGGTCACAATTGTGACGTGTTATTTATTCATTGATTATTATTGCCTTGACAACTGATGTGTGGTGGTGAGGGTTTGATCCTGCCAATTGACAGAGTCGCGTAAGTGGCTCGTAGCTCAGTTGGTTAGAGCGCAGGTCTAGTTAACCTTGGTCGTAGGTTCGAATCCTACCAGCCGCACATCTTTTGCATGGCAATTTGATCTATCGTTTATTTAATTTCATTGTTGTTAATTGCATTCACGACATGGTTTAAGATGCTTTGGTGGACAATCGATCCCCGCTACTTGCCTTAATGTCGGCGGTCACAATTGTGACGTGTTATTTATTCATTGATTATTATTGCCTTGACAACTGATGTGTGGTGGTGAGGGTTTGATCCTGCCAATTGACAGAGTCGCGTAAGTGGCTCGTAGCTCAGTTGGTTAGAGCGCAGGTCTAGTTAACCTTGGTCGTAGGTTCGAATCCTACCAGCCGCACATCTTTTGCATGGCAATTTGATCTATCGTTTATTTAATTTCATTGTTGTTAATTGCATTCACGACATGGTTTAAGATGCTTTGGTGGACAATCGATCCCCGCTACTTGCCTTAATGTCGGCGGTCACAATTGTGACGTGTTATTTATTCATTGATTATTATTGCCTTGACAACTGATGTGTGGTGGTGAGGGTTTGATCCTGCCAATTGACAGAGTCGCGTAAGTGGCTCGTAGCTCAGTTGGTTAGAGCGCAGGTCTAGTTAACCTTGGTCGTAGGTTCGAATCCTACCAGCCGCACATCTTTTGCATGGCAATTTGATCTATCGTTTATTTAATTTCATTGTTGTTAATTGCATTCACGACATGGTTTAAGATGCTTTGGTGGACAATCGATCCCCGCTACTTGCCTTAATGTCGGCGGTCACAATTGTGACGTGTTATTTATTCATTGATTATTATTGCCTTGACAACTGATGTGTGGTGGTGAGGGTTTGATCCTGCCAATTGACAGAGTCGCGTAAGTGGCTCGTAGCTCAGTTGGTTAGAGCGCAGGTCTAGTTAACCTTGGTCGTAGGTTCGAATCCTACCAGCCGCACATCTTTTGCATGGCAATTTGATCTATCGTTTATTTAATTTCATTGTTGTTAATTGCATTCACGACATGGTTTAAGATGCTTTGGTGGACAATCGATCCCCGCTACTTGCCTTAATGTCGGCGGTCACAATTGTGACGTGTTATTTATTCATTGATTATTATTGCCTTGACAACTGATGTGTGGTGGTGAGGGTTTGATCCTGCCAATTGACAGAGTCGCGTAAGTGGCTCGTAGCTCAGTTGGTTAGAGCGCAGGTCTAGTTAACCTTGGTCGTAGGTTCGAATCCTACCAGCCGCACATCTTTTGCATGGCAATTTGATCTATCGTTTATTTAATTTCATTGTTGTTAATTGCATTCACGACATGGTTTAAGATGCTTTGGTGGACAATCGATCCCCGCTACTTGCCTTAATGTCGGCGGTCACAATTGTGACGTGTTATTTATTCATTGATTATTATTGCCTTGACAACTGATGTGTGGTGGTGAGGGTTTGATCCTGCCAATTGACAGAGTCGCGTAAGTGGCTCGTAGCTCAGTTGGTTAGAGCGCAGGTCTAGTTAACCTTGGTCGTAGGTTCGAATCCTACCAGCCGCACATCTTTTGCATGGCAATTTGATCTATCGTTTATTTAATTTCATTGTTGTTAATTGCATTCACGACATGGTTTAAGATGCTTTGGTGGACAATCGATCCCCGCTACTTGCCTTAATGTCGGCGGTCACAATTGTGACGTGTTATTTATTCATTGATTATTATTGCCTTGACAACTGATGTGTGGTGGTGAGGGTTTGATCCTGCCAATTGACAGAGTCGCGTAAGTGGCTCGTAGCTCAGTTGGTTAGAGCGCAGGTCTAGTTAACCTTGGTCGTAGGTTCGAATCCTACCAGCCGCACATCTTTTGCATGGCAATTTGATCTATCGTTTATTTAATTTCATTGTTGTTAATTGCATTCACGACATGGTTTAAGATGCTTTGGTGGACAATCGATCCCCGCTACTTGCCTTAATGTCGGCGGTCACAATTGTGACGTGTTATTTATTCATTGATTATTATTGCCTTGACAACTGATGTGTGGTGGTGAGGGTTTGATCCTGCCAATTGACAGAGTCGCGTAAGTGGCTCGTAGCTCAGTTGGTTAGAGCGCAGGTCTAGTTAACCTTGGTCGTAGGTTCGAATCCTACCAGCCGCACATCTTTTGCATGGCAATTTGATCTATCGTTTATTTAATTTCATTGTTGTTAATTGCATTCACGACATGGTTTAAGATGCTTTGGTGGACAATCGATCCCCGCTACTTGCCTTAATGTCGGCGGTCACAATTGTGACGTGTTATTTATTCATTGATTATTATTGCCTTGACAACTGATGTGTGGTGGTGAGGGTTTGATCCTGCCAATTGACAGAGTCGCGTAAGTGGCTCGTAGCTCAGTTGGTTAGAGCGCAGGTCTAGTTAACCTTGGTCGTAGGTTCGAATCCTACCAGCCGCACATCTTTTGCATGGCAATTTGATCTATCGTTTATTTAATTTCATTGTTGTTAATTGCATTCACGACATGGTTTAAGATGCTTTGGTGGACAATCGATCCCCGCTACTTGCCTTAATGTCGGCGGTCACAATTGTGACGTGTTATTTATTCATTGATTATTATTGCCTTGACAACTGATGTGTGGTGGTGAGGGTTTGATCCTGCCAATTGACAGAGTCGCGTAAGTGGCTCGTAGCTCAGTTGGTTAGAGCGCAGGTCTAGTTAACCTTGGTCGTAGGTTCGAATCCTACCAGCCGCACATCTTTTGCATGGCAATTTGATCTATCGTTTATTTAATTTCATTGTTGTTAATTGCATTCACGACATGGTTTAAGATGCTTTGGTGGACAATCGATCCCCGCTACTTGCCTTAATGTCGGCGGTCACAATTGTGACGTGTTATTTATTCATTGATTATTATTGCCTTGACAACTGATGTGTGGTGGTGAGGGTTTGATCCTGCCAATTGACAGAGTCGCGTAAGTGGCTCGTAGCTCAGTTGGTTAGAGCGCAGGTCTAGTTAACCTTGGTCGTAGGTTCGAATCCTACCAGCCGCACATCTTTTGCATGGCAATTTGATCTATCGTTTATTTAATTTCATTGTTGTTAATTGCATTCACGACATGGTTTAAGATGCTTTGGTGGACAATCGATCCCCGCTACTTGCCTTAATGTCGGCGGTCACAATTGTGACGTGTTATTTATTCATTGATTATTATTGCCTTGACAACTGATGTGTGGTGGTGAGGGTTTGATCCTGCCAATTGACAGAGTCGCGTAAGTGGCTCGTAGCTCAGTTGGTTAGAGCGCAGGTCTAGTTAACCTTGGTCGTAGGTTCGAATCCTACCAGCCGCACATCTTTTGCATGGCAATTTGATCTATCGTTTATTTAATTTCATTGTTGTTAATTGCATTCACGACATGGTTTAAGATGCTTTGGTGGACAATCGATCCCCGCTACTTGCCTTAATGTCGGCGGTCACAATTGTGACGTGTTATTTATTCATTGATTATTATTGCCTTGACAACTGATGTGTGGTGGTGAGGGTTTGATCCTGCCAATTGACAGAGTCGCGTAAGTGGCTCGTAGCTCAGTTGGTTAGAGCGCAGGTCTAGTTAACCTTGGTCGTAGGTTCGAATCCTACCAGCCGCACATCTTTTGCATGGCAATTTGATCTATCGTTTATTTAATTTCATTGTTGTTAATTGCATTCACGACATGGTTTAAGATGCTTTGGTGGACAATCGATCCCCGCTACTTGCCTTAATGTCGGCGGTCACAATTGTGACGTGTTATTTATTCATTGATTATTATTGCCTTGACAACTGATGTGTGGTGGTGAGGGTTTGATCCTGCCAATTGACAGAGTCGCGTAAGTGGCTCGTAGCTCAGTTGGTTAGAGCGCAGGTCTAGTTAACCTTGGTCGTAGGTTCGAATCCTACCAGCCGCACATCTTTTGCATGGCAATTTGATCTATCGTTTATTTAATTTCATTGTTGTTAATTGCATTCACGACATGGTTTAAGATGCTTTGGTGGACAATCGATCCCCGCTACTTGCCTTAATGTCGGCGGTCACAATTGTGACGTGTTATTTATTCATTGATTATTATTGCCTTGACAACTGATGTGTGGTGGTGAGGGTTTGATCCTGCCAATTGACAGAGTCGCGTAAGTGGCTCGTAGCTCAGTTGGTTAGAGCGCAGGTCTAGTTAACCTTGGTCGTAGGTTCGAATCCTACCAGCCGCACATCTTTTGCATGGCAATTTGATCTATCGTTTATTTAATTTCATTGTTGTTAATTGCATTCACGACATGGTTTAAGATGCTTTGGTGGACAATCGATCCCCGCTACTTGCCTTAATGTCGGCGGTCACAATTGTGACGTGTTATTTATTCATTGATTATTATTGCCTTGACAACTGATGTGTGGTGGTGAGGGTTTGATCCTGCCAATTGACAGAGTCGCGTAAGTGGCTCGTAGCTCAGTTGGTTAGAGCGCAGGTCTAGTTAACCTTGGTCGTAGGTTCGAATCCTACCAGCCGCACATCTTTTGCATGGCAATTTGATCTATCGTTTATTTAATTTCATTGTTGTTAATTGCATTCACGACATGGTTTAAGATGCTTTGGTGGACAATCGATCCCCGCTACTTGCCTTAATGTCGGCGGTCACAATTGTGACGTGTTATTTATTCATTGATTATTATTGCCTTGACAACTGATGTGTGGTGGTGAGGGTTTGATCCTGCCAATTGACAGAGTCGCGTAAGTGGCTCGTAGCTCAGTTGGTTAGAGCGCAGGTCTAGTTAACCTTGGTCGTAGGTTCGAATCCTACCAGCCGCACATCTTTTGCATGGCAATTTGATCTATCGTTTATTTAATTTCATTGTTGTTAATTGCATTCACGACATGGTTTAAGATGCTTTGGTGGACAATCGATCCCCGCTACTTGCCTTAATGTCGGCGGTCACAATTGTGACGTGTTATTTATTCATTGATTATTATTGCCTTGACAACTGATGTGTGGTGGTGAGGGTTTGATCCTGCCAATTGACAGAGTCGCGTAAGTGGCTCGTAGCTCAGTTGGTTAGAGCGCAGGTCTAGTTAACCTTGGTCGTAGGTTCGAATCCTACCAGCCGCACATCTTTTGCATGGCAATTTGATCTATCGTTTATTTAATTTCATTGTTGTTAATTGCATTCACGACATGGTTTAAGATGCTTTGGTGGACAATCGATCCCCGCTACTTGCCTTAATGTCGGCGGTCACAATTGTGACGTGTTATTTATTCATTGATTATTATTGCCTTGACAACTGATGTGTGGTGGTGAGGGTTTGATCCTGCCAATTGACAGAGTCGCGTAAGTGGCTCGTAGCTCAGTTGGTTAGAGCGCAGGTCTAGTTAACCTTGGTCGTAGGTTCGAATCCTACCAGCCGCACATCTTTTGCATGGCAATTTGATCTATCGTTTATTTAATTTCATTGTTGTTAATTGCATTCACGACATGGTTTAAGATGCTTTGGTGGACAATCGATCCCCGCTACTTGCCTTAATGTCGGCGGTCACAATTGTGACGTGTTATTTATTCATTGATTATTATTGCCTTGACAACTGATGTGTGGTGGTGAGGGTTTGATCCTGCCAATTGACAGAGTCGCGTAAGTGGCTCGTAGCTCAGTTGGTTAGAGCGCAGGTCTAGTTAACCTTGGTCGTAGGTTCGAATCCTACCAGCCGCACATCTTTTGCATGGCAATTTGATCTATCGTTTATTTAATTTCATTGTTGTTAATTGCATTCACGACATGGTTTAAGATGCTTTGGTGGACAATCGATCCCCGCTACTTGCCTTAATGTCGGCGGTCACAATTGTGACGTGTTATTTATTCATTGATTATTATTGCCTTGACAACTGATGTGTGGTGGTGAGGGTTTGATCCTGCCAATTGACAGAGTCGCGTAAGTGGCTCGTAGCTCAGTTGGTTAGAGCGCAGGTCTAGTTAACCTTGGTCGTAGGTTCGAATCCTACCAGCCGCACATCTTTTGCATGGCAATTTGATCTATCGTTTATTTAATTTCATTGTTGTTAATTGCATTCACGACATGGTTTAAGATGCTTTGGTGGACAATCGATCCCCGCTACTTGCCTTAATGTCGGCGGTCACAATTGTGACGTGTTATTTATTCATTGATTATTATTGCCTTGACAACTGATGTGTGGTGGTGAGGGTTTGATCCTGCCAATTGACAGAGTCGCGTAAGTGGCTCGTAGCTCAGTTGGTTAGAGCGCAGGTCTAGTTAACCTTGGTCGTAGGTTCGAATCCTACCAGCCGCACATCTTTTGCATGGCAATTTGATCTATCGTTTATTTAATTTCATTGTTGTTAATTGCATTCACGACATGGTTTAAGATGCTTTGGTGGACAATCGATCCCCGCTACTTGCCTTAATGTCGGCGGTCACAATTGTGACGTGTTATTTATTCATTGATTATTATTGCCTTGACAACTGATGTGTGGTGGTGAGGGTTTGATCCTGCCAATTGACAGAGTCGCGTAAGTGGCTCGTAGCTCAGTTGGTTAGAGCGCAGGTCTAGTTAACCTTGGTCGTAGGTTCGAATCCTACCAGCCGCACATCTTTTGCATGGCAATTTGATCTATCGTTTATTTAATTTCATTGTTGTTAATTGCATTCACGACATGGTTTAAGATGCTTTGGTGGACAATCGATCCCCGCTACTTGCCTTAATGTCGGCGGTCACAATTGTGACGTGTTATTTATTCATTGATTATTATTGCCTTGACAACTGATGTGTGGTGGTGAGGGTTTGATCCTGCCAATTGACAGAGTCGCGTAAGTGGCTCGTAGCTCAGTTGGTTAGAGCGCAGGTCTAGTTAACCTTGGTCGTAGGTTCGAATCCTACCAGCCGCACATCTTTTGCATGGCAATTTGATCTATCGTTTATTTAATTTCATTGTTGTTAATTGCATTCACGACATGGTTTAAGATGCTTTGGTGGACAATCGATCCCCGCTACTTGCCTTAATGTCGGCGGTCACAATTGTGACGTGTTATTTATTCATTGATTATTATTGCCTTGACAACTGATGTGTGGTGGTGAGGGTTTGATCCTGCCAATTGACAGAGTCGCGTAAGTGGCTCGTAGCTCAGTTGGTTAGAGCGCAGGTCTAGTTAACCTTGGTCGTAGGTTCGAATCCTACCAGCCGCACATCTTTTGCATGGCAATTTGATCTATCGTTTATTTAATTTCATTGTTGTTAATTGCATTCACGACATGGTTTAAGATGCTTTGGTGGACAATCGATCCCCGCTACTTGCCTTAATGTCGGCGGTCACAATTGTGACGTGTTATTTATTCATTGATTATTATTGCCTTGACAACTGATGTGTGGTGGTGAGGGTTTGATCCTGCCAATTGACAGAGTCGCGTAAGTGGCTCGTAGCTCAGTTGGTTAGAGCGCAGGTCTAGTTAACCTTGGTCGTAGGTTCGAATCCTACCAGCCGCACATCTTTTGCATGGCAATTTGATCTATCGTTTATTTAATTTCATTGTTGTTAATTGCATTCACGACATGGTTTAAGATGCTTTGGTGGACAATCGATCCCCGCTACTTGCCTTAATGTCGGCGGTCACAATTGTGACGTGTTATTTATTCATTGATTATTATTGCCTTGACAACTGATGTGTGGTGGTGAGGGTTTGATCCTGCCAATTGACAGAGTCGCGTAAGTGGCTCGTAGCTCAGTTGGTTAGAGCGCAGGTCTAGTTAACCTTGGTCGTAGGTTCGAATCCTACCAGCCGCACATCTTTTGCATGGCAATTTGATCTATCGTTTATTTAATTTCATTGTTGTTAATTGCATTCACGACATGGTTTAAGATGCTTTGGTGGACAATCGATCCCCGCTACTTGCCTTAATGTCGGCGGTCACAATTGTGACGTGTTATTTATTCATTGATTATTATTGCCTTGACAACTGATGTGTGGTGGTGAGGGTTTGATCCTGCCAATTGACAGAGTCGCGTAAGTGGCTCGTAGCTCAGTTGGTTAGAGCGCAGGTCTAGTTAACCTTGGTCGTAGGTTCGAATCCTACCAGCCGCACATCTTTTGCATGGCAATTTGATCTATCGTTTATTTAATTTCATTGTTGTTAATTGCATTCACGACATGGTTTAAGATGCTTTGGTGGACAATCGATCCCCGCTACTTGCCTTAATGTCGGCGGTCACAATTGTGACGTGTTATTTATTCATTGATTATTATTGCCTTGACAACTGATGTGTGGTGGTGAGGGTTTGATCCTGCCAATTGACAGAGTCGCGTAAGTGGCTCGTAGCTCAGTTGGTTAGAGCGCAGGTCTAGTTAACCTTGGTCGTAGGTTCGAATCCTACCAGCCGCACATCTTTTGCATGGCAATTTGATCTATCGTTTATTTAATTTCATTGTTGTTAATTGCATTCACGACATGGTTTAAGATGCTTTGGTGGACAATCGATCCCCGCTACTTGCCTTAATGTCGGCGGTCACAATTGTGACGTGTTATTTATTCATTGATTATTATTGCCTTGACAACTGATGTGTGGTGGTGAGGGTTTGATCCTGCCAATTGACAGAGTCGCGTAAGTGGCTCGTAGCTCAGTTGGTTAGAGCGCAGGTCTAGTTAACCTTGGTCGTAGGTTCGAATCCTACCAGCCGCACATCTTTTGCATGGCAATTTGATCTATCGTTTATTTAATTTCATTGTTGTTAATTGCATTCACGACATGGTTTAAGATGCTTTGGTGGACAATCGATCCCCGCTACTTGCCTTAATGTCGGCGGTCACAATTGTGACGTGTTATTTATTCATTGATTATTATTGCCTTGACAACTGATGTGTGGTGGTGAGGGTTTGATCCTGCCAATTGACAGAGTCGCGTAAGTGGCTCGTAGCTCAGTTGGTTAGAGCGCAGGTCTAGTTAACCTTGGTCGTAGGTTCGAATCCTACCAGCCGCACATCTTTTGCATGGCAATTTGATCTATCGTTTATTTAATTTCATTGTTGTTAATTGCATTCACGACATGGTTTAAGATGCTTTGGTGGACAATCGATCCCCGCTACTTGCCTTAATGTCGGCGGTCACAATTGTGACGTGTTATTTATTCATTGATTATTATTGCCTTGACAACTGATGTGTGGTGGTGAGGGTTTGATCCTGCCAATTGACAGAGTCGCGTAAGTGGCTCGTAGCTCAGTTGGTTAGAGCGCAGGTCTAGTTAACCTTGGTCGTAGGTTCGAATCCTACCAGCCGCACATCTTTTGCATGGCAATTTGATCTATCGTTTATTTAATTTCATTGTTGTTAATTGCATTCACGACATGGTTTAAGATGCTTTGGTGGACAATCGATCCCCGCTACTTGCCTTAATGTCGGCGGTCACAATTGTGACGTGTTATTTATTCATTGATTATTATTGCCTTGACAACTGATGTGTGGTGGTGAGGGTTTGATCCTGCCAATTGACAGAGTCGCGTAAGTGGCTCGTAGCTCAGTTGGTTAGAGCGCAGGTCTAGTTAACCTTGGTCGTAGGTTCGAATCCTACCAGCCGCACATCTTTTGCATGGCAATTTGATCTATCGTTTATTTAATTTCATTGTTGTTAATTGCATTCACGACATGGTTTAAGATGCTTTGGTGGACAATCGATCCCCGCTACTTGCCTTAATGTCGGCGGTCACAATTGTGACGTGTTATTTATTCATTGATTATTATTGCCTTGACAACTGATGTGTGGTGGTGAGGGTTTGATCCTGCCAATTGACAGAGTCGCGTAAGTGGCTCGTAGCTCAGTTGGTTAGAGCGCAGGTCTAGTTAACCTTGGTCGTAGGTTCGAATCCTACCAGCCGCACATCTTTTGCATGGCAATTTGATCTATCGTTTATTTAATTTCATTGTTGTTAATTGCATTCACGACATGGTTTAAGATGCTTTGGTGGACAATCGATCCCCGCTACTTGCCTTAATGTCGGCGGTCACAATTGTGACGTGTTATTTATTCATTGATTATTATTGCCTTGACAACTGATGTGTGGTGGTGAGGGTTTGATCCTGCCAATTGACAGAGTCGCGTAAGTGGCTCGTAGCTCAGTTGGTTAGAGCGCAGGTCTAGTTAACCTTGGTCGTAGGTTCGAATCCTACCAGCCGCACATCTTTTGCATGGCAATTTGATCTATCGTTTATTTAATTTCATTGTTGTTAATTGCATTCACGACATGGTTTAAGATGCTTTGGTGGACAATCGATCCCCGCTACTTGCCTTAATGTCGGCGGTCACAATTGTGACGTGTTATTTATTCATTGATTATTATTGCCTTGACAACTGATGTGTGGTGGTGAGGGTTTGATCCTGCCAATTGACAGAGTCGCGTAAGTGGCTCGTAGCTCAGTTGGTTAGAGCGCAGGTCTAGTTAACCTTGGTCGTAGGTTCGAATCCTACCAGCCGCACATCTTTTGCATGGCAATTTGATCTATCGTTTATTTAATTTCATTGTTGTTAATTGCATTCACGACATGGTTTAAGATGCTTTGGTGGACAATCGATCCCCGCTACTTGCCTTAATGTCGGCGGTCACAATTGTGACGTGTTATTTATTCATTGATTATTATTGCCTTGACAACTGATGTGTGGTGGTGAGGGTTTGATCCTGCCAATTGACAGAGTCGCGTAAGTGGCTCGTAGCTCAGTTGGTTAGAGCGCAGGTCTAGTTAACCTTGGTCGTAGGTTCGAATCCTACCAGCCGCACATCTTTTGCATGGCAATTTGATCTATCGTTTATTTAATTTCATTGTTGTTAATTGCATTCACGACATGGTTTAAGATGCTTTGGTGGACAATCGATCCCCGCTACTTGCCTTAATGTCGGCGGTCACAATTGTGACGTGTTATTTATTCATTGATTATTATTGCCTTGACAACTGATGTGTGGTGGTGAGGGTTTGATCCTGCCAATTGACAGAGTCGCGTAAGTGGCTCGTAGCTCAGTTGGTTAGAGCGCAGGTCTAGTTAACCTTGGTCGTAGGTTCGAATCCTACCAGCCGCACATCTTTTGCATGGCAATTTGATCTATCGTTTATTTAATTTCATTGTTGTTAATTGCATTCACGACATGGTTTAAGATGCTTTGGTGGACAATCGATCCCCGCTACTTGCCTTAATGTCGGCGGTCACAATTGTGACGTGTTATTTATTCATTGATTATTATTGCCTTGACAACTGATGTGTGGTGGTGAGGGTTTGATCCTGCCAATTGACAGAGTCGCGTAAGTGGCTCGTAGCTCAGTTGGTTAGAGCGCAGGTCTAGTTAACCTTGGTCGTAGGTTCGAATCCTACCAGCCGCACATCTTTTGCATGGCAATTTGATCTATCGTTTATTTAATTTCATTGTTGTTAATTGCATTCACGACATGGTTTAAGATGCTTTGGTGGACAATCGATCCCCGCTACTTGCCTTAATGTCGGCGGTCACAATTGTGACGTGTTATTTATTCATTGATTATTATATTTATTTTTTATTTTGCTTTGGTGAGACAACTGAACACAAACTATTGTGTTAAGTGAGTGAGGTGTTTGAATCCTCTTCCCCTGCCAATTGACAGAGTCTGCGTCTTATAACAAGTGGTAAAAAGAGGTAAAGTGGCTCGTAGCTCAGCAACAGGTTCCTCTCAGCATCTTCTCCTCAGGCTCAGTGTATTCAGTTTGTTATAGCGCAGTTCTAGTTAAAAAAAAAAAATAGGGGGGGGGGGGGGGGGGGAGGGGGGGGGGGGTTGGTGGTGGGAGGGGTGGGTAGGGGGGGTGGGGGGGTTCATGGGGGGGGGGGGGGGAGGAGTTGGAGTGGAGGGGGGGGCGAAACCTTAGGTCGTAGGGGGGTTGTTCGAATCCTACTACCAAAAACAGCCTCAACATTACTTTTGCAATGGCATTTGATCTATTTCGTTTATTTTATTATGTAATTTCAATTGTTTTAATTGCATTCACGACGAGTGGTTTAAGATGCTTTGGGTGGACAATCGATCCCCGCTTACTTGCCTTAATGTCGGCGGTCACAATTGTACTGTTTTTTATTTATTCATTGATTATTATTGCCATATTGCCTTAACACCTGTTTGTGGTGGTGGGTGAGGTTTGATTCCTGCAATTGACAAGAGTCGCGTAGTGGCTCGTAGCTC